>VZTE01004147.1:95871-117239 GCA_013397775.1 Eulacestoma nigropectus
AAACTTGGCAAACCGCCCTCCTCCTCCGTGTGCAGCTCTTACAACTAATTTTTATTAGATATATATATATATGTATTTTAATTCGATGGGTCTGTGCCGAGGGTTAACGGGGTGCAGGAGTCACTGACGGCTTTGCCAGTATGCCCCCCCAGCCTGTTTTCCTCATGAGTTCCTTGTGGATCAAGGAGTTTTTGGCTTTATTTTTGTAAGTATTGCCGCTGCCCGGCTGAGGATTAAAGTCCTTTAAGCTCAAGCCGGAGGAAGTTTGGAGATTTTTAAGATGCCGAGCAGTGCTTTTGGGATGTTTTTATGGGTGTTTGCCTTCCTCCATGTGCAGCTGCTAAAGCTAATTTATATTATCTATATATTCTAATTAATTCCATGGGCCTGTGCTGATAGTTAACAGGGTGCAGGCGTCACTGCTAGCTTTACCCAGATGCCCACCTTAGCCTGTTTTCCTGATGAGTTCCTTGCGGATCAATGAGTTTTTGGCTTTTTTCCTGTAAGTATTGCCCCTGTGTGGCTTCTCCCTGCACAGCTGAGGATCAAAGTCCTTTAAAGTCAAGCCAGGTGAAGTTTGGAGAGTACTTAAGATGCTGAGCAGTGCATTTTGGATGCTTTTGTGGGTGTTTGTCACTGCTCGTCGCACTTTGTGTAGGGTTCAGGTTGTTCCCTTGAAGCAAGGAGTGGCTCAGAGAGGGTGTGAGATACTGAAAGATGAATGATGTGCTTGAATTACCAAAGAAATTCTCTGAGGGGGTGGCTCAGTGCTGTCTGAAATCCTGCTGCTCTGTGGCAGGGGCTGTGATGGGGTGCTGGGTTGACTGAGAGGGTTTTACAAGCAAAATTAAACTGGGGTTTTTTTTGGCTGAGTGCTGGGAATTAGCAGCACTGCATGTTTTGGGGGGAAAAGGAGGGGAATTGTGAAGGTTGTGATTTAAATCCATGATTGACTTGCCATACTGTTGTTTGGTCTCATTTGAAACTGCTTTTGAAGCAGTGAAATCCCTCACACCAGGAGTTTGGGAACTGCACTGAGCTGCTCTTGGTTTTCCAGTTAGCCAGCACTTTTTTGACACCAGTGACCAAACCAGACCAGCATAGAAGGACGTGGTGTTTTCCAGGAACAGTGCTTTACTCGGGAACTGGATGCGCTGGCCTTCGGGACATGGTTACAAAAGTGGTTTTTTGCAGCAGGGAGGATTAGGAAGAGAATTGTAGCTCAGTGGAGTGTTTTGCTGACCAAGAAAAAGCCTGAAACAACACACAGTAGAAGGGGAGAATAGGCTATAAAGCCAATTATACCAATTCCTAAGACTGCTTTACCCAACAAACTGATTATAAGCTTGAAGATAGTCCATGATTCTGGTATTTAATTTTGTTCTGCGGTGTTGTTTAAGCTAGAACAATCTTTCTCAGCTCCTTCTTTTTTTTTGCTGTGTAATCCCCAATTATGTTTGGGGCTTTGTTTTCTGATGATTAAACTACTTGTGATCTAAAACTAGACCTAGAAACCTTGCTTGTGAAGTGCTGTTAAAATTGCTACTTGTAACAAGTCGGGTACAAAGTGTATAAAACGTTTTGAAGTTTTTCCTCTCAGGTTTTAAGTAACTTAATTTCCGTCTGTGTCCAGGCGAGTGTGGTTGGCGAGAAACAATGTGTAGAAGCTGTTTCTGAGGAGATTTTAGCAGGTTTAGCTAATCTTCTTTTTATTCCGAATTCCCAATCAGGCAGCACAAAGAGTTTTTAGATGTTTCCTGTGATTTCGTTTAAAAGCACCGTTGTGAGTCACATGGAGGTGGTGAGACACAGCCTGGTCATTCATGCCACGGTCATTTCACGGGGGACGAACCAAACCTGTAGCTCCAGGCCTGTGCTGACATTTGAGGGGGAAAACACAACTCCAAGCTGAGGAAACTGGGAGCTGGAGCCTTGTGGCCATCAGGATTTTGGAGGTTTGAAGCAGTGGCTGCAATTTCCCCTCCAAATGACAGGACCCAGCGCTGTGGTTTGTTTGAGGTGGCTGCTCACCAAAGCAGCGACTGTTTCTTTTCCTGGGACTATTTTTTTAGCAGCCTGCACCGTTTATCCTACAACTGCTGGAGCTGAAATCCTACAATTGCAAGAAAGATGCACATTAAAAGTGTGAGCACCGCAAAGATAACACGCAGGTTTTCTTGCCTAATTCCCGAGTTGTCTAATGGCTTTCCTATTTTCTGTTCATGAGCCTGAGATCATCTTGCCCCACCCTTTCCTTAGGAGGAAATTAGCTCATGGTTAATTACCCTGCTGCTAATTACATGCCTGAGCGTTCGGGGTTGCACCTGAATCACGACTCTTTCAGCACGTAGGTTGGTGCTCCTCAGAATTTTGGGGCATTTGCGTCAGTGCTTCTTTGGAATAAATACATTTTAAGGGCACTTTTCCATTGGCAAAATACGAAATACACCTCTGCTCCATCCGAGCATCCCTCGGTTTTTGATGCACTTTCTAACCTACCTTATAAATCTATTTTTAGTAATTAAAGTTGTTGGCTGCTGTCTTGATCTGAATTATGATGGAAGATTCAGGCACCAGTAAAATGTGAAAGAACAGCAGTTCATGTAAGAATTGTGCGTTTGGAGAGTTCCCTGGTTTTCTTTTTTCCTGCTTCACAATTCCATTTTTGGGGATGGCCATTAATGACCAGAGAGCTGCAGTGAGTGATCCTTCGTTGTGAACACTCTTTGGGGCACTTTGATGGTTTTGAATTAGGAGAATTCAAGTTCATTAAGTGCTGCAGTGACTTTTGAAGAGCTGAATCACAATTTGCTTCAGCCTAGGGAAAAGGCTGCTGTAGGTTGTTGCTTATGGTTGTGTCGAGATTTTTTTTTTGAAGAAAACTTAATTTTAGAGAGGGAAGAAAAAACCCAAACTAACAACAAGAAGAAGAAACCAAAACATACCCACAATCCAAACCAAACCTGCCTGTTCCCAGTCTGTGTTTTCCTGGTTTTAGATACGTTTAATTAAGTCCTTACCAATACTGAAACTCATTTATAGCACTTCAATGACAGAATTAAAGCTCCTGCTTTAATTTCCAGCGTTAGCTTATGGAGTTACTTAAAAACTGTTCTTCACAGCTTGTAAGAATTATGAATTGGTTGCAATTAGCTCTTACTGAAGGTGTTTTATTGATTGAGACCCTTTCTATTCAGCTTTGAATATGAGCTTTTCCAGCCAGCTCTTGTCTCAAAGGTGACCTCAGCAATCCAGGACTAATAAACAGTTTGTGACCCAGCTGATATCTCCTCAAAATCTGCACTGGTAACAAAGGTACCTGCCTGCTCCATCCCTGGCAAGGAGGGGAGGTGGGAAAGAACCAGAAACACAAGCTGGTGGTGTCGGAGCCCGTGGTAAATCCGTGCTGCTCCTAAACCATCGCTCACCCAGTGCTTTTCCCCCAGCCCGAGCCGTGTCTGCAGTCTTTGTGCTGTGAGAATTGTCTTGTGTTTCTTGCTGAAAAGAGGCTGTTATGTAAGTTTAGTCTTTCATGTGTGCATTAAATCAGCCCTGGGTGACGGATCCAGTTTGGATTGAAGGAGCCTCTTTTTTCCTACCACATGAAAGCTGAGGGTGCATCTGCTCTTTGCTGTGACTGATACCTGATTTAATAGGCTTAATGTGAATTTTTCTGGTTATTTTGTAACGTGGTCTTTGGGAAAATTAGAATTTAGTGTTTTGCTGTTATTGAGCTACAAAAAGTCCAAAGTCCTGGAGGAATGATTGCTCCTCCTTCAGTCCCCTTTATGGAATACTGACAAAAATGGCCTGGGGATTTACGGGCTTGGAACAGAATTCTTGTTTCCTGTGTCTTAACTCTCTCTCTGTTGTCTTAGTAAATGTTAAAAGGCAGATCAAAGTAAGTGATAGGGAAAGTGAATTGGCTTTCAGCCAGAATATTTTGCAGAAAAGTTGGTTTTAGTGGTTTGGGTTCCTGGTGTGGTTCCCTGGTGGTGGGAGCTGAAACCCTGCAGTGTTTGCACCCATGTTCTCAGTTTCAGCTTTACAGAGCTACAGAGATCAGGCAGCTGCTTTGTCCTTCCTGAAAAATACTCTGTGGCTTCCCATTTTCTGATGGGAGAGCTGGGATTTGTTGGAGGTTCTTCTTGGACGACAAACTTGACAGGAAGAATTGAGGGGTGTGAGCAAGGATGAGAAGTCTCTGAGTTGGTGTTGCCCTTCCTAAAAGATGTTTGCTCTAAACAGGTGAATAAAAAGAAAAAAAATTATCTAAGTGTGGGTATGGCAAGAAAAATATGTTGGTAGGAAGACGTATTTGAGAATAAATTGCATTAAAGCAAGTAGAAAGCTAATTTTGAATTAAACCACAGTGGTTTGGGGGGTTTTTTTTCATCATTACAAAACTACTGTGAGATGCTCTAAAAAAGCTGGAGCAGATCTGATCTGTCGTTAGAGACCTTTGATGTGCAACCCTGCAGATAGATCTGACTTAATATGAATCATATGCCTCATTTCCTCTTGATTTCAGTAGAATTGGGGAAAATAAAGCTGGACATGCAGAACATGGAGCTTCAGCCTGGGAATTCTTGTGGCAGGAAAACAAGGAGCATTGTGGTGTCCACAGCCAGCAGTGGGACACCTTTCCAGGCTGATTATCCCAAATAAATCCCTCAGGAGCTGCACACGGTGCGTGAGGTGCACTTTAAAGATCATAGAAAAGAGTTGGGTGATTTCCACATTTCCATTTCGGTGGAGAACGGGAGACCAGAAGCTTTTGCTTGCAAATAAATAACGTTCAGTAAAGGCATTTTATAAATTAATAACTAAGTCTAAGAGCCCGTTCTTTTTCTAAACTCTTCAAGGGGATGTTGCTAATTAACACAGATATTAAGGTGTGATGAGATCTTTAGTCCTGGCACAGAAATGCTCAAAAGAAGATTCTTTTGGTGTTTGTGAGGTGTCATTTCTTTCTTCCCTGATGATACTCACAGCAGAGCCATTTGAAACACTCGCTGAGCAAAGCAGTGGATGAATGTATTTTAAATTACATTAAATTTTTGCTCTTGGCAGGGAGACGTGGTGCTTCTTGAAGTGCTTTGACTGGGATACAGGAGGTGCAAGAAGGATGTTTGGTGCAAAGCACCTCTCCAAATCGTACTAGTTAATGTTATTTATGATCTTCTGGTACTTTATTATACTTCTGGCTTGGATTTTTTTTTTTAATGTGGGAGTTTGTCACCTTCCTTATGGTTTCCTGCCGTCTCAGTGGGCAGATGGTGTAAAGGTGTTTGGAGTTGCCTGCTCTCCAGCTCCAGAAAAACAACAAATTTGGTTTTTTTCCTTTGAATTTTGTTAGAAGTGAGCTTTGAACAGGTCATGCGTTCAGGGCAGGAGCAAAAATAAGAGGTCTGACCATGCAAAATGTGTGGTGTGACTGTGCAAATGCATGGGGGAGATGATTGTTGGATAAGGAATGATCACCTTTAGCTGGAGTGGGAGAGAGAGAAGGGAACAGAGAAAGGGGGGAAAAAGCATTTTGGGCCCTCAAAACTTCCAGCAAAACATTTTTAGGTGTGTAACATCATAAAGTACACAGCGATTTAGTTGCCAAAAATCAATTTGAGAGGGTTTTTTCACATTCATTTCATCACAACTCAAGTTGTTCCGTTCATTAAGTTATAAATTCTGACCTGCAGAAATTGGCTGGGCGACTTTTTTCTTTTTTTTACGACGGCCTTTTCTGTTCGAAGGGAGCTGAAAGTCTGTGCTTTGTGTGCAGCGTGCGACTCCTTCCTATGGATTCAGGGTGACCTCCTTTGTCCCCGCGTGTGAGCTGATGTCACTGCAAACACTCGCAGGGAGGGGAGGGCACTTGACTTTGCAGCTCCTTGCAGCCCTGCTTTGCTTACTCTGGGCAAAGCTGCCGAGCCTGGACACTGAACAGAACTTTATTTTTAGTTCTAATGTACACACGGGATGCCAGAGGGAGCGGTGGCGCTGTGGGGGCAAAGCTCTGTGGGCACAAAGGTGATTTTTGTGCCTCTCTGCTGGCAGAGAAACTGCTGTGGCTTTCAGGTGTTGGGCGGGGAGAGAAGCGGGGTCAGGTATTTCATTCTCCTTTAATTCTCAAACCGGTGTGTGGAACATGGTGATTCTGAGTAAGAACAGACACCTGAATTCTTGGAATTATTGCAATTGCGAAGCTGTTGTAACTCTGCTGTGGTGGGTGACAGGTTTTTATAGGGTTTTATTTCCTTGGGTGACAGAAATCCCTGTAAAATTTCTGTGAAGTTTGCGATATGAGAATGTTTTTATTTATTGTGTCTTTGTGGTTTACAGTGAAAACATCGATCAGCTTCACATGAATGGCAATTAAACATTTCATGCATATTTATTGCATTTTTTTCTAGGACGGGCACCTGCAATAGAAGTCTCTGACCAAAATGCTCTGCTGCAGCTTCTGCTTTTAGGAAGTGGTCTTGAAACTGAATCAGTGAAGAGTTTCAGGCTTTTGCTTCCCCTTTCTTTTCAGAATTGTTGCTCAAGGACATGAGTGATGCTCTGGGAATGGCCTGAGTGTGCAAATCCTGCCACTGTGCAATTCCTGCCCAGGCTGTGCAGCTGACACCCACTGAAAGTTGAATTTCTGGGCTCTTGAGATGTTGGCAGCCAGGAGCTCACACACAGACTTTCCTTGAGAAGTCAGGAAATGAAACCAAAAGATTTTTGTGAAATCAACATATTTCTGTTTCTCAGTTATTTCTGCATATGAGAGTGAAGTAAAGCTCTCAAATATTTAAAATATAGGTGGTTTTTTGTTTTCATTTTGCTTTGCAGCAGCACAGTATTGTCTGTCAGACTTTTCAGTGGGAAAGAAAAGAAAGTATTCAGCTGCTCTCCCAGCTATAAAAATGAGAACACGTGGCTATAAATGATGTCATTAAGAAATTGATGCCCTTAATATGCATGTCTCTACAATGAAACTATTTTGAGGTTATTTTTAGAAAGTCATTATTTCTTTCAAAAATAGAAAAGTGGAAGAAATCTTAATACTTATGTAGATAAGATGGAATATTTAATTTGTTCCCCCCTCAGAGAAAATTGTGTGCTTCCTGTTACTTTGTGTAAAATAACTTGATTAGATTAATGGGAAATGTTAAACATTAGCAGTCTTTTAAAATGGAAAATTGAGCTGGGAACAAAAGAGCTGGTACTTCCTGTAGGAGAAAGCTCTCAGTGGCAGTGATGTTTGTGCATCTTCCATCTGTTTTGCTGGATGATCCAGAGAAGAGTTTGGGGTGGAATTTCAGGGGAAAAGAAGATAACCCTGACTCAGTTACTGATGTTCTTCAGTTTGGGAAAAATCCCTTTTCCTCTTGCTTTCCATACGTGGCATCTCTGGAATGGCAGGAAGGAAAAGGAGCTGGATTCACTGGACAAAACCTTGCTGTGCTGTTTCTGCTGTCTGTGTCTGTCAATATTGCAATCCAAATGTTATTATTGTAATGTGCACACCTTAACCTTGCTGATGCAGATAATCCTGTGCTGCTTTTCTCCTAAAATGACTCCAGCATTCCTCATTAGAACCAAGGAGCTGAGATGCCTTTGGGAGGGAGCTGCCATGTGGGATGGTTTCTGTCAGGCAGGCAAGGAAAGGGGAGGCTGAATGCTTGCTGGATGCTCCGAGACAGGCTTGGCACAGTGCTGGCGTAGGCTGGAGAATCTTTTTGTTGCAGTCACTAAATATAAATCCCACAGGGCTGTGCTGTATGCAGGCAGCCAGTTTAACTCTGCCATGACTTGGAGGAAGTGGGGATGTGCCTTGTCCATGTGTTGATGTGCCCAGCTGGGTCAGCTGTGATTCCTCACTGTAGCCTGAAGACTCTTTTGGAGGCCAAAGATCCCTTCCCTAAAGCCTCACCAGTGTGGTTCTTCGCAGGCACAGTCTTAGAGCACAATATATTCTATATGCTCCCTTCACTGGTTTTTGGAACTTTATTTCTTCTTTTCCCCCATTGCTTTGTGCCTCTGGCTGTCAGAACAAGGTGCTGGTGAGAGCAGAGCCTTGGGCCTTTGTCCCCTGGCTGTGGGGCTGTCACTGGTTCCCTGGGCCACTGCCTGGAGCTGTGTGAGGGTCACAGCCCTGCAGAGATGTTCTTATGCTGCCCCTGGCGTTGGGGCTCGTGCTTATGTAACTGTGCCCTTCCTCCCGTGGCATTCATTTGGTTGCTATGGAGCTGTTAAATAATTCAAGCAGGTGACTCCTTTCTAAAGGCAAACCTTCAGAAGAAATGGTTTCTAGCAGGCTGGTGCCACGTTTCTGTTTTTAACCCTTCTCCTCTTGCGCCAGGAGGAAGATGAACCTGAAATCGGAGCGCAGAGGAATCCACGTGGATCAGTCGGAGCTGCTGTGCAAGAAGGGCTGTGGTTACTATGGCAATCCTGCTTGGCAGGGATTTTGCTCCAAGTGCTGGAGGGAGGAATACCACAAGGCCAGGCAGAAGCAGATTCAAGAGGATTGGGAGCTGGCAGAGCGGTAAAGAACCTTCTTTCTTCCTTCAGGGTGACTCCACCAAATACTCTTCCTGCCTCCCATTTCCCAGTCCCGTTTGCTCTGGCTCAGGCTCATCACAAGTTCTCCAATTTGACTTTTCCAGCAGGAATTAAAACCTTCCTTTTGATGCCCAGATGGATATTTAGGACATTCTAGTATGAGAGGTTTGAAAAGAAAATCTGGGAGGTAACAAATGTAAACAGTGCCCAACCTTCCAATGAATACTTTAGCCTAATTTGCATATGCAAATCTGTATTTCTGTCTAGCAGTTAGGAGGGTTAAGGGGACAATTTTGATTAAAATATCCTCTGGAGCTTCTGGAGATGGCTTGGGTGTGGGCAGCACCATGGTTTTACATTCCAGCTGCTGGTTAAAAAACTGGTTTTAGTCTTGTCTGTGGTCATTCTTTTAAACTGCAGGGTTAAGCCCAAGAACATCAAAGCTTTAGCTTTACTAATTTAGGTAATTGTCTAATCACTTATTTTCTGCAAACCAATATAGTTTTCCTCGTGTGATAAATGCTTGACCCTGAAAATGGAAGGTGTGTTTTCAGAGGTGATAAGCAGTTGGCAGCACAGAGGTCACGTCATTGTTTTCCTCTGCCGTAAATGTCTTAAACAGTTAATAAAAACTTTATTATTAGGGCAGATAGTTATGCTGCCAGTCTTGGAACATCTCTAAAATAAAGTGGGGTATTTAAGGAATTCTTTAATGAGTAGCTGGGAGATGCTAAAGGCACAGATAAGCTCTGATTGTTTGTTGCAGTGAACAGACAGGCTTGTCAACACTGATAAGATACAATTCCTGCCTCAAGAGATTGCAGATCCAACACTATTTATGGTCCATCCTGAGCTGGATGGATGGTTAAAGACAATTGCTCAGCCTTCCAGCATCTTGAAGGGTGATATAATGTAACTTATTTTAATCCTTCTGCATAGGAGGGAAAAAGTTGCAGGATTGGTGAGTTTGCCTTCCTCTACTTTAGATTAAAAGCTGGGCTTGGTCTTTCAAAGTTTGCCTCATTCATTTAAGTTTATCTTTACCAGGATTTTGAAAACAGATGATGACAGCAATGATCTATTTCCCAAAATATTTCTGAGATTGGGACAGGGTATTTTGCTTTTGTAAGATGGGGAAGGACTGCATGAGGTAACAGGTTGGGAAACTCAGTGTGAGGCAGGGAGGAAGGCAACGAATCTACTGCTGGAAATCCTCACCTGTGCCTCCAGAGAATTCAGGGCTGTGATATGAGGGGAAGGTGACCATGTTTAAACTTCCATTTTCTCCCTTTTGACCTCACTGTTTAACCCTCCCTCACCACCCTGAGCATTCCCTCACTTTTACCACAGCAGCATGGAAAGGGTGGGTGTGTAGTGAAGGGAGACGTGGCAAGAAGCAGGGAATGAAGATGGCAAAGGGAAGAATCAACAGGTCAAATGAGTGATTAATGATTGCACAGGAAATCAGCTTATTTAAGCACTTAGATCTGTATTTTTCTCATTCCAGGCTCCAGCGTGAGGAGGAAGAAGCCTATGCCAGCAGCCAGAGCACCCAAGGGGCACAGTCCCTGACCTTTTCAAAGTTTGAGGAGAAGAAAACCAATGAGAAAACAAGAAAGGTCACTACTGTGAAGAAGTTCTTCACTGCTTCCTCCAGAGCAGGAGCTAAGAAGGGTAACTCTCCTTTGCTTTTCGTGCTTCTGTGCATGTTAAATTAAAAAGTGTTTTTGACAGATACGTTCTAAATGGCAGATTAATGCTCTGTGCTTTGACTTTCAAAAGTTGGAATAGTGATGCTTCTGGAGAGTGATTGTTTCTGAAAACACAGAAAAATGTGAGCTTTTGGGTGATGCCAATCTTTTAAATAGAACAGTGCACTGCTAAACCTGTGTTTGTATGTTATTATACAAGAGTTCTTCCACTAAACAGCATAAGCATGTCCCTGGTGGTGGTCTGGCACTGCACTGCTGAGGGGAAGTTCCTTGTTCCTCTGGCACACATTCCAGCTAAATTCCTGAGTCAGCCACGGTGTCATACCAGGATTTAGGGCTGGAAGGGGAATTCCTCCTGGAGAGAGCAGCAGAGAAGGTGCTGGCTGTCAGTCACCTCAACAAACTGCTGTGTCTGAGCTTGATAGAAACCCTGAGATAAAATATCAGCTGGTGCTGCCAGAGTGCCTCACTTTGACACCTCACCAGGAGAAAATGGGATGTGTGAGCAGGGTGCCTTGAACTGCACATAAATGTGAGGCTCGCAGTGTTTGTGTGTGGGCTGGGAATATCAAGTTTGTGGTTGGCTGAGTGTGTGTTCTCCAGAATGTGTTACAAGCAGCAATGATGAATGGCACTGCTGGCTTTGCATAGCAATAGCTTCCACAGGCGAAAACTGGGAGATGCTGGGCTGTGGAGCAGGAATTCCAGGAGGAAAATCAACATTAATCTGCCTTAACCTTGGAAACGATGCATTTCCTTCATATGAAATTCAGCATATTTCTGATGAGAGTTGTCCTGGCGCATGGCAGCAGCTGGCTACATGAGGCATTCATGCACCTGTGTGTTAAACCTTTTTTTTTTTTTAATGTTCCTTCTTCTCACTTTCCATCTTTTCTTTTTCCATCCCTTCACCACCTGTCCTGCCACGCTCCCGCTCTCGGTGCCCTGCTTGCTTTGGCCTTTTATTTCAGCAGCTCAAGAGAAAACCCCTAAGCAAGGACAGCTTGGGAGGGAGAGAAATGCTGATAACATTCTGAGGGATTTGAAGGAGATTTTTAGTCCCTCCTGGGAACTGGCTTCCCCTTCTGAAGGTAATGCAGCGCAGCCTGGGCAAGCTGTCTGCCTGGTTTTAGTGAGCTTAGCTCTTAGTTGGGCTTTGCTAGACACAAACTAGGGTTGTGCCAGTTGTAACCTGTGCTCTTCAACATGAAGGTGGCAAAGAAAGCAAGTCCAGCATCCTGAGGTGATGTTGAATCTCTAAACCAATCCTTTGCTTTTTAGTAGGGAGTCATAAGAGTGAAGCTGAAGCTTCTTTGAGCGCCGCCTTAGGATTAGGATCCAAAAAAAAAAGAATTTTGTAAGAATCAGCTGGATCTTCTGCTGCTTTGTGTTTTTATCAAAAAAAAAGCATTCCCAGTTGCTGTTACAAATGTGATTATTGTGAGTTGAAACTACTGAAGTTGGCACTTCAAGAACTTTTGCATTCTTAAAACATCTCCAGATGTTTGTTATATAAACCAAGAACATTTCCTATCGAGAGGAGACACTTCTTTTAAACCAAAAGGACACCAAACCCCACGATGCAAACAGCTTTAAGAGCTCATCCTACTTTATTTGTTTGCAATCCTGACTTGTTCTGCTGGCTAAAGAAATTGGAAGATGTTTATTAAATTGCAGGAAGATGATGAATGGCTGTGTGTAGCAGAGCTGATGACAAACCCTTTTTCACATCCCATGCTTGGACTGGGCTCTGTGGCCGTGGCACAACCATAGTGAATCCCTGGAGTGCTCCTGCTCTGCTGTGACAAGTGGCTTTCCTGTAGAAAGATTTAAATATTAATAATATTTATTCTTTGTGAAGCTGATCCTTCCTTAACTCTTCCCATGCTCGCTCGTGGCATTTTGGCATTTTCCTCTGCTGGATTCTCTTTAACTTGCTGGAATTTCTTGGCTGTAATCAGCTTCTTTTTAGTTGGACTGAATTCCCTGAGAACACAGGACAAACCTGAGAATATTTTGTTGCTGGAAGTACATTTGTTCCTGCAGTCCTTGGTAATCAGTGCAGATTAATTCTCCTTAAATCAGGATTTCAGCTCAGAGATTAATGAAGCTGCAACTACAAGTAGTTCTTGGTGTAACTCAGTAAAAGACAGTTCATTCTAACTAACATTCACTTTTTAATACTTAATATTAATCAGCCTCAGTTGACTACATCTCTCTAGTAACTAAAACCAATCTCTTTTGAATTTGTGAGTGAAAAAATTATATTCATTTTCCTTAAGGTAAAATAATGAAATGAGGCTCATTATTTTTATAAGAGAGTGAACTCATTGTTAAAGTAAGTAAATAAACCTTCAGCTGTACTGTGAAATGAGATCAGTGATTAATCATGGAAGAAATATCTCATAATTCTGCCCTTTTCTTTGTTTATTATTTCAAAAAAAGCTTTCTGCTTCTTTGCTGTTAAATGTGACAAATTTAATTAATGGTCACCCTTCAGCTGAAATCCTGTGTAGGGTTTGGGATTCACTGCAGTGAATTTAGGTATAAAGGCAATGGAAGGAAATCCCCTCTGGAAAAATGTCCCTGAGTAACTAGAAAGGAGCTGGATTTGCACTCTCTATCTCAATTGCTGCAGTTGGAATTTAAATATTTGCAAAACCTTTTCTGTTCTCAGCAGTTAAATACCAGAGGCATTCTGGTGGTGCCTGACCAAGTTATTCCCCAGAGAAGGTTGTGCTGAAGTGTGGAGCTTTGGTCAGAGGAGCAGTGTTTGTTGCTCACTGGGTGACACAGCTTTGGATTTTCTGTAGTGCTGGATCTCTTTAAAAACAAATAACAACCAAAAAATAAAAAACCCAATAAGCTCCCTGAAATCCAAATTAAACCAACTTAAACATATTAATCCCACTTACTTCTTTTTCTTTTGGAGTTCTGCATGCTTGTTGAAAGCGGGATTTCTGTGCATGTGAAGTGTTTGCAGATTGAAAGCTGTGTTTGTCTCGTGCTGACCACGAATATTTTCATGTTTTCTGTCTCTCTGCTGCTTGCTTCTCACC
Source organism: Eulacestoma nigropectus (assembly GCA_013397775.1). Classification (NCBI taxonomy): domain Eukaryota; kingdom Metazoa; phylum Chordata; class Aves; order Passeriformes; genus Eulacestoma; species Eulacestoma nigropectus. Next base: position 109,199 of record VZTE01004147.1, read on the forward strand.
ACGTTCATTTCCACCACCTCTATTCAATCCCTCCATTTCCAACAGCGTTGGCTGGCAAGCTGAAAGGTGGGTGAACTAAACATGGTTGGGGAAGGTATTGGAGCAGCTCAATTAACTTGGAACTTGGAAAATCGGATGTTTTTGTGGGAAAAACCCCCATGGATGCAGCTCTGTCAGCTTGCAGTGTGTGTTCCTTGAGCAGAACTGCCCTGAGTTGCTTGGGAGCCACTCCTGTTAGTGCAAGGAGTGTAGAGGTCAGGGAGAGGGGCAAAAACACCCCATTATCTTTAGGAATCTGCAGAATCCCATGTGGAAACCTTCAATGGAGATACCTGACGTGGGAATGACAGTGTAAGGAGCTCAAAAGCAACCCCATGTTGCAGTCACTTCTAGAAAAAGGCCATTAGTGTAACTGGGGGTGTGGCTCTAAATGTTCCACTTCAGTGGGATTCTCAGCTTTCCTGCAGTTGTGTTTAATAATAATTGCTGTGTTTAATAATATCCAGCATTTCCCTGGCAAAGCTGGAGACATAAATGACCAATTGTCTGCACAGCTGAAAAAAACCAGCTTGAAATGATAAAACCTTTACGAATTCATCCATCAGTGTAAAAAAACTGATCTGTTGTGGCCCGAATTTTCCCAGCAGAGATCCAGGAGGCCAAGGCTCCCAGCCCTTCCATCCACAGGCAGGCCAGCATCGAGACAGATCGAGTGTCCAAGGAGTTCATAGAATTCATCAGGACATACCAGAAGCCTGGCCAGGATATCTACAAGCAGTGCAAACTCTTTTTGGACACCATGAGCCATAAAAGGGTAAGCTCTGAATAAAATGGGGAAATTGGGAAGAGAGGGAGGAAATGCTGCACTTTGTTTCAGCAGTTTGGATTTTATGGAGCGTGATGAGCCTTCAGCTGATGGGATTCATCAAATTAAGATCTGGGTGCCTTTTTTTTTTTTGGTGGTGTGGGACCAAAGCATCCTTCCAACCCCAAAGCTCTCCTTTGCATCCCAGATAAATTAGTCCTGACTAAATCCCACATAAAGGAGTCTGTTCAGCAATATTCTACATCAATAGGACTTGTGGAAATCAGAAGATATCACCTGGTGAGTTTTTAGATATCACAGAGTGGTTTGGGTTGGAAGAGAATTAAAGATCATCTAGTTCCATGGGCAGGGACACCTTCCACAGTCCCAGGTTGCTCCAAACCCCATCCAGCCTGGCCTTGGGACACTTCCAGGGATGAGACAGCTTAAGCCTAAAAACTTCTAAAGATAATCCAGCATCAACCCACACCTCTCCTTTTATTTAGGGAAGGGGAATTTGACTGTGCTGCTTTTTTAAATTATGAAATAAAGGTTCCATCTTCATTTTCCATTAAAAAAAAAAAATCAATGTTCTTGAAATATTAATCAGTCTGTGGTGCCACCTATGGTTGGAATGAGTCAGAATTCAGCATAACTTTTTCACCCCTTTCTTCTCCCTTTCCCATTTAATTCCTCAAATTATCTCCTCACGAGTTCTCATGGAATTTTACATTCCCTCTGCTTTGAAATCTTCTTGAACTTTTATTTCTTGTCTTTTTGATCTGTTCATTCTGAGCACAGAGTTTGTGAGCACAGTGTGGGTCTATTTTGGGCTTCAGGCACTCAAGGTGCTCTCATTTCCTACTTCAGTCTTCTCAAAACATGGGATTTTGTACTACACATAAACCAGGCCTAAAATCCAGTCTCAGCAAGAGCTGAGGCTCATGTTCAGGGCAATGTCCTGTTTCTGGCCCTAGAGAATTCAGAAATCAAATTCTCCCCCCAGTTTTTTTAATGTATGGTTTTATTCAGCCATTTAATGATGAAAATTGCCTCAATTAAGTTAATTTCAAACCTTCAAACCTCCGTTATAATCTTCAGGAGCTCAGTTTCACAAATAACACAGTGAATATATTTCACAGTAACTTTATCATCAGAAATGTCTGCTGTATAGCTACCCCTTCAAATAATTTCTATTCTTGGGGGTTTTATAGACTATAAATTGTCTTTTAAAAGTTAGAGGTTAAATAGGGACAAACATTCTGCCTAGTCTGAGTTGTTTTGTCAGTTCTCCTTGGGGATGTGCCTGGGGAAAAAGGCATTGCACCTGTGCTAATATCCTTTTGTTCAGCAAATAAATATAAATCTTACACCTATTAAAGAGCCACAGTTGGCTTCTCCTATTTTTAAATAAAATTGAGCCACTATAAACACCTCTGATGACACCTCTGCATTCTCAGACTGTTACTGCAGCTGGACACTTGCCTTAAACCAAAACAAAACATGAGGTGTTGCTGCCAGCTCTCCACACTTAATCCTTGTTCTCTTGCAGGATTTAAGCATTGAGGAACAGTCTGAATGTGCCCAGGACTTCTACCAAAATGTAGCAGACAGGTTGCAGACACGTTGGAAAGGTACCAAGTTCTTCTTCCTCATCTTCCTGTTCCAAAAGCAACGATGTAAAACTGAAGCCTCTTGAATTTTCAGTTAGAGCAAAGCATTCCCAGCTTTCAGAAATGCTGGGAACAGGTTCTGGTACCAGAGTTAGAATTGTTCCCAGCAGCATCAATTTTAGGAAGTTTTGCTGTCCTAAATATTTTTTTTTATGGCTTTTTCTTAAAATCTCAGTGGAGTTCTGCCCATTATATTTTTACTTCATAAATTATATCCATTTATGAACTCAGATTGCCTTGAATGAATAGCATTGATCTGGTGATATTTGGATCAAACTGGATTAAATCTTCCAAAGAGCCCTGGAATACTTCATTTGTGGGATTTGTCCCTTTCAGTGCCCCCTGAAAAAGTGGAGAAGGCAATGGATGAGGTTGAGAAATACATCATGACTCGACAATATAAATATGTTTTTTGCCCTGAGACAACTGATGATGAGAAGAAAGACCTTGCTGTCCAAAAAAGGATCAGGTAAGGCTTGAAAGGGAAAAGAATCCTTAATTCTGTAAATGAATGTTAAAAAACCTTGTGCTGTGCACAGAAAAATGGCTTGTTAACCAGCAAGGGTTAAAAGCATTTTATTTAAAATACAGAAGGGATGAATAGGTGGGATAATGACAACCACTACACTGGGAAAATTGGTTTGCTTTTGTTAAATTACAGCCAAAAAAAACTTTTAAAAAAGGAAGTATTTTCTCTGAAAATAAATTACTTCAGTGGAATAAACTGGTTTATGGCTGAATTAATGCCTCATTCACACAAAGCACTCCTTGTGCCTGGAGTTCAGGAAGCAGCTGGTTTCAAACACCTGGATGTCACTGGCACTGAAGAGTTTAACCCTTTTTTTCCTGTCACAGGGCTTTGCACTGGGTAACTCCCCAGATGCTGTGTGTTCCTGTCAGTGAGGAAATCCCAGAAGTCTCTGACATGGTTGTGAAGGCAATTACAGGTTGGTGAATGATGAAGTTTATATTTACAGCTTGAAATTTCGTCTCTCTTGCTTATTGAGATTATTTTTGCTGTCATCAGGGGGGCGGTCCAGGCTGTTAAATTTGCAGGAATCTTTATGGGTTTGGACTGGAATTTCATCTGTGGAACAGGGATAATTTTCCACACTGAAGTGCTTAGGCTTAGCTGATCTTGAAACACTTCCCCACAGACAGAAATGATGCAATATTAATATTAGCCAGCAAATCCTGCTTATTCAGTGTCTGATTAATACAATTTGAATGATTTCAGGACTTTTTTCCCCTCACAGATATCATTGAGATGGACTCCAAGCGTGTCCCTCGGGATAAATTGGCCTGCATCACCAAATGCAGCAAGCACATCTTTAATGCCATCAAAATCACCAAAAATGAGCCGGCCTCTGCTGATGATTTCCTGCCCACCCTGATTTACATCGTGCTGAAGGGGAACCCCCCACGCCTGCAGTCCAACATCCAGTACATCACTCGCTTCTGCAACCCCAGCAGGCTGATGACTGGAGAGGATGGATATTATTTCACCAACCTGGTGAGTGCAGGAGGAATGGTGGGTTTGGGCAGCAAGATTTGTCTTTGATTTGGAGGTCAGAATTGCCAGCAAAGGGAAATATAAGTTAAAATTAATCTTCAAACATAAATTAAAATAAATTTTCAGGCAGTGGTTGGGGTTACTTAGAGCACAGCCAGTTTTATCTCATCTCTCTTCCTTCTCTGCTGTCCAAACCAGAGCTTTGCTTTCTTTCTTTATGACTTTAAACCCTTTATTTGAAAAGTGTGATGCTAAGACTTGGGTGTATTTTTATCCTGCAAGGAGATCAGGACTTTCTGTTCCTCAAACCCTGAGTTTGGGCTGTGCAGATGTTCCAGATGCAAAGTTCCCTCTTTGAGCCCAGGAGAGTTTCTCGAAGGCACTGCAGAATTAGGCCATTAATGTGTGGGGTAAACAGGTTTTTTACAGCTTCTCCAAGAGGCATTTATTGGTGTGCTCTGTATTTTATCATAAAGAATCCTTGAGGGAAATTACAGAGTTGAATCAATCACTTGGGATGTTAAAAGTTTATTTTAGAAGGAGCAGAGCATCCACAAAGTGAGCTGGGCTTTGACATTCCTTCCTCCAGGAAATTAATTAATCAATTAATCTGCATAGCAGATCTCTGCTGATCAGGTAATTAAATATTAATACACTGCTTCTGTCTCCTTGCCATGTTCCTGCTGTTCCCTCACCTCCCAAACACAGGGGCCCTGAGGTTTGGAGTGTACCTTGTCAGCTCAATTTTTGATTTCTTCAAACTTTTAAGGAGAGGGAGGAGTTGTATGAACTGCCTGATAAAATTAACTTCTGGAAAAGCTCATTTAGGGCATAAAAAACATATTAAAAAATCAGTTATTGATGTAAGAGGAGGATAAGGAACAGAAAACAGTCTGTGGTGATTCCAGCCTTGCAGTGATGCTCTCTCTGTTTTATTTGCAGTGCTGTGCTGTGGCCTTCATTGAAAAACTGGATGCTCAGTCTTTAAATCTGAGCCAGGAAGATTTTGATCGTTTCATGACGGGCCAGACCTCCCCAAAAAAGCAGGAATCTGACAGTTTTTCCCCTGATGTGTGCCTGGGGGTGAAGCAAATGTGCAAAAGCTTAGACCTCCTCTCTCAGTTGAACGAGAGACAGGAAAGAATCGTCAGTGAAGCCAAGAAGCTGGAGAAGGACCTCATAGATTGGACTGATGGGATCACCAAGGAAGTGGAAGATATTGTGGAGAAATATCCTTTAGAAATAAAACCAAAAAGTCAAGCCTTAGCAGCCATTGACTCTGAAAACGTGGAGAATGACAAGCTGCCCCCACCACTGCAGCCTCAGGTTTATGCAGGATAATTCCCAGTGGCAGCTTGGAAAAGCAGCATTATCCTCACCTAGTTGGGAAGGGAAGGAAATTTAAGGCTAAAAAAACAAACAAACAAAAAAACAAAAAAAAAAAAAATCAGATGAGCTTAAATCAGTACATTTTTAAAGGTACTTTTTTTTTTTTTGGTTTTTCTTTTTGGTTAAGTGTAATGAATTGTATTTATTTTAGTCCAGTAGGTTTCTATTTAGGCTTTTGTGGGTTTTTTGAACTGAATTTCAATTTTCTACACAAACTGGTGTCATTTTTAAGCAACACTAGTCCATTGACATCTCTCCTGAAAGCTTCCTTCTAAGCATGCACTTAATTGGTTTTAATAATTAGTTTAACTTGAAGCCAAGTTCCAGCAGCAGCTCCAAAACGTACCAATGTTAGTCTGGACTTACTCTGTAGCTGTAAAGATGAACTATACCTTGTAAAATATGTAAAATTGTAAATAGATTTCCAATCTGATGTCTCAGCTGTGCATGAGCTTGTGTGTGAGTGAAAATGATCTCAAAATGTTCATTTTAGCACCTTTCAGTTCCATCATGTTGCAGCAGAGAGGCAAAAACGAGTTTGGATAACCTGGAGGGGAGAAGTGATGAATTACAGAGGATGTTGTTGTAACGATTTGCAAACTTGAAAATCATCTTAACCTGCTTTGTTTAAAAAAAAAAAAAATTTAAAAGATGACATTTCTTCATTTAAATGCTCTGTCAGAACATTTGGTAGCCTTGAGTGGTGCACTAAAGTGCTGATTTTACTGCTTTGGAGGGGAATGTGGGGCCAGAAATAGAAAATATTTCAGGAATAGGAAGAAATATTTGTATTAAAAGTTGCATAATGTGGAACAAAAAGTGGGGAGGGGGAAGAGACCATGAAGGAGTTACTCCAAAAGTGGCTCTCTCTTCTGGTCGTTTCCATCAGTGGGATAAATTTTGGTTGCTTTTTTGACAATCCTGGGAAATAAATAAGTTCATATAATTCGAAGTTGCTTTTTAGAAGGAGCAGGAGCAGAAAAATGCACTTTATTTCCACGAACCATCAATGTTCTGCTCTCCAGAGACCCCTTTAGCACCTTGAACACCGAGCTGAAAATGGCTTTGTGCCACTAAAATTCGGACTGGGGTGAAAGAAGAGCTCGCCCCACAGAAAGCAACCTCTTGCAACAGAACTTTGAAACATTTTCTGTGTCATTTGAAATCTCTTCCAGCTCAGTCCAGCCCTGACTCCTTTGTGTACCTGAGATCTCAAACACGGAGCTCAGCTGGAACTGCTTTTAAGCAATGTTAAGTTCTTGCCATCAAGGAGGAAAGCACCTACCTCTTGATTAATTTCCACTTCATTAAAGCACTGCTCCTATTAAATTTGCACTGCAATAACTTCAGACCACGACTGTGATTTGTCCCCTTTTCTGGCAGTTTTTAGGCCTTATATGAGCTATGCACCACCCCCGGTGTTCCAGAGGAGCAGCCGCAGCAATGGGATGCTCACAAAAAAAAAAATCCAATTATTCCGTGTCTCCGTGTGTCACCACGCCCAAATCGCTTCGGTAAATAATCCTGGGATTTATTTAGTTCGGGTCTAAACGCCAGGTGCTAATTCTGATATCCGGGTTTGTCCCGAGGAGGGGTGGGGGAAGCAAACTTTCAGCTGTTGTGTAAACGCGTTTAAATAAAAGTGTGGCCATTCTGCCCTCGTGAGTGAGTCCCTAAAACCCTCCTCACCTTTTGTGATGCTGTTAATGATTAATGGCGAGATCATCGCGGCTGCTTCTGCGTTCACTGGCTCGGGAGAGGAACAAGCCTTGGCCCTTCAAGCTCTAGGCTGGGTACCAATGTTTATTTTTATTTTCTTTGCAGAAAGGTCATTGGGGTGATTAAGCACCTTCAGAGCGATTTTGTAACTAAAGTATCTCTTATTCATGTGCCACCTCGTTGTCAGGCCAGGAAGGTGGGGCTGTTTTCAGTAAATAAGTCAGGAAAGGTGGATTTCCATACCCCAGCTGGAGTGATTTCCTCCCTGGAGGGAATTCCTCCTACCCGGAGTAATCCCTGAGCAGGGCTGGAGCACAGAAGTGCTCAGAAAATTTGGGTGAGACCCCAGTGCTGCAAAAAATAGCAAACTAGGGAGTTTTAATTGAAATCTCATCCCTTAAAGTGTTTTGAAATAGAGGTGGTGTGCTGTGCTGACAGTCACAGTATCAGAAATTGGCTTTATTTTTCCCACTCTTAATTCAGTATCACTCTGTGAGCTCCAGCCTTTACATTATCCTCGTGGGAACATCATCATCCTCATCATATTACCATTAGTAATACTAATTCTTAATAATATACATTAATATATAATAACGCAATCTGTAACAGTGATGCTACTTATCGCGATAAATATCAACGAAGAAGATGATGGTTTGTTTGCTTTAGGGATTTAACCCTGAACGCTTCTAGGTATCGGGCACCTTTAGGAAACACAACAAAAAGTGTTCGGGATAGTTTTTAGAGGAAAAGGGGAGGGGAAAGGCGGGGAGCATCCTGAGGGAGGCGGGAGCGGGGATCGCGGGGCTGCAGGAGAGAAGGCGCTGAGCGCTCAGGCCCGTTCCCGGTGCCTCTCCCGGTCCATTCCCGGGTCCGTTCCCGGTGCCTCTCCCGGTCCATTCCCGGGTCCGTTCCCGGTGCCGCTGCCGGGCCCCGCCCGCGCTG
>VZTE01004147.1:118795-138795 GCA_013397775.1 Eulacestoma nigropectus
GTTGTCTCCCCCCCCCCCCCTTTTCCCTTTATTTGCTCTTTAAGGGTTTGTCTTTGGGGAAATTTGTTTGCAGGATTAGCTCTGGAGGTGGAATTATCCGGGTAAATTTGCCCTGGTAGACAAAGCCGGAGCGTAGATAAGGATTCATTACGGTTTTCTCTCCACATCCTCGCTGAACTTCCCCGAAGTTTGGCCGCTGGAAGAACGGGGTGGGGAAAAAAAAAAAAAAAACCAAAAAAAACTGGGCCTGTCTGTTGTGGTAAATGATTATTGCGTTTTTTTTGGAGGCTGAGTTACAGGAAATACTCCCCGGTCCTTGTGCCTCTGGGCAGGACACAACGGTTCGAGTTTCTCCGGGTGAGTTGCTGCCACTTCCCTGCACCTGCCTTTCCCCAGGTCTCTGGGAATCAACCGATGGCTGCAGTCCAATTCCTGCTCAGCAGGTGTGCACGGCACAGAGATAACTTTTGTGGCAGCCTGAGCACAGATAATACTGAATTGCGGCTGAAAAATGCTCCCTGACCCCGGCCCGAGTTCCGTCAGAGAGGATTAAGCCCTGGGTAGCTTTGTTACCTTCCGTGATTTGAGGAGTGGCTCGGGCGCTGGTGGAATGCGATTCCTCTTTTCCACTTGAAAGACAAGAACTTGAAAGGCCGCCTGATAACACAAAATAGTCACTGTGCTCTAGGAGTGCCCAGGAGCAGCTGAGGGCAGGGGACAGACAGAGCTCGGTGTCCTTTGTGAGCCGGGGGACAGGAGGGACAGGGCCTGGCACATCCAGCACCCCAGGGTGGGTCCCTCCTGGAGCACCCCCGGAGCTGATGCTGCAGCTCTGGTAGCTGTGATCGTGTTTTTTTTTATTAAATAACATCACATGTTTTGTGGAAATGAAGCTGTTTTATCAACTGAGCCCTAAACTATTAAGGAAACTCGCTGGTGTCAGAATTGTGTTGCTTTTCCCAAACCTCCCCTTGCCCGAAGCATGGCTGGGTGGGAGTTTATTTTCATTTTAAGACTGTCCTGACCTGTGACTAATGCTGGTTCCCAGGGCTCGGAACTCCCAGGTTTTGTTTTGGAGGAAAACTTGTGAATGTCTTGGCGTTTTGGGTTTTGTTAATCTGTAAAATGGAGCGTGAACTCACAGGAGTTTGGGCTGAGCAGATCCAAGTCCTGTTTACTTTGAGCAGTGAGGGTGAAGCACACAGTCATGATAATATTCCAGCCGTAGCCTTGATATCTCAGCTGTTGCCCAGGTCCCTTATTTCAGCTGCTTTTGCTGCTGTTTCTATTTTCATTAGTGGCCACTGGCAGTTTTGCTGCTCCTCTCCCTTCTTTCCACACTCAAACTCTGATTTAGCCATTCTCCAAAGCTGCCATTTCCTCAGCTTGTCAGTCATTTCTCTGCTTGTGATTCAAGCTGTGTATCTGTCTGCATCCCTGTCTCCTCACAGTTCTCATTACAGAGACTGAAGAGCCTTTTCCTGGCATTTCTCTGCACTTCCACTGCTGAATTGGGTCCCACATTCCTTAATGAGTGGCTTTAATGAAGTCAACAATTAACCTTGAACTGGTCACTCAACCAGTTTCTGATTATTGAACAGTTACTGAGAATTTTCACACTTCTTGATTAAAGCTATCCCATATTTTTGGCTGCTGTCAGTTCAGTGTGCACAGAATTCGATTTCTCATGGATCTTTAAAAATCCTGTGAAATGGAATAATTTCAGTTCTCCTTTCCTCTCCCAGGTTCTCGTGCTAAGCAGCAGTAACCAGAATAGCATTTTGAACACAACTTCAAAGCCCTCCATCTATTGTTGTGTGTTTTATTGCAGTCTGGGTGATTTGGTTATGGTAACTCACATTGTAAGTCATGACTTGGACTTGGAAAAGCTGGAAAGTTTAAAAATGCCCATGAGCTCTTTTATATGGAAGTGGACTCATTCCCATGGCACAGGCTCTTGGCAAACAGGGCTGCCTTCCTCAAGTTTGGCACCAAAATGTCTGATTTTCCACCAGAGCTTGGGTTCATTTTGATTTTACAGCTGGGTATGTTTTGAATTATGTTTTTCATTTCTAACAAAAGATCAGAATTCAGGGTTCATTGAACCAGGGAACAAAAGGCTTCCTCACGCTATTTCTGCTGCCTGACTTTTAACTTTCCTTCCCTTTCCTCATTCATCATTTTTAAGAATATAAAAAATACTTGGAACTGCTTTGGATTTGTCTGTTTCTGCACGAATTTTTCTTCCAGTGGGCAATGAAAATCAACTTTGCTGTCCCCAGAGTATCAGCTGGCACAAAGTTCAGGTGCTTGTGGTAAATCCACCAGACTTTTTGAACAACACAAGTCTGTTGGGAAGGGCTGTCATACACAGATTGAGTAATGTTTGTTTTCCTTTTTATTTTTTACATCATCGACCTTGTATTTAAAGTGTTCTGTCTTTATAGAGAGTTGAAGTCAGGAATTTGGGTGCTTAAAATTCAGGGTCAACGTGATCTTTAAAATTTTCTATCACTGACCAAATTACTTCCCTTCCTTGGCTTTGTTTCATGGGCAGACCTGAAATGTTTGCTGTTCTTGCCCCTCTTGGGGATGCTGAAATGATTGATTAAGCTTTGAAAAGCGTTTTGAGAGGCGAAAAGAAACATTTCATGCACGTATGAACCACTTTGCTGCGTTCTATTCGTGCAAGTCCCTGGTTTTTGTTAATATTCTGCATCCTGATCCTTTGTCAGAGTGTCGGGTGGAAGGAGTGTCCTTTTCCACCTTTCCAGGTGCTGTTCTCCTCCTACCCTGTGCAGTGTCCTCTCTGCATAGGCAAAGCCATTTTCCTGCCATTTTCAGCTTCCAGGCTCCAGGAAAATGGGGGAGTTTTTTATCAGTAAACATATTTGTGGATAAAATAGCTCAGCAAACTGATAAGCCACTGTCTGGCTTGAGCCAATTCCCCGTTACCTCCCACTGGAGCAGAGGTGTTCGTGCACTGCTGATCTTTGGGTTCTCTCTGGTTCAGGATTCAAGGATCCAAGGTGATGTTTTGATGAAGTTTCCTCCTCCACATGCCCTGATTGCTTCTCTCCCTCTGTGCTGTGAGGAAATCTGCTGGCATTTCCTAGGAGCTTGTTGATTTTGGTTTCTTTTTTTCACGCTGAAGGCCGGGAGGAGGGGAAGAGGCTCAGCGGGACAGAGGTAGTGCTGTGCTCTGGAGGATTCCTCTGGGATGAATTCCTCCTTCCTGCCTGCCCTGCTGCTGCTGGGGAAGGTTTTAGGCTGTACGATTCCATCCCACAGGGATCCACACTTCCTAAAAAGATGATCTGAAGCTGCTGCAGATACTAACACCTCTCTTTTCCCCAGATATCAGGATGGTAAAGTCTTCCTGCACTTCCAAGTGCAGATCCTTGCACTTGTCTCGTTGAACCTCATCAGGTTGTCCCAGAGCCATCTCTTCAGCCTGTCCAGATCCCTCTGGATGGGATCCCTTCCCACAGAGCTTGGTGTCATTGCCAAGCTTGACCCCATGCCCCTGTCACCCTCAAAAATGTTAAACAGCACCAGCCCCAGCTCACACAACTCTGATTTTCAGTTAGCTTCACTATTTCAGTATTTTCACTCTTAGACATCAAATTTGGTTTGAAGAGAAGAAAACCAAGTGAAAGAGAATTTTGGTACCTGCTGCCATTTATTGTTGTTAAACGAGAGGCACTTTGGGATGAACACCACTGGCTTGTCCGCATTTATTTATGGATGGTTTCCCATGGTCTGCTTGATTTGTGTTTATAAATATTCCTCTGGCACACAACATTATTTTCATGCAAAGTGGTTAACCCTGAGCTGACCCATTTCCTAACCCCTTTGCACTCCTGGTAGTGGGGCACCTTTGAAAACATCATTGATTTCTTTTTTTGAGCTGCACAATTGAAACACCGTTCTGTGAAATCAGATGTTGAGGCTTGGAAAACTTGTGAGATCCTGAAGGAGCAGTGCTGCCTCCTGAACTTCTCCTCCACCCAATTTTCCTCCTTAGGATATTTCAGTGGTGCTTTTATATTCAAACCCCTCCTCTGGAGTGATTACCTTACCTGCACAACAAGAAGGGGAAATATTTGTGAGGAAATTCCATCATTTTAAGCTTTCTAGTGGCAGGATGGTAGTTGACATTATTGACAAAAATGTCAAACGACTTTGATCCCTTTAAAATTCACTTTTGGGGTTTTTTTTTCACTTTGGCAACTGCAATTTTGCTTTTAATACCTGCTTTAGTACAGCATATGGGCTTTTTATTGTTGTTAGGAGTTCAGCTCCTTTGATATTAAGCCTCAAAATGGGAATTTAATACTTCAGCTGTGACTCATTGCATTGACTTTTTGGTCTTTGCAATAGGCTTCAAGATTTTCTTTGTTTGCAATTTAAAAACTCATCAGTCTGTTTCAGCAGCTTCCTTTTCCACACTCTTTCATATACAAATAAAGAGGAATGCACGATGTTACTCCTTTGAGGTTGCTGTCTGGAGCTGTTTTGGAGGAAGATCCCCCAAACTGTACAATATTTTCTTGCTTTTTAGTTGGCTGCCCAATTCTGTGTTTCCCTGGGACTCTGACAGATGAAACTGTTTTATTTCCACCCTTTACCATTTTTAATCTTTTTACCTGCCTGGGTTTGTAGCTCCTGATTTAAGAGCACAACATCTCCAGGGTTTCCTGGTGGATTCCATCAGCTTTAACTCCGGCATTTGCTCCTGCTGAACATCCCTCACTACCCAGCAATTACCTCGGAGCTGGTGGCCAATGTTCCAGCCTGGCAGTTTTCACTCTTCCTCTTGCTCTTGAGCTCCTTGTTTAGGCTGACTGGGGTGATTTTTATTGCACCAAGTATTAAAAGGCTTTGCTGGAGTGGAGAGAGGCAGCAGCAGTCATTAGAGCCACTCACTAAATTATTTATTTGGCTAAAAAGTGAAATCTGATCTTGCTTGCCTGACCTGCCAAGAGGTAAAAGCATTGTTTTGTTGGTTTTTTTTTAACTCTGCGAACAAGAAATAAAAGTTTAAGTGATATTCTTTAAGTTACTCATTTACACAGAGGAGGAAGTTAGTTACAAGAGCTGGCAGAAGAATTGTGATGCACTGTGATTCTAACAAAGAGGAGTTTAAGGAACCCTGAAAATCCATAGACATTTTGATGTAATGCACTGATCTGGATCACAAATTTGGTGATAATTAAAGTTATTTAAGCACTTTGGTAAAAAAAAAATCAGTAATTCTTCAGGCAGCAGCATGGAAATATTCATCCTTCTGTTTTGCACTGCTATTTTCATGTCAGCTCCAGTATTGAAATCCACAGTTGTTCCCTTTTCCCTCCCAAATGCTCCAAAGGCACATTACTCCTTGGAAATTGCAGCTTATAGCATTTTCTAATTGCTTTCAAAGCCACTGAGTTATGGCAGCATATTAAACAACTGGCACTTAAAAGCTGGTGATCTCTTACATAAAAATATTAGCCCAAATATTTCTCTGTGAAGGCTTTTCAGCACATCCCAGGTTTTTTTAAGGCTGCTTTTAGACCCTGTGGTAAACAAACATTCTAATGGAGCTGTTGGAAACCCCTTTGAAAAAGGAATCCCAGCCCTGGATGTGCTGTGGGTGACACTCAGCCCTGATTAAAAGCTGCAATAAACCTTGCATCGGTGTTATTTCCACAAGGAAATTCAGGAGGGGACGCTGCCTACAACGCTGCTTTAATTTAGGTTTTGATCTGCTTCCATCTCCACACGTGTCTCCCATGTTTCTGCAAGGAGTGTTTGGGATTTTGCTTCTGGATGGAGCGTTTGGGATTTTTAACTCGGGCTCGTTTAAGGAATTTGCTGCCAGGGACAAGACAGGCAGAACGGGCAGAAGGGCGGATCATTCCCAGCATGATCCCTGCCAGCCCCAGCTCTCCCTTCCCCTGTCTCTCCTGCCTCCTTCCCTGGCCTGGCTGGCTGTGCCACAGCTGCTCCGGGACAAACTCCTGGTAAGGTGCACATTTCTCATCATCTTTTCTTCCCCTCTCTTCCCTCTCCTTTCCCTGCTTTTCGCTCTGGGTTTGTAGAGATGTTTGCAGCACCCACTTCTCACGGAGGGAAACTTCCTGGCTTTGCAGGGTGGATGGAAAGGGATTGATGGTGCAAAATAATAAACTCAGGATGTGATCTTGAGCTCTGGAGAGCTCAGTCTCAGCAGGTTTCAGCCAGGAGAGCGAGGGGAGAGTCAGCAGGCACAGCCCAGGGTTGTGCTATTGGCATTGCACCTCTGTCTCTTCTCCCTGAGCTGGGTTTTCCCCTCTCTGGGGCAGTTTTGTAGGTTCTGTCAATATTGCTTCTGTTAACAGGAACTGAAGCGTTTCTGCCAGTAAAATCCTGAGTATACACGAGGAAGTTGGGATCATTGTACCCTGTGGGCTCTGAAAAAGGCTTTGTCTGAGTGCTTGCCCTTTACCCTTCTCTTGTTTTCTCTGAAATCAATAGATCAGATCAAAGATCCCTCCCTGCCTTGCCCTGTGCCTCTCTCATCCCCAGAGCTGCCACTTTTCAGCCCTGCTACACCTGGATTGTAAATGACAATCATGGCAGTCAGTGGGGATCACCCAGACCTGCAGGGAGCAGTCCTTGCCTTAATTAAATGTTATCAGATCCATATGGATGTTCCAGCTTTAACCCTTGCAGTGCAGAATTCTTTCTGCCTTTCCCTGTGAATTTTGGAGATCAGCAGCACATTGGTAGGAACAGCTCCTGCCTTAGTGGTTTAGTTGGGCTTAAAAGCCTCTTCAGCCGGGATTTTAGGAAAGACAAAGTTAAGAGGTTGGTTGGGAATTCCTCCTTGCAGAGCTTCTGAAGGAGATGTCACAAGGCTGTCCTTTAACACTGGGCTGTTTGCTTTTCCCTGCGAGCGGAGGTGGGGAAGCTGATACAATAATTTGGGTCTTTTTACTCTGCAGATGAACATTCAGGAGGGGAATCGGACAAAATATTATATTTGGGGCAAAAATTAATGAGTCAAGACATTTCCTCAGCGTGTAAGGTCCCGGCTCTGCTTACAGACAGAACAAACAGTTCTAGATCCTGCAAGAATTAAATAAAGACCAGGAGTCTTCCAGCCTCCACCTTAATGCAGTTTTTGGGGTTTTCTGCCCACAGGATTCTTGATGCAGAAGCCTGAAATGATGTAGGGCTGCTTCTCAGATCCTGTTTTGAAAATAGAGTAATTTGGGACGGGGTAAAGAGGGATCCTTAGGGCTCCAGCTTCAGTTTCCAAAGGATGTGCAAAGTTTGAGTTGTAATTTGGTGCATTCAGACATCACTGGCATTAATACCCTGCCTAGGTATGCAGGGAAAGGCAAGAACTGGGTTTATTACTTATCAGCGATGCTGGGCTGTGCAGGAAGCCCTCATTTCTTAAAATCTGTTCCCAGCTAGCAGTTTGAGGCCCTGAAAAGGTGATGTGGAGCCTGTTTGGATTGCTGCTGTGTTTCAGCCACACACTCCGTGCTCAGTGAGCAGCACAGCCACATAATTGAATCTCATTTTGTGTATAATCCCTTTCTTGCTGTCAAACTTCTGTGATTCACCAACCCCTACCTGTAACGCACAGTCCAGTGACTCTGTTTGGAACATTCTTTGCCCTCAGGTGAACAATCAGAATAATGTTCTACATAAACCTGTTGGAGAACCTGAAGGTTTATATCAGCAGCCGCCCTCCGCTCGTGGTCTTTATGATCAGTGTGAGCGCCATGGCCATCGCCTTCCTGACACTGGGCTACTTCTTCAAAATCAAGGAGATCAAATCGCCAGAAATGACAGAGGTATGTGCAAAAAGTGGGGATATTAATTTGGAAAACATGCCTGAAGTTAATTAGGGTTTTTTTCCCCCTCATAGAGAGCACAGAGTTGTGTGGGGGATTGTCTTCATTTTACTTTCAGAAGGGCTGTTGGGGTGAATGTTTGTTAGTCTTGTTTTATATCAAGGATGAGGCTAAATCATCTGTCATGGATCTTCCCTGCTGTGGCCAGGAACCTTTCTGTTTGTTATTTAGGGTCACTTAGCTGGTTTGGGGAACTTCTTCCCTCAGCACTCTCCTGTAACGAGGGAAACCTCGAGAGAAATCGCTCACCCCGGAGCATGGTGAGAACAGACCAAGTTACCACCTTCCTTCCTAGTTCAGGGGAGGGAGCTGGCATTGCACCCATCTGACTTCTACAAACTACTTTCCTGTTGTTGAGCCAGCCCTGGTGGTGTTTGTGTTGCTTTGTGAGCCGTGTGATTTTTGTTAAACGGCCTGGAAGCGGGCGGGATGGGACCCAGCGAGCCGTGAGCTCCCTCATCTGCTTGAAATCTCCCCCTTTGTTTTCAGGACTGGAATACTTTCCTCCTGAGGTTTAATGATTTGGACTTCTGTATATCTGAGAATGAAACCTTAAAGCACCTCCTGAACGACACCACAACTCCAGAAAGCACCGTGACCAGCGGGCAGGCCAGGTCTTCCACACAGTCCCCACAGACCCTCGAGGACTCCGGTCCCATCAACATCTCTGTCACCATCACGCTGACCCTGGACCCTCTGAGACCTTTTGGGGGATACTCTCGCAATGTCACACACCTAAGCTCCACAATTTTTGGGCACCAGATTGGACTTTCAGGTAGGCAAGGCTGGACCTTTTTAAAGTTCAGGTTACAGTTGGCTTTTAGAGGTTTTTTCTAGCCTTTCATGGGGGGATTGGCTTCAAACTGAACTAAGTAGGTTTAGATTAAGTATTAGGAAGAAATTCTTTATTGTGAGGGTGGTGAGTACTCAAGAGAAGCTGTGGCTGCCTCATCCCTGGCAGTGTCCAAGGCCAGGTTGAACAGGGCTTGGAGCAACCTGGGATAGTGGAAGGTGTCCCTGCCCATGACAAGGGAGTGAAACAAGACAGTTTTTAAGGTCCCTTCCATCCCAAACCATTCCATGATTCTAAATAATTCTATGATTTAAATAACTATATGATCAAATAAAAAATCACCAGCTTCTTATGGGTGAGATAAATCTTATGCATAGAACACAGATGTGTTCCCAGATTTATTGTGAGTTTATTCCTGTGTGGAGCCCTTCACTTGTTTGTTAGAGGAACTTTTCCCTGCATTCAGAATGGAAAAGAACCTGCAGGTGTGCCAAGATCAGGCTTTGCAGTTTGAAATGATTAACCTAATGACAATGGAAGGTCATTTTTAAGCCAGCAAAATTCCAAACAGTGACTCTCTTCAGTTTTGCCTTGATCCATCAAGTCCTCAACTGACATTTCAAATGTGCCATAGATGCAGTGGAGAGTATTATGTTGTCTAAAAAATTCTAGTTTATCTAAAAGGCATAAGTGAATCAGCTTTAATATCACAAACAGCACCAGATAAGATGATTATGGTTTGTGTGGTGTGCAGAGACCAATCTGCTCTCTGGCTGCCTGCCAGGAAGTTTTGACAGGAGTTCGTAGAGAATTAATAGAAATTGATAATAGAACCTCACTGTATTTTAACCTTCAGCCAGAATTGCATTTTATAATAATGTTGAATGTCTTGAACCTGTGGAGAGACGTTGCCCAGAGCTGCAAATGTGCATTACTGTATTTTCTGTTGTTATTTTGTTGCTGCTTTAAGAGCTACCAAATGCAAGCTCCATTTGCAGCAGCCTGGATTTATTTTCAGTCTGAATTCCTCCACATGGAGTTATCATACATGACTTAGTGAGCAGTTCAGTATCTGCTCACACCTTTTTCTCCACACAAATATCTCCAGTTTGAAAAGGGAGCCTCGGAAAAAAACAAAGTCCTTAGGAGGAGAAAGGCTTTTCTAATAAAGCTCTCTGAACATGCATGAATTCACTTACAAAGAGTTTTTAATTTCTGAAAGCAGCCTGATGACCCCAGTTCTGGGGTGGGAGAGATTAGAAAGAGCAGCAGCTGGGGGATTTTACAGTTTGTTTTGGGTTTTAACTTTCTTTTTGCTCTCTTTGTTGCCTGTACAGATCCGGGATGACTCCAAAGGGTGATGCTTCCTGCCTTAATCATTTGTGTGTTGTCCTTATCCCAGTGATTGTTGCTCAGATACTTTTGTGAACCAAAACTCAGCTTTCCTTGTCTCTTTCTCAAAGGCAGAGAATCCCACGAGGAAATAAACATCACCTTCACCCTGCCAGCTGCCTGGAACTCCGATGACTGTGTCCTGCACGGCCACTGCGAGCAGGTTGTGTTCACCACCTGCATGACTGTGACAGCAGCCAGCAATGTATTCCCAGTCACAGTGTGAGTGCATTGGGAACTCCCCTCCATGGGCTGCTTCCTGGCTCATTAATTCCTCTGAGTTGTTAGTTCCTCATAAAAATTCCTGTTGATCATGGAAATTATGTCCTTGCCCTCCTTCCCCCATGGTAAAACATTTGTCTCGAAACCTCTGCTGTCTTTGAGATTTTTCTGGGGATGTTTTAAACTCCAGCCCATACTTGCCTTTCAGCTGTGATTTAAACTTCACTAGGAGCAAAAGAATCCATGGAAATTTAAAGAATTTACCCCATCATTGAGTTTCAGAGATGAGATTTGACACTAAGGTTCTTCCCCTCTTCCCCTCTGAGAGATCAGCACAAGGCTTTGCCTTCACCAAAATATCTTCCCTTTGTCTTCTCTGGATTCCCTGACACTGTTCCATCCAACCTGTGAAGCCTTAGGAAAACCAGTGTTTTTCCAATTAAGCTGTGGGATGTTGGCTCAGTGCAACAACATGCAGTTAAATTCTAATTTTAGTGTAGCAATCATGTGGTTTTTAATAGAACCTTTTGGTTAAACTTCGGGGTTTTGTTGTTGCTTTGGAAGGTCCAAAGCAAACCCATGTTTTGAGAAGAAAAGTTGTCCTGGTTGAACATGGAAAATGCAATTCAGGGTGCTGATTGCTTCTGTTTTGTTGCAGTCAGCCACCACATTGTGTTCCTGAAACCTACAGCAATGCTACCCTGTGGTACAAGATCTTCACCACGGCGAGGGACTCGAACACAAAATATGCCCAGGATTACAACCCCTTCTGGTGTTACAAAGGAGCAATTGGGAAAGTCTACCATGCTTTAAATCCCAAACTAACTGTTATCGTTCCAGATGTAAGTGCTGGGCTGTTCCTGTGGTATTTTCAGTAAATGCTTAGCTCTGCTTTCATTCAATATGGTTCCTAAAATGGTCGTTTTTGCTGCTGGTTTATTGTGTGGTGCAAAGGCCGAGAATGCTCCACCCCAGTGGGTTTGATGATCTTCATCCATGTGCCTCACAGCTCTTAATAACCGTTTATATTTTGAAATCATTTCTCAAAAGCCTCTGCTGGTATTTGGAAAAAGATCTATAACAGATTTTGAACACAAGAAACATTTTGTGCCACAATTAGGAATCGCTTCCGTTGCTGTGTAGAGGGGAGAAAGTTGATTCATGAGG
Organism: Eulacestoma nigropectus; assembly: GCA_013397775.1. Taxonomy (NCBI): domain Eukaryota; kingdom Metazoa; phylum Chordata; class Aves; order Passeriformes; genus Eulacestoma; species Eulacestoma nigropectus. The sequence goes on from VZTE01004147.1 coordinate 130,265, forward strand.
TGATTTCTGGGTTGATCTGGTAATTATTGCTTTGATATCAAGTGCCAAGTCAGTAAATGGTTTTAATTTGCTTTTCTGTGTGCAGGATGATCGCTCCCTAATAAACCTGCATCTCATGCACACCAGTTACTTCCTCTTTGTGATGGTGATCACAATGTTCTGCTATGCAGTCATTAAAGGCAGACCAAGCAAACTGAGGCAAAGCAACACAGAGTTCTGCTCTGAAAAGGTGAGTGTGTGGTAACAAAATATTGACTCTGATAAGAAAAGAGGAGAAAAGCTCCTTTTGGACACAGGACAGACTGGTTTTTCTTGTCTCTGGAGATGAGGATTGAATTGCCTTTCAAAGAGATGTGGGTGTTTCATTGTGGACAGTGCAGGTGGGGGCTACAAAATCCACACAAGTGCTTTGGAGATCCTCAAAATGAGATTTCTGTCCTCCAGAAATGGATTCTTGCGGCTCAGGAAGTGCTGGGCTGCCTCTGCCGTAATTCTGGTGTTACTTGAACTGGTTTGTGTGAAGCAATGAATAGGTGGCATTGAATAGTTTTATTTCTCTTTTACCACAACAGGCTGAAAACTTTGAGTGAAGCATGATAGTTAATTCTGAGGGTTGTTCATCAGAATTAAGTTAAAAACAAAGCTGTTGAAAGAGTCATTGGTTGTTAATCAGAATTAAGTTAAAACCAATAACAAAGCTGTTGAAAGAGTCATTGTTCAATACTGCCTTGGGGACCTGCAGTTTGCCTGAAGGATTAAATATGAATGTATTTAATTGAGAAGTAGGAAGCCAGTGTTGACACCTTTTGATCTTAATGATATTTTACAGTGTGAGCTGGTTTGGGGTGGTTTTTGTGTTGCTTTGTTTTGTTTTGTTTGGGGTTTTTTTTGTTTGTTTTGTTTTGTTTGGGGATTTTTTTGGTTGGTTGGGGTTTTTTTGGGTTTTTTTTGTTTTGGGTGGTTTGGGACTTTTATTCTATTGATTCTTGCAAAGTACAAAACACCTTCAGACTCGCTTTGATTTCCTTTCCAAGGCAGACTTTCCAAGCTGCTACGAAAAGTCAAGGACAGCTCTGCCAGCTGCACAGAGATAAATCATATCACTGTTACAGGATTAAGAATTTGCCTTTAATTAAATATTTTCTCTCTGTTTTTTTTTTTCCAGGTGGCTTTGTCAGAAGCATAAAAATCCCCCCTCTCCTTCTCCCGAGAGCGACCGAAACCATTGCCTGCTGAACCCAGCCTGGGTCTTAACACTCTGTGAATCCATTACCTTGCAATGTTGGTTTATTCCAACCAAAGACATTTCAAAGTGCCTGTAATTGATTTGTACATATTTATAAGAGCAGAATATCCAGAGCAGGTCCGAGGAGATGCGCGTGTCCCGCAGCGCGGCCGGAACCCTCCGGCCCTTCCCTGGGCACGCGCCCGATGTCGGTGTAGATAACTCCAGTGGAAAGGCTCCACAGAGGCAAAGCCAGAGATTTTTGTCTCGCTGCACCTGGGCAGGTGAAGATGCCTTTGCAAGTGTCTCAAAGCAACCAAGAGATGTTTGGTTTCTTGCCCAATCTGTACAGTGTGTTTGAACCAAGTATGCACCTTTGATATAATCCTGCAATTCCGAAGCCACCAATCTACGACATGAATTCAATGTGTGTTTGTGTGGCCTAATACTTTATTCCATTTGCTCCTTGCTTGCAAGAAAAGGTATCAACATTTTAGATTTTTTTTTTCTTTTGGAAGAAAAAAAAAAATACATATTCACATTTTAATAGTGCTGTACTTAGGACAAACTTGTGCTTTTATTCATAGTAAAAAAATTAAGAAGTGAAGTCCCATTTTAAACTATTACTTACTGAAAAGAACTGTTTGATTTTTTTGTTTGTTTGTTTGTTTTGGTTTGTTTTTTTGGTGTTTTTTTTTGGTTTTTCATTTGGCTTGCTGAATGCCAGAGAACCAGTCAGCACAGAGACTTATCTGGGAAAACTTTTCCACTTGGCCTCCCATCCCCAGCCCTCCAGCCAGGATTGTGTGTCTCTGCTGCAGAGCAGCTTTCTGTAAACTTTTCTTTTCTTCTTTTTTTTTTTCTTTTTTTTTTTCTTTCTAGAAAGTGAAACTTAATAAAAAGCTGTATTGTATTAACAGCCTGCTGGGGCTCTGCACAGCCTTGGGCAAGTGCAAATAGTGAAAGGAAAAGAAATCCCAGAGTTCGTTGCAGAGCTTCACTCTGGGACTGTGCGTGCAGCTCTGAGGGCAGCTGACAGTGGCACTGCTGAGCTCTGTCCCACTAAATTGCCATTTAATGCTGTCCACTCAGGGGAGAGTGGCCACGAGAGTGGGGCTGTTGTGAGGAAGGTCAAAGAAACCACCCAGTGAAACCCCTTCTGTTCTCTGTGTCCATTCTTCAGTCAGAGATTTTATTCCGTGCATTTCTCCCTTCTCCATTCTGCCTTCTGCTGGTTTTTCTTCCTGGCTCCTTCTTGAGCAGCCTCCTTAATTTCAGGGGTCAGGCTCTTCCTGCAGACATTTCCACCACTGCTTTTAAAATCTCACTGGTTGCCTTAATTGACTTTTCATCTTTTCTCCCAGCTTTCTCATCAGGTGGTGTGACAGCTCTGCATTCGTTCATTCATTTATTCCTACAGGCTTTTTTTTCCTCTTCTTTTTGCTCCAAACTCCACAGAAGAAGAAAGCCAAGTGAGAATCTCACAGTCTCGGTGATGCTGGCATAAAGTTCCCAGTTTATTCCCTCCAGACACCACTCCTGGTCTGTGTGTGTTGGGACTTCAGTAAGTTCATGAGTCTTAGAAGTGTTTGAACAGTCACAGTTTCCTTCAGAGCACGTTTCCTCCTCGAATTTCAGTTCCTTAAGTGGGATTAACTGATGTGTTTTCCTCCAGGGAATGTTAAGGCAAAGCTTTAGAGGTGGCCTGGTTTGAAGTTTAGGGATAAAAAGAAGCTTCCAGTTTTCTCCTGATGCTGCTATGGGCTGATGCTGCTTCCCTGGGGTGAGGCAGGGAAGTGAAACAGGCCGAGAGCTTCTCCTGTGCTGGTCCTAAACCCCAGCCTGAGCTGGTCCTAAATCAAACAAGCCCAGCTTTCTGTGTTAATCCTCACTGCAAGAGTCACCTCCGAGGGTGGCAGGAATAGGAGAGGGATTGGGAGAGAGGTGGTGCAAATCCTGGAAATACCCAAAAACCACCCACCATCACTTGACTCCTTCAGGAAAGCAAAGCAAATCCTTTCTCCTTCAACAAATTCCAACTCCAGAATGTCCCAGCTGGGATTTGGGCTGTTGGGGAAAACACTTGGGAATGAAAGGAGCCTGCTTGAAAACTCCCCCACTTTCTGCACCCCACCAGGAATGTTAAAGATTGTGACCCACAAATGCAAAAGGGAGAACGTTGGAGAGCTGGATTTTTTGGCCTCATTTCATCCCTTTGCCCCCCTGGATCGCAGCAGGGAGGTGCAGGGTGTCCCAGCAGGCCAAAATGCTGGAATGCTGAGGAATATTGCATTGTTCCCAGGTGATGTACAAAGTTAAATGCAGCCAAACAGAAGAGTTAAAACTTTAATATTAAAGTTCAGATCATATTGATCTTTCCTTTTTTTGTTTTCTTTTTTCTTTTGAACTATGACTTGAATCAGTTTTGATTCTATTTGTACGTGTTTTCTTGTTCTTAGAAAGCTGCCATTTTCTTTTTTTCTTTTTTTTTTTTCTTTTTTTTTGCATTTTCTTTGGCATTACATAGAAAATCTGAGCCTTGGTTTCAACCCTCTGCAGGTGATTGTAGGGTTCAAGATGGGTTTGTTTGGTTTTGTTTTCTTACATTTCACTTGTCTTGTTGCATGGTGGTTAATAGCTGATTTGGAAATGACTTTTCTCTCCTAGATTCATTTTTGTGTTTGTAAGATGTGCATATTGCTTTGCAGAATAAAAACTACGAAGTTTATCCTCGTTGGCTTTATTTCCACAGCCGGGTGGCTGCAGAGCTTTCATTAATCAACCAAAATGGTGAGGAAATCAGGGGCAAATCTGCAGTGAAATGAAATTTCAACCCTTTTGTGTGCCCAAGGTGTAGCGAGCGCTTCATGTAGATTTTTTTTTCCTTTGGTTTGTGGTGTAGGGAATGAGAAATGGAAAAATTGTGATCCAAAGCCACCTCTGCTGTTGCTATTCCTTGATAATGGGACACTTCAAAGCATCCAAATGGTGCCTCTTCAAACCTGGTGGGAATGAGAGCATCGCTTAAAAGCAAACCTGTGACGTTGGTTTATCGTTTTTTACTGAGAATTAGGAGACAAAAGTGATTTTAATTGAAATTTTTTTTACCCATCCCTCTGGTGTGGCTCTGAAATGCCTGCCTGGAATGAGGAGTGAGGCTGCCGCTACTCCAGAAATCATTTCTGGCTTGGATTCTGTCCCTCAGCCAGCAGAGAGGAAGACAAAGGCAGTGGAACACATCCTTTTATTAAACTCCCTTCCATAACCAGCAGCAGTTGCTTGACAAGGCTTTGTTCAAAGAGTTTCACACAAAATTCCTTGGAGAAAATCCTGGTTTCAGGGAGTTACACTTGAATAAACTGGGGAGAAAACCCTGAGCAAATCAATTTGTGATTGAATTTGGTTGGTTCTGAATAAAAGGTGAACAATCCTGCCTGGACCTTTTCCCAAGCCTTTTCCACAGCGAAAGTTGCTGTAATTTCGTGCCACAGCCTCGGGTGAGGCTTTTCCAAAGCTTCCCCCTGGCTCTGGCTATAAAAGCAGCTGAAAGTTGGTGTTTTAAGGGGGGTTTGGTAACAAACTGCAAATAAGGGCAAGGAAAAATCAAATCAAGGTTGCTCATCCGGCAAAAAGCCGCACGTGCCGTGTTGGAAATGAGATTACAGCCAACCTCAGCAGCCTGCTGCAGGTTGGGATGGGAGCTGCCATCTGCCAGCAGGGATGGAATTCCTTTCATCAGCTGCTTCGTGCCAAATATTTGGGTTTTACAGCAAAGCAGCGCTGAAAATCAGCACCGGCAGGGAAATTGCTGCAGCTTTTTCTGTGGGAAATGAAAGAGTTTCGATGAAATGTTGCTCTCCAAAGTTCCCTCGGAACGAGTGTGACAGCAGCTGCTGGAATTTGGGTTGTAAATTCTCTTTTTCCCTCCAGCACTCATCAAAACTTGGCCGGTGATGAATTGCCTGGCAGGGAGAAAATCAATCTGGAGGCAGAACCCCGTGTTTCTGTTTAACTCCTGTGCCTCGTTTGTCTGCTGTCACCAAGATTTGGATCCCTGAGCCCCAGCACTGTCCCGGAAGATCCTCAGGAGCTGCACACACAAAGGATCCGTTGTGGATCCTTTCTGGCCGATTTCCCAACTTTTTGGATGCAGTCTGTGGCCTGACCTTGAGGTGTCTGCGACCCTTGGGCTGGAAACAGCTCAGCTGCCAAAACAAGGAGCCAGCAAAGAGGCAAGGAGCTGGCTGGGTTTGGATCTTCCTTCAGCACCATTCCTGAGTTATCCCTGTCCCTCAGAGCCTTGCAGAGGCTCCCCACAGATCCAGGTCCTTTGCTGTGCCTTTTCCTGGGTTACTGGGACAGCTTGGTTTGTGTTTCTCCTTTTTAAAGGGCTTTAAAGGGCTTTTTTTCACCTCCAAACTGCATCCCATGGGCCATCCCAGCTGCTCCGGGCTCTGTCCTGCCCTGCAAGGCTTCCTGGCTGAACCAATATTCCCTTCTGGAGATGTTTTCTTTGCAGGATGTTAAAGAAACTGTTGGGATCTAAGCACGGATTTCCCTGGGCCCTCTTTTTCCCTTTCCCTCTTTTTTTAGCTCCCTGCAAAAGGATTCGTGCACCTCGATGGGAAAAATAATAAGATTCAATCTGTAGTGACAAAAAGGAAAGGCAGAGAGCAGCTTTTTTTAGCGTTTGGGAATAAGAAATGTCACAGTTCCAAGGCATTTGGCCTTTGAAAGGATCCCTGCTGGTAATATTCCAGCAAGAAGGGGTTTTATAGTGAGGAGGGGGCAAAATATTCCCTGTGGTCATGGAATAATCACACCACGGAGTTGTTTTTTGTGTGGGGAAAGGATAAGAGCCCAGGAGCAGCTCAGGCGAGGTGAGGGACTGAAAAACAAGGGTGTCCTTGGACAAAATTGTCACCTAGCAGGCACAAATGGCAAAAAAAAAAGGTGATTATGGGGGGTAAGGGCTCGCTGTGGGGCTCAGAGCAATGGATGTGCCCCTAAATCTGAGCCTCACCCTCCTGAAAACATGGATTTGTTCCTTAAGGCTCAGGGAATGGGGGAAAACAGCTTCAAAAATGCACATTTCCAAAAGGAAACCCTCAGTGAGATCCCAGGAAACGCAGGTGACCTGGAAGTGCCTGGAAACGAGGAGACACCGAACGCGGATCTGGGTCAGGGAGGGAAGCCTGAACTTCCTGCAGGGAAAGGATTTGTAGGATTGGGGCAAACTGAGGAATGTCGGTGGGGAAGGGGGAGCTGTGTCCTGAGGGGGCTTGGGGAGGCTGGAGGGGGATCCCAGAGGAGGGAGGGGCTGGAACGAGGATCCCTGAGCAGGGATCCCTGAGGATGGAAAGGGCAGGAGGGGAATCCTTGAGCAGGGATCCCTGAGGATGGAAGGGCAGGAGGGGAATCCTTGAGCAGGGATCCCTGAGGAGGACAGAAGGGCTTGGAGCAGGAATCCCTGGGCAGGGATCCCTGAGGACAGAGGGACTGGAATGAGGATCCCTGAGCGGGGATCCCTGCAGAGGAAGAGGCTCCAGGGGGATTTCTGAACAGGGATCCCTGAGGACAGAGAGTCTGAAGGAGAATTCCTGTGGATAGAGGGTCTGGAGTGGGGGATCCCTGCAGACAGAGGGGCTGTGGGAAGATCCTGGAGCGGGGATCCCTGAGGCTGGAAGGGCTGGAAAGGGAATCCCTGCCGACAGAGGGTCCGGAGGGGGAATCCCTGAGAGGAGATCCCTAAGGAGTGAGGGTCTGGAGGAGGAATGCCGGGGCGGGGATTCCTGAGGGGGGATCCCTACGGACTGAGGGGGGTACCTAATCGGGTGTCCCTGTGCAGGTGCCCCTGTTCGGAGTGTCCTGGGTGTCCCTGTCCGGGGTGTCCCGTGCCCGTGTCCCTGTCCGGATGTCCCTGTCCGGGATGTCCCAGTCCGGGATGTCCCTGTGCCGGTGTCCCTGTCCGGGGTGTCCCCGGTGTCCCTGTCCGGGGTGTCCCTGTCCGGGATGTCCCCGGTGTCCCTGTCCGGGGTGTCCCCGGTGTCCCAGTCCGGGGTGTCCCTGTCCGGGGTGTCCCCGGTGTCCCAGTCCGGGGTGTCCCCGCCCGGCACCGCTGGGTGGCGGCACGAGCCCGTCCCTTCCCCCGAGCGGGACCGGATTCATTGTGGAAGGGATGAAAAATTCCTCCAGCGGCGGCGGTTTCCATCCCCAGGGGTTCCTGGCTTCGGGTGATGTTGGGGTTTGGCAGCGCCCCGGTTCTGTGCACCGAGGGGGGAGAGGGTGTGAGATGGAAACGGGGATTTTTCAGCGAGCTTGACTTTACCCACAGCTTCCTCTGTGCGATGGGGACTGGGAGAGCCGGGAGATCTCCCAGTGGGAGAGGCGTTCCCAGCACACACAGACCTGCGGGCTCAGGAGCGCGGTCGTGCTGCTCCTCCTGCATTCCTGCTCCCCACCGTGTCCCCACAACCTCCAAGCACCAAAACACCTCCTTGACAAAATTCCTTGTCCTTTCATCCCCGTCTGTATTCCCAATAAACAACAAACCCAGCTCAGCGCACAGCAAATAGGCACAAGGTGTTCCCTGAGCAGCATCCCAGGCCATGGATGAACCCTGAATTACAAACATCCCACACCAGCAGCTGCTTGGGGAAAGTCTGGCGGGTGAGTTTGTTTTTCCCAGGTCTTGCTTCCAGGCAGGGAAAGGGAAGAGTGGGAGATTTGTAAGGAATAAATTGGGTTTGTGGATCCCCCCTCCCCGTGGAAGCCCAGCCTGGTGAGCACAAGGCTGAGCGAGCAAAGGTCAGAGCAATCGGACGAACCTTTTCCTGCTATCGATTAAAGGAGGAATTCCAGAGGATTTGCTTCTCTCTCCGTAAAGCTCAGCCCCCCTCTGGTTCTGGTTACCCAGCACAGGGTCTGCCTTCATTCAGAATTAATACCAACAGCGATATTTGGGGTACAAAGGTGCTGATTCCACCATGATGTCAGCAAGGCTTCACCATTTCCTGCCCAGGACCCTGCTCCTTAGCCTAACTTTGCCCTGAAGGCAACGGGAATTAGGCAGCCAATTGTTTTTTGGGGAGATTTCAGCTTCCCCACCCCTCCTCCTTTATTTAAAGCCACAATCCCGGCTTTTCCCGGCCGTGATGGATGCGGGAACTCCTCTCCTTCCTCCCTTTGCTTTGAACGAACCTGATGCTGTCGGGCAGCGAGGCAAACTCCCGGCTCCTGTAAATATTCACGGCACTCCATCGTGCATGGATAAAATGGTTCGTAGGAAAGCTTCCCGAACCACGGG
>VZTE01004147.1:143795-146803 GCA_013397775.1 Eulacestoma nigropectus
GAAAAGCTGGGAAATGATCATTGTGGTGATGAGAGAGAGCCTGAAATGCTGCTCTGAAAAAGGGTTTGGAGGCTCTGCAAAGCCAAAGATCCAAGCCACGGCTGGGTGGCTGCTGAGTTTTTAATGTCAATTTTGCGAAGTGCTGGCGGTTGTTGCTTTTACTTCCTCAAAACTGAAGTGCAGGGACTGCATTTTAAACCGTGGTGCCTCCAATTCCGGGATATTTTCGTGTCCTGAGCATCCCTGAGACGCTGAGCGATGCCATGAGAGGGAGAGGGGAAGTGGAGCCACATTTCTCAGCACTGGTTTTGTGTTTCCCTCAGATTTTAGGTCTAAATTCCGGGTTGTGGCTCACCTGCACAACTCTTCTTCCTGAATTTTGGATGCTCCAAAATCCCTCGGGATGCTCTCTGCCTGCATCCTCTCCCTCCTAATCCCACTTCTCTTCTTCCTCAAGCTGAATTTTTTCCTCCTGTTTCCCTTCATGGCATTTGTGCTGTTATTTTCTTGTACCCCTGCTCGCCCTGATGAGAGAAAACAATCCTGGCCCTGCTGAAAAAACCAAAATAATTCAGTTGTGAGGAGCAGATTTTGGCTTTTATGGGATCACCTGCCCTTGTGCTGTCCTGTTTCCCTCCCATTCCTGCCTGCCTGCATTCCCTCACTTTTTATTCCACATCTTCCATTCAGGAACACATTTTCCATCTGGGCCGGATTATTTAGGAACATTTGGAGCCACCTCCCTCCCCCTCTTCCCAGGAAAGGAGGATTTGATGCCAAAGGCTTCGCCCACCCCTCGTTTGGGGCAGGTTAATTAATTTTCTCCCAGGGAATGGGGCTGTTGGATGTGGAAAAGCCACAAAGCTGGAGCTGAGCAAATTCCAGTGATGGAGAACTCGGCTCTGGGCTGGAAAAGGGAAAAAAATCCTTGATTCCATCAACTTTCTGCCCAGAGGAAGAAGGGGAGAACTTGCCAGGAGGTTAAAATGAGCCTTGGGAACTGGGGCTGCCCACCTGGGAATGTGCTCAGGAATCAGGGAACATCTTAGGAATAAGGGATCTTCAAGCCTGATCAAATCCCTTGGATAAAACCCCAAATCAGGCTCGGTTTTGGGCTATGGAGGGAGGGGATGGGCAGCCTCAACCCTGCCAGCACTTGGGATTGGGGGAAAATTCCCTGGAAAATTCTCTGCCAGGGAAGGGCTGAATGAGCTCATGCTGTCCCTGTGTTTGATAATTCCAGTGAAATGAATTTGGATTAATTAATTTGACACAGGTTTGGGGTTTTTTTCCTGCTGCTTTTATCCCCTGGATGAGGCTTCCTGGAAAACTCTACCCCAGAGCCGGCCGGTGCCTTGTTAGGTCTGCCTGGAGAGAGGGATCAGCCTGGGACACTCCTGAGAGACAGGAAAAAGGCAGGAAAAAACGGATTATTAAAGAAAAATGTTGATTCCAGCTGCCTCCATCCACTCATTTCATCCCAGAAAACTGATCAGGAATTTGGTGTTTCCAAAATCAGAAAGTTTCCCTCGCAAACTTTGATTTAATAATGATTCTTTTTGAAATGCCCACCTTTTTTTTTTAACTCCAGGTTGGAAAGAAATGGGATTTAAGCCTCTCCGTGGACAGGAAGTCTTGGATTTTGGTCGGTTTTACTCCATGCTTGAGAGATTTGAAGGGAAAACACAAAATATTTTATTTATTCCTTCTCAAAAGAAGGGTTTTTTAAATTTTATCAATGAAGTGCCTGAACTGGGCCACAGCATCACTTCGGGAAAATCCGGAGTTTTGCTGTAGCAGGGATTTGATCCCTGCTTGGAAAATCTTGCCATGCCGCTCTTCCCTCGAAAATATTTTATTCTCTTAATAAAAGCATTCAGCTTTAACCAAATTCAAATGGGGAGGGTAAAAATTCCGGCATTAAAGCAGGACTGGGCTGTTAGGCTGGACACGGCGGGGTTAGTTTAAGCCTAAACCTCATACTTTTTGGAATGCCCTGAAATCATTCCCTTCATCATCCTGGATAAATCCAGCCCGTGAACATCCCCAACCCAAAATCCAGCTGGAACCATGAGGATTTCTCTGCTGCTCCCACCTTTATTTCCCTTTTCCAGCGAGCAGCGGGTGACAGGGCTTAAAAATGATTATTTATTACGATTTATTCCTTATTTGAATCCCGGGGAGCTGCACCTTCCCCTCCAGCTGGGAATTCAGCCTCCAGGTGCAGAGGATGAAGGAAACCCCAGGTTTTAAACTCGTTTTTTCCCCCCAGCCTCGTCAGCAAACAACGAAAAGGCCGAACAGGAGGGTTTAAGCAGCTTTGCACAAATAGGATTTGAAGCAGTTCCTGACAAATAATCCCAAAGTTCAGCTCCTCCTGCTCAGCCCCGGGGTGGGGAGAGGCGATTTTTGGGATTTTGGGAAGGGATCCGGGCTGGCACCGCTCTTCCCGGGATTTGGTGGGTCTGGAGCTGCCGAGGAGCTGCAATTCCATCCCTGGGGCTGGATTAGGGCGGGGAGCAGGAACGGGATTGGGATGGAGGAGCCGCAGTGCTGGAGGCGCTGGGGCTGCTGTTGAAGGCGCCCATTCCAACCGGGAATGGCTGGAAGGGCGGGAAATGGACCGGCGAGCTTGGCTTGTGTCCTTTTGTCCCCAAAAGCCACCTCGGGCACATCCATCCCCAGAGGGGCCTTAATCCCAAAGGGAAATCAGGGAGCACAAACCCGGAGCATGCAATCCCAGGAAATGTGGGAAACGGGCTGGATAAACCCCCCCAGTGACGGATCCTGGATCCTCTTCCCAAGGGAAAACACGCTGGGATGCGGGATGAGGAGCGATGGATGGGGTCAGCCCATGGAAAAGGGATCCTGGGAAAGGGATCCCGGAAAGGGATCCTGGAAAGGGGTTCTGGAAAAGTGATCCTGGGAAGGATTCCTGGAAAGGGGTCCTGGAAAAAGGATCCTGGAAAAGTGATCTTGGAAAAGTGATCCTGGGAAAGGGATCCTGG
>VZTE01004147.1:151751-187005 GCA_013397775.1 Eulacestoma nigropectus
ACCCCTCCTGCGTCCCCTCCACCCTCCTGTTCCCCCCTTGTGCCCCTCCCTCCCAGCCTCGCCACCCCCCCTTTGCATGCAGCCCCCGGGCTGCGGGAGCCGCTGGCCATGGGCACCAAGCAGACCAAGGGCTGCCAGCCGGGCAGCGCCGGGGAGAGCCCCCCGGGCCACCACCGCAAGAAGGCGGCTCCCAGGGACAGGGGCGATTTCCTCGCTTCCCTCGTGGTGAAGTCGGGCGAGAAGTTCGGGAAGGGCGCTGGCGGCAGCTTGCCCCCGTACCACCGGCGGATCTGCATGATCCAGGACATGCTGCTGCTGGTCAAGCAGGGCAAGCAGGAGGAGGCCACCGAGCTGCTGAAGAACCTGCGGCAGGTGAGGATGGGCGGCTTCCTCCGGTGGTGGTGGTGGTGGGGGGGGGGGGCTGCGGCGAGGGAAAAAGTGTGGGAGCGACCTTTGGGAAGCCCCAAACAGGGGCCACGCTGCGCTTTTGCGGGTCTGGCTCTCGTGGCGTAATTTTGGGGAAGTGGCAGAGGAGCCGCGGGGTGGACACGGTGTCGGAGAGGGGGAAATACCCCCGGGGAGGTGCTGTGGGTTGTCTGCAGCCAGAAAGCCCTGCCGGCTGCATTTTTCCTCCTTCCCTTCCTCGCTGATAGCTCTGATAGCTCTGGGAATTTCAGCCTGCTCAAGGTGCTTCCCACTCAACTTTCCCAAAGTTTGGTGTTTCGAGCAGCTCCGTAAAATCGCCGAGGCAATTTGGAGCTGGCAGCTTTGGAGGATCAGCTCTTTTCCTCCTGGCTCAGGAACGCTCAGAGCTGGCAGCGTTGCTTTTTTATCTTTTTTTTGACGCAACAATCGCGTGGCGGAGTTTTGCTGGTGTGGACTGGGAGAAACGAGACGCTCTGGGGGAGTGGGGAATGAATTGTAGGGAGCCCGAGACCTTTCGCCTTGAAAAATCTGTCGGAGCTGGGCATTAGCTGGGAAGCGACAGGACGGGAAGTTGCTGTGAGCAAACAGAAAAGGCAAATTAGCGTTTAACCTTTTCTGCTGATAAAAACACCCGAGTGCTGGGCGTTTTCAAGGCTCTGGGGTGCGCAGGGCTTTGGGGAACAGCGAGTTTTCCATGCGAACCCAAAGCAGATCCATCTTCCAGCTCGGGTTCTCTCGCTCAGCCGCTCGGTGGAACCAGTTCTGCCACCCGGGGAAAAAGTTGCTCAGATCTCTGCTGGGCATCGGGAGCTGCTTTCTTGCCCTGTGGTCTGTCCATGGGAAAGCACAGCTGGTCCAGTCTGGTTTTCTTTAGGGGTTTTGTGTTTGGGGTTTGCTGTTAGCATTTTTTCACCCCCCGCACCGTTTTCTGGTCCAGGTGATTCTTTAGCGAGTGGTTGTGTTGTTTGGGGGATGTCCCTGATGCATTCAGCCCACTTCCATTTTTCCCTCTGCCCAGCAGGTTTAGGGTGATCTTTGGAGCAGCCCAGCTGAGAAATCGGAACAGTTTCACGTGACTTCTGGGGGTTTTTTAATGGAAAACTCTCACCGCTTTCAACTTTGGGATAAAATACTTTTCCTGAGATGAACTCTGGGAGTTGGGGGTACAATTCCTTGGGACAAAGACCTCTCCATTTGGGATCTGTGTGGCCGTGGGGGTTGAGCTGGGCAGCAGATCAGAGCCCAAATGTCGCACCCTCTCAGCCACGCCAAATCTTTATCGCTGCCGCAGCCCATTGGAGCTGGCAGAAGGGCAGCTGCTAATTTTAGAGGGTGTTTATCTCAAACACCTCCCCAAAAAATAAACCTGAGAAGTGCCACGAATCACTCTCAAGTTCTCCCTGGCCCCAAGACTGGTTTTTCTCAGGTCTGTCCTCACCCTCTGACAGTGCAGAGTGAGGGAGCTGGGCTGTGTCACCGTGGATGCCCTAATGACAAACCTGACCACGGGGGAGCCCTGGTCGCTGGAGAGGGGAAGAAAAAGCTAAAAATTCATCTTAAACTGCCGGGGGAAGCGAGGAACCTGTTAGAGTCAGGTACATCTCTGGCAGAGAGTGTCTCTGAAGAGCTTGCTCTGATAAAATAAATCTCAGAGTGTCAAAACAGAGAACACTTTGTCCCAGATAACTATAATAGACTCCAAGCAGGTTTTTAATGAGGTGCTTTTATTCCCTGCCTCCGGGGAGGGAATGTGGGATGCCCCACTGAACGAATCCTGGCTGCTGGGTGGTTTTCCAGCAGCTGGATTTGGGGAGGGGATGTTTCAGGGGGGCTTTGGTGGCTCCAAGGGACCACTTGGGTTGTTCCCACTCCGGCGGGAGCCTTCCAGAGCTGAGCTCTTGGAATGAAAATGAGGATTTGGCGGGGAGGATGAGCTTCCCCCTGTGGAAAGGGGTGGATGGATGAGTGGGGCAGAGATTTTTTTCCCCCGAGCCATTTTTAGGGTGTCTGTGGCTGCTCCGTGTAGTTGCTGCCATAAAAACTGGGGGTTTTCCAGCAAAACTGAGCTTTTCCCAGCAAACCCAGTGACCTGGTGCCCAGCTCTCAGCTGAGATTTGTATAAATCCCAGGCTTTTAGGTCACTGGGAGCTTTCCCGCTGACTTCAGTGGGCTTCGAGGCCAGCCCAGCCTCTGCTGAGGGATGGGTGACAGCATCCCTGCCTTTGGAGGGGCTCCATCATTTTTTTTTTTGGAGCAGGATGAGCACATGGCCAGAGCTGAAAAATCTCTGGTCTCCGTGAGACTCAATTTTCAGGTCTCCGTGCCATGCCATCCTGCAAGACAAGGTCTGGGGGGCTTTTACCTGCCCGCTCCCACAAAAGCTGTGTGTGATCATCAGGGCAGGGCTGCAATCCCGAATTTTGAACCCTAACCCAGCCCCTCCACTGGCACCAATGTCCACTGTGGCCTTTAGGATTTCACCCAATTTATCCATCCTCCTCCCTCCCCTGAGGTGGGAGCGATGCCGTTTTCCTTCCAGGCTCTTGTGAAGGATTCATTTGTGCTCCTGGGAACGCCTGGAGGTTGCAAACGGCTCTGAAATACTGAGATCCAAAGTGAATTTTTTTTTTGTTTAAAACGATAAAAAGCATGAACAGCAGACAGACTTTGCTTCCTCCGAGAGGTCAGCAGTGCTCTCTGGTGTGGAGGCAACTTGATCCCACTGCCTGCCCTCAAAATAACACTCCTGCTGTTCCTGCTGCCAGCAGCCATTCCAAAGGGTTTGTGCTCCTCTGGCACAGCCAGGCTGATTTAACATCGAGCTCCTGGGACACAGATATTCATTTCTTTTTCCTTCTTTCTGCTCTGGAGCCCAAACCCCACAGTGCAAAATCCAAATCCCCCAAATCCAACCCCCCCACATCCCAACAAGTGCCTGCTGCTCTCCTTGGCTGAGGTGTTTTGCCCTGAGCCATCCTCACGGTGCTGAAGGGAGTGATTTTGGCACTTAAATGCAGTGGAAAGACACTGAAATAATTAACATTTGATTGAGGCTGGAGTTCAGGCTTGCTGGTCACCTGGAGGGAGCTGCTGGCCTTCCATGGAAATAATTCCTGTACGGAATAACTTGGAATTTATCTGTATGAAGAGACTTCCTACGTTCACCTGGCAGCATCTTCTCTGCTTTCCAACAAGGGTCTGCTGCAGGGAGAGGCTGAAAAATGAATTCATTCAGCGTGCCCAGCACTTGGGCCATGGGAATCCACTCTCAGACCCTTCACTCCATCCAGGCGGCAGAATTCCAGCCCCACTATTCCCAGTTCCACCAGTTGCAGAGCAGGAGAGGTTTTGACGTTGCAGAGCGCGGCACTTTTATTTTTGCTCTTCTTTTTCCCCCTCCGTGCTCTTGAGTTTCAATGGTTGAGGCAGCCAAGCGCTGTCAGTTTATTAAATTCTGGGAGTGTCTCTCCTGCTGGGGAGAGGATTTGTAAAACAAAGCGTGTTTTCCTCCTCCCTGCTGCCAAACGGGATCGCTTTTCCCGAGCGAAATGGGGAAGCGCTTCCCAGCACATTACGTGGCGCTCCAGGAATTTGCCATTGGTTATGGCTCGACGTGGAGCCTTTGCTGCTGCTCTGGGGGCTGGTGGGAGAGGGGAGGAGGAGGAATCCAGCAGATCTGAGCATCCTCTGCACAGGGCAGGTGAGCAGCAGTTGCAGGGATTAAATGGGGAAAGGGGGAAAAGGAAGCCAAGTGTGGCAAGAAATCCCTGGGTGCTGAAGCCAAGTGAGAAGGTCCAAGGTGTGGCAGAGCTGCAGCATTTGTTAGGTGGATTTTCCGCCGTGCCAGCCTGGGGTGGGCAGTGCTGGGGTGTGCAGAGGGGTCAGGGCCCCAAATGGGCAAAAACACCACCCAAAAAATCCCATTTGCAGGAGGGGGCTGGGAACAAAGGAGCTCTGTGCCCACCAAGGCGTGCAGACCCTGTGGCAGCCCCCTCCTGGCTGTGATCCAGCCCGTGATCCCAGGGTTTATCCCACAGGCATCCCACAAACGGCTGTGGGTGCAGCTGTGCCCCTGCCCCATCCGAGGCTGATTTTCCAGCCAGAGGTTGTGGGGAACAAGGCACGGCCTGAGCAGGGCCTGGGAACTGTGTGGCACAGGGATGCTTAATTAATTAATGATGGATATCTTCATTGTAAGAGGGGGCTTGACAGTGGGAATGGTAAAACACCCCCCAAAAATTAAAAATACTGCTGGAGACAGCTCACTTGGGGCTCCTGCGACTTCACTGAGATACAAGAGCTGCATGGAAAAATGAAAAAGACTCGTGGCTGGGCTGGGCCACCACTCTGTGCTTGCTCCTGGCCCTGGAGCAGCATTCCCATGGAACCCATCCTGTGTTCCAGGAATGCTGGAGGAGCTCAGCGCTGTTGTGTTTGCCCCACAGGTGAACTGCTCCCTTCTCCTGAGGGCTCAGACCTGCAGATGCACCAGAGGTGACCCAGCCTGGGGTCTCTGGGCTCCTCCCAGCCAGCAGAAGACGAGGATGAAGAGTTTTGCAGGATTGGGATTGTTTTTCCCTCAAGTGGGAGCTCCTGGGGCCGGGCTGAGGGAGGGACCTGCTCTGGCTGCAGCGCCGGGCCCCGCAGGGTGGAAGTTGGGTAACCCTGCTCTGAGCGGGGTGGCTTTGGGGTGAACACTCATTTCCTCTGCTTCGAGCTGCTGATGAAACCCCACCAGCGCTCCCCACAATTCCTTTTAACCCTTAGGCTGCTGGAGGTATTAACAACAAACATTCCTGGCAGCGGTGGGGCGTTTCCTGCCCCAGACGGGGTCTCTGGTGTTCTCTCCGTGCTCCCAAACCCTGCCCTGCTGTGAGATGCTCCCTCGCAGCATTTTTGCCTGCTTCCCATCCTGCTGCCCTTTTCCCATCCCCGGTGGGATCTGCAGGTGGATGAGTCCTGTGCCTGCTCGTCCAGGCAGCTTTGGATGTCATGAACCCTGGAAGGTGGCGGCTGCTGCTGCTGCTCCTGGGGGAAAAGTGTCTTTGGGGGGAGAGGAGGGCTGGGAGAGGGGGGATGTGGTATAAACTGGGGTCTGGGCTGAGTTAGGAAGGGCTGGGTTAGGCTGGGCTATGGGCATCTGGAACAGAGGATCAGGTCCTGCCTGTGCCCTCGCTGCAGAGATCTCCGAGCTGGCAGAAGTTCATGGTTGTTGTTACACTCAGCACTTTCTGTGTTTATATAATTGCAGGAATGTGTCTTTTTCCCCCTCCGGGCTCTGCTGTTTTCACACCTGAAGTGAAATGCAGCAGCTCGGAGCTCCAGCCCCGCAGACACTGCTTTTTTATTATTTTTTTTTCCTTCCTCTTTTCCTTTTTATCTTGCTTCAGACTGCGAAAGGCCGGAGCGTGAGGATGCCTCCTCTCCCTGCCAGCGCGTGGGTGTGACGGCTGCGTGGGCAGAGAGCCCTCCCGGCACATCCCAGCGCAGCCATCTGGGCTGTGCTGCTGTGCAGGGGGGGCTGGGGGGCAGCAACGGGGGATGCTGCACCTGAAATTCCGTGTACTGGAGCTTTAGGGTTTGGTGTGTTGGGGGATTTGTGGCTGTGGCCTGCTCTTAGCTAAGGGGGGGTGGTTCTGTGTTAATATTCATTTCGTTCTCCTGCAAGGGATGTGGAATTTCTTCAGTATTCAACATCTTCAGGCCCTGGCCGGAAGCCTAATATGATTTAATGCCTGATTCCATTTCTCTTTCTGTGCGTGTGTCTCAGCCTCCTTCTCTTTCAAATTTTGGAGGAAAGATCACTGCATGGTGAATTGAATCTTGCCTCTAAAAGGAAAAGCAAATTGTCCTTTCCATTCCTCTCCAAGCCGAAGGTTTTAGCTCCAATTACTCCTGGCTCTGACCTTGCTGCTTGGAGAGCAGCGACTGCTTGGAGCTTTCCAGCGTTCTCAGATCTTTTCAAGACTCTTCATCTTTCAGACTTCGTGTCTTTCAAAGTCAGAGGCGCTTCCTTTGTGCGAGGCTTTGAGCTTCAGCAGCTCCGGAGAGAGCCGAGGGGAGGGAGCTGCCTTCCTCCTCGTGCCTTTGGGAATCTCAGTGGATATCTCATTCCTTAGGGCCTCTTTACAGCCCAATAATCCTCCCAGAGTTCTGGCTGTCCTGCTTTGCAGAGCAGGGCTCGGGTTTGATATGGGTGGGGGAATTTCTTTACGAGACGTTTCTGCGTTTTTCCAAAATCCTTGATGGCCCATGGAGGTTTTCCTCGAGGCCTGCTCCTCCCCAGCACTGGATCCTGCTGCTGGCTGCTGCTTTCAGTCCCTTCATGTCCCCTCTGCCTGTGGGATTGCTTTCTGAGCAGCTTTCCAGTTCCTTTTCCTGCTCCCACTGGCGCTGCCCATTCCCGTGCAGCTCAGGGATTACCTTTGGAGGCGATTTCAGTGAGGCACTGCCCAACAGGAATATGAATTCCAATTCCAGCAGCGCTTGTGTTGGAATGAAGGTTGGTTAATGAAAGGAGAGGCCAGCCTGGAGCAGCAGCCTGGAGTGTGCGGGGGTTTTTTTTGGAGGATGGGGATTTGTGCCCTGGGTTTTTCAGCTCCTTGCTTTCTGTTTAGCCACAGAAAGCGAGGAAATGGGTGTGAGGGACAGGACCTGCAGCTCTGTGGGAGGTGAAGCTCTGTTTTCTACCCCCCAGCAGGCAAAACACACCGAGGTGAGCAAGCTCTGCCTGTCCCTTCCTCCCACTCCAAGGAAGAGCTTGGAAAACACGATCCTAAAACCTCCTTGAGTGGTTCCTGTGCCTCCATTTCTCTTTGTGCAGAGATTTCCTGGATTTTCCTGATGGAAAACGGGGCTTTGAGCTAATCTGTGCCCAGGAGCCCCAGTCCCATGGCTGGGAAATTCCCAGAGCTGCCTCTTCCCCTGTCCCAAGAGATGCTTAAACTGAGCCCACTCTGGGGCTGGGAGTATTTAATTCCTGCCTTGTTCTGCGGGACTGTTCCTTCACCCCCACCCTCCCCAAGGTCGGGATCTTGGCACAGGGATGAAATCCCAGCAGGGGAAAGCAAAGGCTGCTGAGGAAGGAGAGCAGCCTGCGGTGGGAAATGGTTGTTTTGGCCCGGGATGTGCTGAGGGTTTTTCCTGGGACACCTCTGTCCCCGTTCCCACGGAGCACAGAGCTCCTGGTGGGGACTGGTTTGGGATTTGGGGCATCCCCACCTCCGGTGGGAACTGGAATACAGGAGGTGTGGGGGTTTGGACCTGGATAAAAGAGCCCCAATTCCCTGCACGAGGGATGATCCAAGCTGCTGCAGCCTCTACCCCGGGTCTGGTTGGTGTTGAACAAACCCCAAGCCCTGGTTCAGCCTGAGCTCCCCAAAATCAGGGCACTGGAGCCCAAATCTCTGCAGAAGCGGGACTCAAACCTGCCCAAACAGCCCCAAAGCCTCGGTTCATCCTGGAATCCCCCCGTACATTTCCATTTATCCATGATTTGGGTACAATTATCTCTGTTCCAGGACTGGAAGAAGAAAGGATTTGGGGGGAATCTTGCTCCCAGATGTCTCTGTGGGCTTCCTGGGCTTGCAGAGGAACAATCTGGGATGAGACTGTGAATGACCTACACCCATGACTTACATCCAGTCAAAATCATCTGGGATTGGATTAAATCTTGATTTAAGCAGCCGTTTTTTTGTGGTTAGGATTTTTTTTGGGGGGGGTTATCCTCTAAGAAAGAGGATGTTTTCCTGTTTGGTTATAAAAAGCTGCTCCTGCTTGGTGTAATTGGACACTTCCTTTTCTGAGGAGGGAGCCTGGTGTATCTGGGGACATTTATTTAGGCAGCTGTGGCTGGGTGAGGAATTTTGTGTGTTTTTATTCTGGTGGGAAACGGTGAATTCGGGCTTTACAGGACTGATGGATCCTTTTGTATCTCTGGCTCGAGTGACACGGAAATGAAAGCAAGTTTAAAGAGTAGAAAAGTGGTTTTGAGTGGTTTTTGATCAGTTAATAAACTCAAAATATGCAGGATAAGACAGCAGACAAAGTAAACGTCTCGAAACAGATTTTGCATTTAAAACTGGTTGACTCATTAAGTGGAGAATTAATTGTGCATCCTGAATTACACTTCTGGTCACCATAATTACAGATCTCGCTCTCTCAGGTTGCAGTTTTACTTGCAAAATGTGCATTTCTCCTTTGCACTCCTGATCTTTTCATCGACTTGCTGGAATTCAGTGTTAAGCTGGACAAAGTGAATTAGAACCATTCAGGTTGGAAAAGATCATGGAGTCCAACCTTTGAATTAACTGAAACTGAGATGTTTTCTTTGTCCGTGTGAGAGAGCCAGACCTTCCCAAAAGCTGTGTTTGCACTTCACTCTTTTCTGGTTGTGTTTTTATCAGTGAATTCCCTAAAATCATTGGCAGCCGAGTCCTGCCTACCTGGGCTAACAGGAGCTCTTTAAAATTAAATAAATCATAACATTTTAGAATGAAAGCCTGGTCAGAGATTGGCGTCACCTTTAATTGCTGGTTTGAAATCTGGGTGGTTTAAAGTAAATGGATTTAATGTTTAAAGCTATTTTATAGAGCAGCATTAATTGAATTTTAATGTCACTGAATTGAATCCTTGGGCAGCCCATTCATTAATTCTTCCTTAGCGAGTTTGGGCATTTCCTTGTGACTTTGATGAGCCCAAACCCTTTACTTCTGGGTTTCTCTGGAGAGACTGAGCCAGCTGGGAGGATCCCACCTCCAATTTGGAGGCACATGCCAAGGTGGATCCTCAAAGGAGCATCCAAATTCCCTGGGGCCAGACAGGGAAGTTGCTGTGAAAGCCTTCAAGAAAGATTTTACCTTCCAACCGTCTTCAAATCCCAAATCCCAAATCCCAACCGTGCTCTGCCTGACGGTTAAAAATCTGATGCTGCAAATCAAAACACACAAGCATGGCATAAAACATGGGAAAGGCTTCCTTTCTTCCCTTAATCCCCAAAACTGCCTTGCCTTTGTTGCTGTAAGTCAGGGGTGAGGTTCCCAGTTCCCTGTGGTGCAGAGCACAGCACTGACTGAGTCTCAGGATGGGAAATGGGAGGCTTTTGAGCCAACCTGCAAAAAGTGGGGATGATTTGCCCAGGCTGATGGTCTCATCCACTCCCTTCCCCGTTTTTCTGTGGGTGTTTTGAGGGGAAAGCCTCATCCCAGCAGTTCCCTTCCTCGGGCCAGCTGGCAGCCTCTCCTCCAGCGGCCAAAATCGATGTTTTATTGTGTGTGTGCCATTCCCAAGCTGTCAGGCTGTTCAATGGGATTACAGAGAGCCTGCCCAGGGAGCAGGGATGGGATGGATACAGCTGGACTGAGAGTGGTGGCTTTGGAGGGGAGTTCAGAGCGTTCAGCAGGACCCTGCTGGTTGCAGGTGTGGAGCTGCTCCTGCTGCCCCCGCTGAGTTTGAGACTCTGCTTTTCATCCTCTCTTTGGATTAGAGGTGGAACTCTTAACCAGGTACCCCAAAACCACAAAGTATCACCAATGTGAGTGATGCAAAGAGGCTGCCATGGCTTCAGGCTGAAAGAGGGGAGATTTAGATGGGATATTGGGAAGGAATTCCTCCCTGGGAGGGTGGGGAGGCCCTGGCACAGGGTGCCCAGAGAAGCTGTGGCTGCCCCATCCCTGGAAGTGTCCAAGGCCAGGCTGGAGCACTCTGCTCTATGGAAGGTGTCCCTGCCCATGGCAGGGGGTGGAATGAGATGAGCTTTAAGGTCCCTTCCAAGCCAAACCAGTCTTTGCACAGATTTGTGGATCTGGGAAGGGATAAAGGTGTCTCAGCTGGACGTGCACAACATCTGCTCTCCCGCATCTCCTTTTTCAGGATTAAAATCCAGTCCTTTCCGTGGCGTTCTTCTCTCTTGCCTCGTTGCTGTAGAACAAAGGTGTCAGCAGCTCCAAGAGCTGCCAGGCCTCCAGGTTTTCCTGGATTTTAGGATATCTGCATCCCTGTAAAGGCCCTGGGTGCCTCATAAACAACACAGGCCGTGGGTGTGCGGCATCTGGCACGGCCCAGCCCTGCTCCCACGTGGGGACCAGCTGCTGGAACTGTACCACTTCCAGGCAGGAATTCCTGGCATTTCTTGGCAGGGGAAGAATGTCCCAAAGCTGCCTTTCCAGTCCATGGCACTGGGCATTCAGTGGGAAGGCTGAACTGCAGAACAGGAGCAGCTTCGGTGCTTTCCCTGAGCTCCAGCTCTCCATGCCCAGCTTGGTTTTCCCTCTGTTTCCCTTCCCACCCTGGTGCTGTCCAGAGGAGGAGGACGATGGAGAAGCTGGCACGGTGCAGGTGACAGGGTCAGCTTTGCACCAGTGCGAGTTTTGGCTCTGATAAACTTCTCCATCCCTTTTTTCAGATGTGAAGCAGTTCTCGGATGAGATGAACTCCCTGAAACGTGGTGAGGAATCTCTGCTTGGGGTGCTTTAATCTCTTGCCCATCAGCTGCTGTTCCCCACCAACACAACGAAAATAAATCAGCCAAACTCCTCTCCTGAAAGATCTTTTTTTTAAAAGACCTTTTGGTGTTGCCACATTGTATAAATCAACTTTATTTTCCACAAGGACTCGTGTTTGCTTGTGTGCCCTCCCTTTGGAGGAGGGCAGAAATACAGGAGCCTGGAATATTCCCAAAGGCAGGAATACAGTGCCATTCCCACAGGCTGAGATCACTCCTTTGATTGCAGGAGGGTGGGAATGACACGTGCAAAATCCTGGTGGGACCCAGCGCTGACCACGCTCCATCTCGGGGTGTTTCAGCTCTGACTGACCCATCCCAGAGCCAGCAGGATGCTGCTTATCCCACCAGAGAAATGCTGGAATCCCCGTCCATGGAGGGATTTAAGGGATGTGTGGATGTGGGGTTTACAGGTGGGACAGCGGTCGGACTCGAGCTTTTCCACCCTAAACAATTCCAGGATTCTTTACCGGGGAAAAGCTTCTGTACTCCTCATTTTCCAGAAGGAAAGGAGGAGCAGAAAGGCTGAGCATCCCCCTGGCAAAGGGGAAGGGAAGCAGGGAATTCCCAAGAACAGGAATGAAGTGCACAGAAGTGGCAGAGCCACGAGTAGGGCTTGGAGCAGCTGCTCCTTATCTCTTCCTGAGCAGGCACGTCGGGGAAGATCAAGTAAAAAGGGAAAAGATAACACAGATTGGGTCTGCCTGGCAGCCTGGCTCTCAGAGAGAGCTTTTTCCAACCTATTTACTTGGCAGTGGTGATTTTGGATGAGCCTGTGGGATCTTCAGAGAAAAACCAAGGTTTTTTCTTCCTGTGGGATCTTCAGAGAAAAACCAAGTTTTTTTCTTCCTGTTTCGTGCCTTGCAGAAGGGAATCTTCCTTCCAGGCATGAATTTCTGGCATTTCTTGGCATGGGAAGAAGGTCCCAAGGCTGGACTGATGTCACTGGGTGCTAAATGCCACCCCATGGCTCACCCGTGTGTGTGTGGGGCTGGAGGCATCTGATTCACCACACACCAGTGGCTCCTCCACTTAAAAACCAGCTCAAAACCAGTCGTGTTTTAATGATATTGAAATCAGCTGCTCGTGGCCATTTGAGGAATTCCAGCCCAGGGCTGTGGATGTCTCGGTGGGACCAGAGCAGGGGAGGGAAGGCTCAGCACAATGAGCTCATCCTGGCTTTTCCTCTTGCTCAGCTCATCATCCCGCATCAGGTTTCAGGGATTATTCGGCCCCGTGGTTGGATCTGGGAAACGAGATTAAGGAGTTTCTGTGTCCTGAAAGCTTCTGGGGTTCTCCTTCCTCTGCTGTTCACTTCAGGAGGAGCTGCTGGTCTAAAAAATATCGGCAGCGGCTATTTCGGAGTTGGAAGATAAATGTTCTGGGCTTGCAGTGCCGGAACTGGGAGTAGGAGCTGCAGGCCACAGGCTTTGTTCTGGCACCTGTGGGAATATCCTGCGGCCACAGCGTTCCATGGGATCCAGTTTGGTGTTCCCAGGAAGGCTCAGCCACCCCCGGGGAAGCACGAGGGATTAGCAGGGTGCTCTGTTACCGATGGCATTCCAGGCCTCTCTCTGGGGACACTTCCTGCGGTGGTGTCACATCGTAAGGAATTCAGGGAATATCCCAGGGCGTGGAGACATGGGTGCTCTGCTGATATTCCCACTCTGGAGCTGCTCCCTGCCTTGTTCCTGGGCGTCTTTTGGTCCTTACCCCGACAGTGAGGTTGGATAGAAGCCCCTGGTGGCAGGAAACTCCAAATCCAGGCTGGGAGCTGAGAGAAAGGAGAAGCCTGCACGGAGCTCTGCCCAGCAGCTGGGACTCAGCAGCGGGAGCAAGCAGGTTTTCCATGGAGCCCTGTCCTGCAAAGTGAGCTCCAGGCGTGGTTCTCATCACCCAGAGTGGCAGCTCATGGCTCCTTCTCATCCCTCGGGCCACAGATCCATCACAGGCTGGATTTCCCTGGCAAAACTCCCTGGGCCAAGGTGTGTTTTGTGTCTCGTACCTCCCGAGCGCCTCTGGCATCCCCGCTGGGAAATGGGATATCAACAACAGCAATTTAATGGCCCTGGCTGTCAAACAAAGCAGAAATACTCGGATTTTTGTTGGGGATGGGGGGGTTGACACCTTTTATTGCTGAAAACAGGATGTGATCCTGCCTGTCCCAGCAGGAGGTGGATGGGGTGGGCAGGACGGACGTTCCTGCTTCTCCTTGCCTGGCATGGGGGTCCTGTGTGGGGTTTGGGGGTGCAGAGAGCACCCCTTCCCCTCGGAGAGGACCCAGACCCTACAAACAGGGCAGGAGGGACAGGGCACAGCAGAAAAGCTGTTTATTACTTGTGTCTGTTCAGCACCCTCAGTGAAACCTGGGGCGGATTTCCCTTCTCAGCCAAGCACGGGGGCTCTCAGGCCATTTTTGGGTTAATCTGTCCCATCCCTGGCACTGGGCACCAGCAGCCACCACTCTCTGGCCTTTCTGGAGCCTGGAGCGTGGTGATATGAAGAGCAGGATCTTGACGGCGCTCACTGGAAAGGTTTGCTGGCTCTGGGCTGGCTCTCGAGGGCACAGCCTGTGTTCCCTGGGATCTCCTTCCCTGATTCTGTGCAAAATGCTTCTTCCTCTGCTCACTTCAGCTGCATCTCACTCCGGGGTGTCCCAGTCCTTCCCTGTGCTGCTGTGAAGGGAATTGGGTGGAGGAAGAAAGAAGTTTTGCTTAACAAAAACGTGTATTAAGTGCTCTGCTAATCCAACCCCTTTGGCTCCGGCGGGATTTAAACATATGCTTGTAGTTAATCAGGTATTTAAGTGGTTTTCTGACTTGGCAAGCCCAAGAGGAGATATCCCAGAGGAGAAGGAGGAGAGCAGAGCCGTGGCCTCCCGGCTGAAGGTGTTTGGGAATGGGGATGTTGAGGGCAGCAGTGTGAGTTTGGGATGTGGGTATAACTTGCTGGGACTCAGTTTCTCCTTTTGTTCAGGGGGAGACATCAAAGATGACAAAAAAGGCAGTGGTTTGGTGAAACAGGGCGAGCTGGGATCAGTGTTTATCAATAAGTACATTCCAGCTGGCAGTGGAGGGCACAGGAAAGGTCCTGCCAGGGGCTGCTGAATTCCAGGACTGGCACCTCCTGGAGGGGAGGGCTCTGGCAGGCACCCAGGGTGAGACCAGTGGGGTTGAGAAAGGATTTTGAGGGAAATCATCTCCCCTCACTCTTTGAACATCTGGTTGAGGAACTCCCAGCTGTTTGTGGGGCTGCTCAGGAGAGGTTCCATGGAGCGTGAGGAATATTCTCCCTTGGCTCGTGGATTTCAGAGCCCCTGAGCGGGGCAGTTTTCCCACCTCACCCTGATTTTCTTGCCGGGTATTTCTGCTGGGATTGCTCGGGAGGGGCTGCTCTGGGATTTGTCTCCACGTAGCCACCCAGCATCACAGCACTGATGTTATTATGCCAAGTGTGGGTTATTTAACCACTCGAGTTTTTTCTGTATCGATCTGCCGTTGCTTTGAATCCCATTAGAGGAATCTGCTTCATTAATGGGCTTTGTCCATGCTGGAGATTAACAGGGCATGCTGGATTTGCAAATGAAAGACGTGAAATTCACGGTGTCCATGTTAATTACTTGGGTGATGCTGGCTTCCTTGGGCAAACCTTTATTTTTATTCCACTCCTGTTGCTTTGTCTTAATTCAGAAAACGAGTTTGGTGCTGTGGGATGGGGTTGGTTTTTCTCCTTTGCTGGAATTCCCTTTTAACTGTCGGGAAGGTACGGAGTGGTTTCATGGAATAGGCTGTTCCTGAGGATAAATTTTTATGCAAAAAAAAGGGTCAGGGAGCTTTTATTTCAATGTTTAGTCCAACCCTACTTCCTCCTCTTTTGCTCTGAGCTAAAATCTCTCTGTATCTTGTTCCCTCTAAGTTTTTACCTTGTAAAATCTCTTAATTCCTGCAGTGATACTCAGATTCTTGTGCTGAGCGAAGCAAGGCAGCTGTAAGGAGTAATTCCACTATTTTTGCTGGTAAAAAACCAGAGATATACCTGGATTTTGATATATCCAGGTATTGCTATTGATCCAAACCCATTTTTTTCCCCTCTGCTCCTACAATGGTGTAAATGGCCCCCAAAAAATATAAAGGCTTGGCATGATTTTATGGGAGTCAGCTGCAATTTGTGCACTTAAATTATCTTTTTGTCATGCTTGCATTATTCCACAGCAGCCAGCTTAGAGAGTTAATTGAATATTTGTGCCTCTCAAAGATGCCTTCAATTACTTCCCTTGAATAACTCTGGGAGAGGGCTGTGATGAGGAATCACTGATGTTGATTTTCTGTATCAGAAATATCAGAGGTTTTATTCCAGCACCTATTAAAGGATCCCAAAGCATTCCTACAGTCTCCCACCCCGAAATTCCATCCCTCTGAAGCAGAGTTTGGCATCCATTGAGCGTTAACAATGCATCCCTCCATGGCTAATGCAATAATAATCAGCTCAGGGCTTGGAAGTGGAAGCAGGTTTTGGACAGCAGTTCTTGGGTTGCAGCCTCTCATTGTGCGTGCAGGCGTGGATTGATTTCTTCTGGGTGTTGTGGGCGTGCCAGGAGGCTTCCAGGTGAGACAGGAACATCATTATTGATGCCGCAGGTTCTGTGGGAATTTCAGTGCCTGGGGATGGTGTGGGAGTGTTTCCCAGGGCTGGGCAGAGCTGTGCATCAAAACAAAACCCCTGGATAGCTGTGGGCAGTCCCCACCTCGGAATTTTTGGCTGTGCTGATCAATCCTCCGAAATGATCAACTTTCTTTTTCCATCGTTGGATTGCAACAGCTCTGCTGGCTGAGGAGGGCAAGGGGGGCCATCAAAAGCAATGTTTTTGAGTGGATAACAAAGCAAATGTGTTGTTTCAAGAGAGATTTGTAATTCCTTCTGTGCTTGGCTGTTCTAGGATCGCCTGCTCCTGGGAGCAGCGGATCAGGATGGGCTCAGGGAGGGCTTTTCACCCTTTGTACATGAGGAGACCCATGCTGGCCTCCTCCTGAAGCCTCTCGTGGTCACAGCTGCTGGGCCAAGACAATAAATCCTGATTCCCTCCTAAGCAGAGCCTGGTTCAACAGAATTCGTGGCAGAGCCTGGCAGGTCATGCTGTGTTGTGTTAATTGTGAAGCGAGGGTGATTTGGAGAAGGTGGCTGGGTTAGAGCTGGGAGGAGTGAGAAGTGAGGACTCCCAGTCTCTCATTTGCTCTGTTAGACCAGGGCCAGGTCAGGCTGAGCTTTCCTGCATCCTCCAGCCCATCAGCCAAACCTCGGCTCTGGGAGGATCCTGTGTCCTCCTGATGTCCCAGGCAGAGGCTCCCCGACAGCAGCTGGGGAGCATCTGGCCCAGCTGCAGAGCATCTGTTCTGCCATGCAGGGCTTTCCACAGCCAAATCCCGCTCCTCCCCTCACTGGGATCTCTTCCTTCTTCCCTTCCAACTCCCCTGGACTTACAGGACCTTCATTACCCGTGAGACTCGTGCCCCTTTCCCGCGGTTTAACGAGACTGGCTGGCACACGGAGTCACCCGGGGGAGGACAGAGGGGTGAGAGGATGGACAGGCAGCACCAGCCTTGTTGCCTGTTGGATTCATTGCTGAGGCTGGGCCATCCGAGTGAGGGTTTTTGGGCTCTTTTCCCAGCAGGGATGTGCAGAGCCGGGGTGTCTGGCTCATGGAATGCTGCACGTGCAGGTGGGGATGGGGAGCAGATTGCACCAAGTGCTTGTGGGCTCAGTGTTGATCCAACAGCTCCCATCAGCTGGAGCGGGTGTGGGGAGCCTGGTCTGGGATTCCAAGCAGGGAATTGTGTGATTGGAATGCTGCTCTTGCTTCACTTGCTGCAAGCCCAGACACTGGGGCGGTCTCACAGGCGGTGGAAATTATGAGGGCGAATGATTGCTCCCAATCTGACAGTGCCATCCTCTACTTGGGAATCTCTTCCCCTTCCCTGCAAGGATCCCAGTTCTGCTTTTCTCTTTTGTTCCTGTAAATACTTATTTCAGAGATCTGTGTGTGTTTACTGCTCGTGAGCACAAGAGCTGCATGCACAAATAAAAGTCTGCAGTGGCCATCAGGCATCTCCTGTCACCTTCCAAGGACAAGAGTTGTCTGAGCCCCGGGTTACCTCCAGAAAAACCACAGAGGCCTGAAGCAAATCATAAAAATCTGACTAATATCGATGGGTGATCAGCTGCAAAACAGATGGGGCTGGTTTTGGCTGGGAGAGAGGGCACGGAGACCACGCGTTCTGTGCTTGCTGCGCTGGGAAACCAAGGTGGGAGCAGCACGAGTGGGATTTTCCTGCTCCAGTTGCCTCAACATTGAATGTCTAGGATCAGCTAAATAGAGGGGCTTTTCTTGGCGGGTAACTGAGAGAGACAACCTCATCCAGCGACTGAGTCAGCCCAGCTGTCTCAGGGTAGGATGAATCACCGTCCTCATATGAATTGACAGTAGACTGAGCTTAGGTGGCAGCTCTGGCTCCTTCCCTGACAGGAGATAATAGGCAGCCTGTCCTCCAAGTCCATTTTCCAGCAGAGATCTAGAAGGCTTTTGCAAGTGAAAATAAGTTGGGTTTTTTTGCAGTTGGGTGCTGGCAGCACGGCGTGGTCGAGGCTGGGGCTGGTCCTGGGCATCAGCCCCGTGCTGGGGCAGGAGTTCTCTCTGCAGCCCTGAGAACTACAGGTCACGGGGCAAAAGGAATGATACCTTTGAAGTTCTGCTCCTGAGCTGTGGTTTGGATACTCCAGGCAGCGTCTGGGATGCTCCAGGAAGCTCTTTGGGCAGACACAGGAGGATGGAAACGGCAGATTTGGTTCAATTGGTTTTATTTTCTTTTAATGCTTCACTGCAGAGCTGTGAATGGGAGGCCCAGCAGCCAGACTGGAGTTAACGGGGTGGGTGTCGTGTAGGGTTGATGCATGAACCTTTTTCTTTGGGTTTTAGCCAGGAAATGTGGGGGGGCTCTGGGTGGAGCTGGCTCCCAGGAGCTGAGGGGGTGCAGGAGTGACCCCTCAGTTGTGCTTTGCTCAAACCCTTCTTAGACCTGCAGCTTTTTCTGCCTCTTCCCTTTGCAGGAGGAAAACTTTGTGGGATCGCTGTCCTTGGGAGGGTTCTAAAGAGACTCCAGAGCCTCTGGACTGAGCCTGCTGGCAGGCTGGGCTGTCACCCGTCCGTCTGGGAGCAGCAGGAAAAGTGACAAGTCCCACCAGGAGCCATCTGGTGCAGGCTCTACATGGCCAGCAGGATCCTGGCTTGGGGCTGAAGCCACAGCTGGAGCCACAGCCCCAGGCTTGGATGGAAAACCAGGATGTGGGCAGTTCAGGAGGGATGAGTGGATAACATTTGGTGAGCTCAAGGCAAAGAGTTGTGTTAGAGGCAGTGGTAGATTGGAATTGTTTGAGTTGTTCACAACAAATCCCAGAGTCACCTTACCCAAACAGCATTTCCAGGCTTTTCCTGGGATCCCACTGGCGCTGTAAACCAGGAGACTGAGGCTGCATCCACTCTCCTGAAGAAGTTTTAACTGTGGTCTGGCCAAACTCCAGCTGGAGTCATTGCCTTTGCCTGGCAGTATGAAATAAGAGAGCATTTTTCTGCAAATCTTTTCTCAGTTGTTTATTATCTGGATGGCAGCGTCACATCTCTGCCCATTAATCCATCTCTCCGAGTCCCTCTGGTCCCAGCCTCCTGGAGGGGGTTCAAGCTGCCACCATTTATTATTGGAGTCAGTCTGCCAGGGAAATGTTTGCTCCTTCCCCGAAGCATCGACTCCCTTCTCTCGCTGTACCCTCACTCAGGGCTTGAACGAGCCATTTGTGGCTCCCAAGCCGCTCTTAACTCTGTGAAACAGAAAATACCCCACATATTTAAACTCTGGTTTTACTCCAGCCTGGTGGGTTGGACACCAGGAGAGGTTGCTGGTTTCCATGGGGGTTCCCAGGGTGGTTTTGTGATGCCCCGTCCACATGTGCTGGTCCCATCACAGCTGCCCAGTTGCAGCTGAGCTCCCAAAGGCTGCCTGCCCTCCCCAGAGGTGCAAATTTGAGCATCTTTGTGTGGCTGAGGGCTCCCTTTTCCCAAAATGTGTGGGAGCATCATTACCTTTGGGGTGCTTTGCTCTTCTCTCAACCAGAAATTGATTCCTGCCTTAAAAAGCTTTTGGGGGAAGAGTAGAAGGAAGTGGTTGGACTTTTCCTCACAAGGGGTTGAGCAGAAGGATGTGTCCTCCACCCAGAAAAACATGGGGTTGAGTCACATCCCACCCCTCTCTCTGAGCTGCCCTCCCTCCCCACACTGATCTCACCTCGTGGAATCATTTTTCCCAGATAACTTGGAGCAGACGATGGATGCAACACTGAATTAATCCCTCCCTTGTTTACGCCGCCAACCTCCCTGCCTGGAAATTCAGGATGCTGCCCTGAAGTTAGCGGAGATAAAGGAGTTTTGGAAGAGGTGCTGGCCAAAACAGCAGCTCTTGGGATATCTGGGGGCAGCTGTGATGAGGTGTTTTGCACAGGAACCTCGTTTGGGCACAATAACTCCGTGTTGGTGAGAACAACAGCAGCAGAAGCTGCTTTCTCAATGACTCCTCACAGGGACCCGCTGCGTTTTCCCCTAATTACAGTTCAATTTGCAGTGATAAATGGTTCAATAAGCAAGACTGGGCTTGGCTGTGGGTGGTTATGGCTCTGTGTGGCTTGGGGGATGTTGGGTCTCATGGAAACACAACTTGGGAGCTTCCAAAGCCTGGGAGCTGCAGTTTTTGACAGCAGAAAGGAATAAAAGTTGTTTTACCTGGCATGAGGGAAAGATGAGCTGGAGGTGCCGCTCCCAAATGTTTTGCTTGGGTGGTGTTGGTCTGGATCCGTTGGAGAGTGGATGGTGAGCTCTGAGTTTTGGGGAAAAAAGGGCTGGTTTTGTGGTTTTTGCTGCAAACAACAGGCTGGGCACAGCATCGCTCTGCAGAGCAGCAGGGCTGACCCTGCCCCTCACTTGGCTTGGGGTTTTCTTTTCCAAAATATTTGGGTTTTCTTATGTCTCTCATGGCTGTGCCTGGGGAATTTCTGTTGCTGGCTGCTGGAGGGAGACTTTACATTTTTTTTCTGCTGGATTTTTTGACATAAATTTCGAATTCTCCCCTCAAAGTGGGGCAGGTGGTTGGACTTTTTTATTTTTATTTAATTTTTTTTTTTCTTTAACCTAATAGCTTGACACTGCTCCATTTGCAGAAGACTCCTCCTGTGGAGGCTCAGCTGGTTGGTGGCACGAAGCTTTCCTTCCAGTGGATAAGGA
Organism: Eulacestoma nigropectus; assembly: GCA_013397775.1. Taxonomy (NCBI): domain Eukaryota; kingdom Metazoa; phylum Chordata; class Aves; order Passeriformes; genus Eulacestoma; species Eulacestoma nigropectus. The sequence goes on from VZTE01004147.1 coordinate 171,998, forward strand.
TGGATGAATGGTTTTGCTTCCAGCTTCCTAAAGCTGGAAACAAATGGGACAAACTGCAGGGAAGTCATGGGTGATTTCTGTTCGAAAATCCCCCTTTTTCCTGTCACTACCTGCAGAGATATTCCCATTTTCCTGTCGCATGTGGACAAAACACCCCAGCAGAGTTCAGGGGTTTGGATCCACTCCTGAACACCCCTCAAATTTATCCTGAGAAAGCCATGCCTGGCTCATAAATCCCATCACTTTAAACCCTTATTTATTTGAAATCTGCACTTGCCATCCAGGTAAAACCCCCTGGGAAGAGGGAATGTGCTGAAAAACAGTGACTGGAGCCAGATGCTGGGCGTTTTCTGCAAAGGCAGTGATTGGCGATTTGCTGCTGACAGCATGAACTGGTGCTAAGTTATTACATTGCAGATGAGCTCATCACTTGGCCTCGAACAAGTCTCAGCCTTGAGAGGCTTTAAAATATTGCGTGTGGTGGAAAAGAGACAATGCTGGTGTGGCAGAGAGGTTGGGGGAGCAGCTGAGAAAGGCATCTGTGCATAAAAAATGTGTGTACCAGCCGGGAGGAGGGAACGCCCCGTGCGAGAAACGTAAAGTTCTCCTATGAGAGAGGAGGAGAAATCCTCTGATTTATGAGCTGGACGTTTTAATTTTAGCTGAGGAGATAACGGTGAAGAGTTTCGAGATGCTTGGAGAGAAGGGGCAAGATGCTGAGCCTGGTTCGATCCTGAGAGGTGCCAGTGTGAGCAGGATTCGTTGTCCCAAATCCCTGGAGTGGCCCTTCAGTAGTGCCTGGTGTTTGCCATATGACCAAGTCCAGCTTTTATCTGATGTTTGCTTAATCCCAATGTCGAGCTTTACCAAGCTGGGAAGGTGACATCCACGCTGCTGTTTGCAAGAGTGGGAGTTTCCTTCAGGCACCTCCCTGCACAATTTATTTTCTTATTCCTCTCCCAAAGCAGCCCGAGCTCTCTCCATGCCGAGATTAATTCATTTTTTTTTAAGTACAGCTTGGCAGAGACCATAAATCAGTTTGGCCACTTGATTTTTCCAGCTGGGCACGTTTGCTCTCAGTGGCTGGGCTGGATTTTGTGGCCTCTTGGATTTGTTGTTCCGAGGCTTTTTTTGGTGCTCCCAAGGCAGAGCAGCCTCACACGTGTGTGTTTTTAACTGCCTCGGCTCTATTTTGACTCAGTAACCTGTTTGCAGTCAAAGAGTTGGTGTTAACTCAGGCAGTGCTGCGGGGCTGATCCTAAAAATACCTCGGAAACCAGTGGGATAAACACTTGTCACCTCGTTTGTGGCCTGAGCTGTAATTGCTGTAATGTGACATCCCTCGGTCTGCTGTTTCTGAAGTTACAATGGTTTGGTTTTTTTTTTAAAGTGTAGACGTTTGTTTTCAACCTGTCTGAAATCCCAGAGCATCAACACCTACAAGCAATGCACCTTCCCGTGGGGTTTTTGGGGCTGGAGGATCTCTGAGCTCAGCATGAGCTTTAATTTATTGCTATTTATTTCGTTTATTTATTGGCTTATGTTTGCCACGAGGAAAATCTTTGAGCCGGGTGCCACCAGCTCCATGGGAAGTAAAAAGAGTGCAGAAAGGAATTAAAGGAATATTTGGGTATTATATACACAAATATAGATCTATTTAAGGTAAAAGGAGTACACTGTACATAACCCTTCCCCTCTATATTCATACAATGATGAGTTCTTTGCCAAAATTCCTCAAATTATTATGTCTAAGAATTACAAACCATAGAAAGCAGCCTCGGAGGGGACCTCAGGAGGCCTGGCCCATCCCTGGGGCAGGATCAGCTCCATCTGAACTGCTCCTGACACCCCCTTGTCCAGTCCCTGCTGGCAGAGCTTCCACCCCTTCCCAGTCAGTCTAATCCAGCATTTTGCTTTTCCCCCCACCCCAATCCATCCTCCTGTTTCCACTGCTGCAGTTTTAGGCTCGTTCTTCCCTCCCTGTGCACAGCAGCCCCAGAGCACATCCATGCTGCACTTATTCTCCAGTTGTGTGGTGTTCCACGGGGTCATCTTGGATTTTTTCCTGTCGCAAGGGTGTCATGAACTCAGTGGGTTTATGAGGGTGATCCTGCAGCCCTGAAGCCTCTTTGCAGAGCAGGTAAAGGCCAGGAGTGCAGCTTCCCTCAAGGTGACCCAAAGTGTCCCTTCCTCCTCTCTGTCACCGAAACTGAGGGAAAAACAAAAACTCTCCAACAACATTTTTAGTGGGACCTGGTGGGGATCATTTTCCCCTTGGCTCCTCCACCAGTGAGGGCTGATTTTAAGATCTGCTGGCTTTTATATCCCACCTAATCCTGCTCCTTTTCCCTGTTCCCTGCAGGATTTAGGGATGGAGTCAACCTCTCTGGATGATGTCCTCTATCGATATGCCAGCTTCCGAAACCTGGTGGATCCCATCACTCACGACCTGATCATCAGCCTGGCAAGATACATCCACTGCCCCAAACCAGTAGGTGCCACGGTCTCCTCACGCTCTGGGGCAGTGCTGGCTTGGGAAACTGGGAATGTTCTCCTTGAGTGCCAGGGAAAAATCATCTCATGCAGAATAAGAGCCTCAGTGCTGGCTTGGCCTGGTAATCAGCCAAAACCAGGCTGTGCTGCAGCTCCTCATCCATCCAGAGGTGGATGGGGCTGACCTAGACCCTGGTCTCTGTTAACCTTCTCTTTTAAATATGTCCCTGCTCAAGGTTATGGGGTCTTGCTTCCCTCCTCCCTCCTGGAGAGGCTTTCCTGACTCTCTGTACATTGCTTTTTTCACTCGGCTTCTATTTATACCACCCTCAGCTTAAAGGTGACCCCTTGGTCTCTCCTCTGAGCTAAAATAAAAGTTGAATCATTTTTCCGAGCCCTGGGTAAACACGGCCTGATCTGTATGGCCAGGAAAAAGTTGGCCTGGGCTCTCCAGCGTGGCTATGGTGTTCAGGGGATGCTTATTCCAGCCAGCAAATCCAAACCAGCAGCAAGGCAAGGACTGTAACTTGTGCTGGAGGAGGCTGGAGTGCTGTGAAGGAGGAATTTGGGAGGTGGAAATCGTTGGGGTGAGTTTTGTGTGGTGGTGCACGGCTGGATTGCATCTCCCAGGCCCTGCTGAGATCCCAGCCTGGCCTGAGTGTTGGGGTGCCAAAGGAGCCAAGGAAAAGCTCTTTTACAGATCATTTGGAAGTCAGGGGTTGGATTTGGTCCCATCCCTGCTTACAGATGTGTTGTGATGCACTTCAAGCAAACCCAGGTGTGGGTTGAATGCAGCTCTTGTCAACCTTTGAGGTTCCCGAGGCCTCAGGAGGGGCAGATTTGCTGTTCAGGAAACTCAGATTGTGCAGGAAGTTTTCCAGCAAGGAAAAGGGGGTGATCAAAGACATCTGAACAGGGGTTTTCTCTCCCATGGCCAGTCTTTTATCCTCCTGCCTCTCTCCAGGGCCAGCCTCATGGAAAAGGTTCCTCGGAGAGCAGCTCGGCTCCGAAGTCACTTCCCAAAACCCAGTGCCAGGGGAAGGAATCAGTGGGTGCTGCCAGTGCCCTCAGCCCTCAGGGTGATGTCTGCCTGTCCCCATGGCCAGGAAAAGGGGACAAAACACCCCAGCAAAGCCACGTGGCGTGGGGTGGAGCAGCCAGGACGCCCCAAATCTCCTGCAGCTCTTCCGGTTTCCAGCAGGAAGGAGCTGAAAACACAAACTTTGCGTAAGGAGCGAAGGGCCCCCGTGAAAAATTCCCAGCTCTCTGTGCCAGCAGGGATTTCTGGCCCTGAAGTGTTGGAAAATTAAAGCAATTCCTTTTTTTCCACAGAGCAAAGCCACGTGTGTGGATGACTGATGGCCATGATAGGGAGTGAGTCAGGCTTCCCTCCAGCACAAGGACTTGTTGGATTTGGGATAAGGTCTGGGGGAAAGGGGAAAGTGGAGCCTTGGGCAAGGCTGGTTTGGGGCTTGTGACCTTGTGCTGTTTCACTGCACCCCCTGGGATGTACCTGGAAGCTCCTCCAAGCCCTGAAGGCTGCCCAGAGAGAGATTTTGGCTTTGCTGACCCCCATCCTGCTGCTTTCTACCGAGGAAGGCTTTCCTGCCGGGGAAAGGCTGGCACAGCAGCTTAGCAAAGCCCCATCCCAAAATCCAGCTTGGCCTGGCTGTTCTCCTGCTGGTGCCTGCACCTCTTGGGCAGCAGGACATCAGGTGGAAGGTGTGATCCTGTTCAAGCACAGGGGGGTGGATTTGGGCAAATATCTTAATTTAGAAGCTGTGTGCAACAGGGAACATCCTCCTCACCTTCCCCACTGAAATTCAAGATATATGGGGACAGGGAGAGTTTTTAAAAGCTCTTCTAAGCAGCTGGAGAGTGGAAGCAAAGTGGATTTTGCCCTGGGTGGATGGAAGATCTGTTTTCCTGTGTCATTTGAGCAATTTTTGTGTGGCCACATCCCTGGCTCCGATGTCTTTTCCTGCCTGAGCTCTAAACTGATCAGGTTTGCAGGATGGCTTTGATTCCATGAGTTGTCACCCGTGAAAACAAGAAAGCATGGAAAGGATAAGTGGTTATTGTGACCTGGATGGGAGAATCCATTTCTAACCCTCCTTCAGCCCTGTGGGATAAGGACTTAACTTACAAATGATACTGAGGTTTTCATGCCCTGCATTTTGAAAATGTGTTCTTTCTGTTGGAGCTAAAATGAGCATTTTTCTTCTTATTTACTGTCCCTCTGTGCTGTGCCATGTGGCTAAAACTGTGTTCATAACCTCAGTTTGTGCAGGATGAAGATAATCAGGGCACCACGACCACCAGCTCAGGGCATTTATCCCCAAACCAAACTCCTAATCCAGCTCCTCTGCCACATGTGTTACTATTTGAGCTGGAATTCAAATTATCACTCCAAGTTCCTGACATCAGATTTGTTTTTCATCATTATGAGCTGAAATTATGGGTGTGCAGTGGTGACGTTTTGAGGGACACCCCAGCACGGGGTGATCTTGTCAAGCCCAGTGAGATTTTTACCTTTCCCTTTCCCTCTGAGTTGTGCATGGAAAATCCCACCCAGCTCTCAGATTCCAGAGTGCTGGGAGAACGCTGAGTATTATTTGCTTTCTGCTTCAAGAAACATCATAAAAGGAGCTGATGGATGACCCAAACCCCTCCAAACCCCCAAATACATTATATAAAAGCAAAGGGGATGATGAGGATTCAATTTAATTCTGTATTAATGGCTCTTTCTGGGATTTTGGGGCGGTTTTTTTGCTGGTCTTGCTCCAAGTGTGAAGATCCCTCTTTGTGGGTATTTAGGACATCTGCAATATGTGATGTCCTGGAGTAGGAAAAAGGCTGGAAAGCTCAGACCCCACTGAGGGCAGTGAGTTCTTTGCTGACTTGATGTCCTGCTCTCCTCAGCTCTGCAAAAAGAGAGATGTTCCTTCCCTGAAGCTTTTGTGTGAGAGCTGAAGCTGAGCTGAGTGCCTGGGAAATGGGGGGAAATGGCACTTCAAACATTAAAGCTAAAAGGGAATAATGGCAAGGTCTGGATGGGCTGTGATGGTGCCATGACTGGTTTTTTGTGTGAAATGGGACCTGAGCCCTGCATGATCCTCCTTATCCAAACCCCGTGGGATGCAAGGAAGCCCCTGGATCATTGTCCCTCCCCGCCCGAGGAATGTGTTCCCAGCATCCCCATTTCCACATGAAATTGGAAATGTGACCACTTATCACACTCTGATCATAAAATCATTTAGGTTGGAAAAGATTTAAGCTCATCAAGTCCTACCCTTCACCAGCCCAGCATGGCCAAGGTGACTTTTATCAAACTTTTCATCTTTTTGATCCCTTTTTGGGTTGCTTAAGCCCAAAATCTCAACGCCAGCTGGCAGAATTGCCAGGCCCTCTTTTTTCCTCAGCTCCCAAAATACCAGGATGACCTTTCCCAACCATCTGCAAAGCCCTGGAAATGCCACAGGGTGGATTTTTGTCGGCTCGGAGATGGATTTTGGCAGTGCCTCCCAAATGTCAGGTGAGAGAGATGTGCTCAGCTTCCCCTCTTCCTTCCCCAAGAGCATCTTGGTGACACCAGCTGTGGGAGATGGGCATCATCATACGGGTTGGATGATTAAATGATTAAAAAGAGGATTAAAAAATGAACCAGGAGCTGGAAAAGATATTTCAGTTACCTGTGGGTGAGGCTGTAGTTCCCCAGTTTGAGTCTTTCCTCAGGACCTTTTCACCTTTCCATCTCCAAGTGTCCCCAAGGGAAGTGACAGATGAAGAACCAGCCACCTCATTAAACAGTACCAACACATCTTATTGATGTTTTCTGCTGGTAATTGGTGTTTGAGTCCAGCTCATTTAGGTTTTAATCAGAACATCATTTCCCTCGGAGGAAGGGAGGGGATTGATTCCCTGCCCCTGGCAGGAGGGTGATTTATTTACGTGGTGGGGACCTGTCCCGGGGGATGGCTGGAGGGGAGAGCTGGCACTTGGAGGGGGGTTTTGAGATCTATTTCTAGCCCAGCTCACAGCTGTGGGAACACCAAGCAGGAAAATATTCTGCTGGCAGCGTGGATTTGCAGAAATGAGCGGCTTAATAAGGAAACTCTGAGGGGTTTCATGGTTTCCTCTCTGTTGCTAAACCTCTGCTGATGGGTGAGGAATTGATTGTGGCCACATCTGAACTGGTTCAGGCAGCAAAGGCTCCTCACCGTCTGCCCAGGGGGGGTGAGAGAAGTTTTAATAAATACTATCACCCAATCGGAGCAGTTTTGGGGCTACAATCAACCCATGTTTCAACCCTGACCACTGAAGGCTGGCAGTGCCCATTTGATTTTGATTTTGCTGCTCTCCTGCAGCATCTGGGGAAGGGATGGAGCTGGTGCCACATCCAGAGAGGAGCTGGTGCCATGTCCTGAGGCTCTGCCCCAAATCCTGCCTTTGCCCTGTGCCGCGGGCTTGAAGAAAAACCCCAAACCCCCCCAAATTTCAGCTTCTTTGCTGGGTCAGGCTTTGCAAGGGGGTTCAGAGGTGCTGAACTTTGCAGGATGAGGTGGAAGCACTGAGGATAAACCACTGGGACTTCAGCAGCCCTTTCCTGGCTGCTCCCTCCAGCCCTGAGTCAGCATTTCACAGCCGGGAGAAGCAAAGCCTGGATTTGGGAAGGGCTGTGCACAACGTTGCCCTCCAAACACCTCTGGGCCTTGGAAGCACTCCCGTTTCTAGGGCTAATCCTGGAATTTGAAGAGTTCCTGGCATTTAGCCTGTCTGCAGCATCCCAGCTGCCTTGCCAGGTTATTTCTTGGAGCAAGGAGAAGTTTGTCCCTCTGCTGCTGAGCTCCAAGCTTTCCTTGGCTGCTCCCAGCACAGTCACCTCCCTGGGAGAGCTCTGCAGCCCTTGGTTTGGCTGTGCCACAGGTCAGAGGTGCTTTCACCCAACTTTGGGGTGGCTCAGGACCCTGTGGGGTGCTGATGAAGCCAGAGGAGCCCCTCTGGTTCAGCCCACGGGCAGAATGTGCCCTCCTTTCCCTGGGGATCACCAAGGGAGTGCTCCTTCCAGAGGAAGGAAGGATTAGGGAAAAAAAAAGAAAGAAAGAAAAGCCAAGAGCTGAGTTTTTGTAAACAGGGAAGGTGCCAGGAGGCTTTCCAGTGATTGCTCTTCCTCGATGGCAGGGACTGTGATTCCTGGCTAAAGCCCAGCAAGTGATTATCTCCCAGTTTGGGGTATTTGGGGATTTGGGTAAGAGCTTTATCCCACCCTTCCCATCTTCAAAGAGTTTTGCAGTCGCTGGGTAATTTGCTAAATCCTCCTGATTTCTCTGTCACTTTCCTTTTTCTCCTCGCCATCCATCCTTCCAGGAAATCCCCAGCACAGCTCCTGCATCCGTGGTTTCCCATCTGCTTGGAGCACTTGGAAGTGACCCCACTCCCTCCAGCCTCGCCGAATCCCGGAGCTGTTGCTGGGAGAGCTTGGATGCACTCGACTGCTGCTTCCTTACCTCTTTTTGCCTTAAAAAAAAGTAGGAAAACCCCCAGTTCTGCTGTGCCTGCCAGGGCCCCACGGTGGTTAATGAGCTGGAGATGAGCGCTGTGCCCTTTCCCTGGGATTCACATTTGCAGGGAACAACAGGCACTGGATGTGAGGGGGTCCTGCCGCCCCTCCCCAGGCTCCCAGGGCCGAGAACCCCCAGGGAATGACAAAAATATCCCAGGGACACTCCAGCAGCGATGAGGGGCTGGGCTGGGCTGTGCTTCCCGTGGGATCCGATGTGCCGCAGCTGATCCAGGCTGGGAAAGTCTCTCCGTGATGTCCCGAATGTGGGACATAAATATCCCAATAATCCACGTCTCCTTCCACCCTGGGAGCAGAGGAAGGCACAGAGGAGGGCGAGTGGTGCCTGCATCCAGCAGCAGAGGCAGGTGCTGGGCTCAGACCTGCGATTCCAAGGGGGATTTTCCCTGAGAAATGCCAATTTTCCTCTGGAATTCATCCTCCCTGTGCGTGTGGAGGAGGAAGGCAGTGCCATCCATCGAGTGCCATCATCCTCTGAGCACTCTGATTGCAGCAGCAGCAGCACCTCGGGGGTTTTTCCTCGTGGCTGTAATGATTAACCTGTTGCTTGCTGGGCTATTTCCAGAGGAATGAGTAAATCCGGAGTGACGAGCGGCCCTCCTGGATTTTGAGCTGCTCCCTTTGTTTTCTGGCAGCTCTGTCAGCAGGATGTGGATGGATTTGGCATTAAAGCGCTGCTCCAGTGACCTTTCCAGGGGCATCTGAGTGGCCTTCCCATAATGGCTTTGTTTGTAGCACTCAAGTGGGCCCAATTTCTCACAAGTGGGGATGCTCCAGGGCCTCCTCCCCACATCTCAGTCAGGTTTTTGAGGCCTCACAGCGCCAGGAAATGCAGCACACACCTCCCTGCCATTCCCCACACTGCTCCCATTCCTCCTTTCCCGTGGAAGCTGAGCTCTCGGGGGAGATTCTTATATTCTTTGGGTTTTTTTTGCAATTTCCCTTTATCTTCCACGTCCCCCTCAGGGCCGTGATTTTATTGCCTCCCTCTAATTGCTTCTCTGAAGTCCAAGTGCAATATTACTCCGGGATCCTTTGGAATAACTTCCTGAGCTGCTGCAATCCCGTTCGTCTCCTACTGCTGCCTCTCTCGATAAGCCCTGCTGTACATTGCTTTTCATTTTGGTGTGTCAACACCGAGGCTGAGGCTCTGCACTTTGGCCTTTCAGCAAAGCAGACTGGGGAGTGCTGCCTGCAGCAGGAAAAACCTGCAAAAATTGGGGTTTTATTCCGTTCCTTTGTTTCTACGGATTTTGCCTTTCAGCGTTCTGCTACTGCTGCAGCTCCAGCAGCTCCTAATTTGGGCTGATTCGGGGTTTAATTGTCCTTGGTGCTCTGTGGTTGTCCTAAGTGAGCACTCAGTGCTGGTGGGGTGCCCATGGGTTTGTGGGGTCAGAGCTGGACTGGTCTGGCTGGAATTTTTAAGAATTGAAGAGGAACAAATCCTTTCCTGAGGGCAAAAGGATGACCCTGGCTGGTGCTCAGTCCATCTTGGGGAGGTGACCACCCACTCCCATCCCTGCAGCCAGGGTGAGCTGTGACAATCCCACTCATTTGGGGTTTCTAGCTGGGATAGATTTGCCTGGAATGAGAGGATTTGGGGTTTTTTTAATCATGTGCCATGCTCCGTGTTGGATTAATCTGATGAAAGCCAAGGACTGAGGAGTTAACGGGACCTCCTGGAGATGGGCCAGGCAGGTCCCCTCAGCCAGGTCATCCCTGGTTGTCCCTGCAGGCTCCTCCTGCCCACAAGTGGAGCCCACTCCCCTTTTGCACCAGTTGCTGCCTTTCCCCCTCATTGAGTTTCATGCTGCTGCCAAGCAGGACTCCACAAAATGTTCATTTTGCCCTGGCACAGAGCCCCTGCCATCTGCTCCAGGCCACCTTCAGCTGCCAGCGTGTCGGGCTGCTCCAAAAAGGTGGTGAAGGGCCAGAAGCGCTGCTCAAGGTCTGTCTTCTCACCCAGGTTTGCAACTAATTACAGCCACAACCTTTAATTACTCTTAGGCAGAAGCATTTTCAGTTTGGGGGCACTGACCTGATCTCTGCCATCGTGGGCACGGGGTTTGGAATGTGGAATTCCACTGGATGGGTCTGGGGTTTGGGGTTTGCCAGCTGATGGGGTGAGTTTTCTGATCGGCATCTCCCAAATGCTCCTTCCTGTGCAAAAAAGTTGCTGCTGGATGGGAAATTTTGTGGGGTTTCTAATAAGGTTTTATCAAAGTATCATTTTTCCTTGATAGAAGATTGGTTTAAAAAGCCTTTTAAAAAAGCCTTTTTTCTTTGGCTTTTATTTGTGCTACTTCAGACTTTTACCTCTTTTACCTTCTTTAAGAGGGACTTTTTGGTGGTAAAAATTCTATCCCAACAAACCAGAAGGAAGGGAGTGAGGTTTCCGCTATGAACAACATTCCCTATCCAAACATCTGGAGCTGTTTGCTGGCTTTGCATTGTTTCTGTGCAGCTTCTCTGTCTTTTATTTCTGTTTCTGTGCATCCTCTGAAGGATTTCCCACAAACCACCAGGATTTCTTAATATTTGGGGTAGTTTGATATGAAACCCCCCCTGCATTCGGTGATGGAGGACCTGATTTGATGCTGGGCTCTGACTGTGTGGAAGCCCTGTGGGATCCACGGAGATCACTGCAAAATACGACCAAAAAACCCCCCTCATTCTTACTAAAACGATTCTTATTAAATTGGTTCCGTTCCTCCTCTAGTTTGAATTAAACCAGACAGGATTTATTTTCAAAAGGATTTCTGCTCTGTGCTACGGGGTGGTCAAATTGATCAGCCCAAAGCCACGTTGGCACTTGATTTGGGATTTGGTTTTGGGGTCTATCACTCCACTCTGCCAACATCTGCTTCCCTTTGGGCACCACCCACCTCACCCCTCATCCTCCACACGCCGGATCCTCTTCCCAGAGGAGCCTGAAATGAGGAAAGGGGAATTGCAGCACCCTCGTGGGGATATTTTAAGGACACCTCCCTGGAGAGCTCTTCCAGGGGGATTTTTCATGCCTTGCCCAAGGAACTCAGCCATGCAGGAGGAGGGATTTGGGATTTGGGGTGCACACCTGGGTGGGCTTGCAGGGAGGAATAGTCACCAATCCCTGCGTTCACCTCCTGGCTGTTGGGATGTTTTGGCCCTTTGGGGAATGGTGGATTGAAATCTTTTCCTGCCTCCTGGTCTCCCAGGATTTGCTGGAGAAAACTCCATCGGCACTTCCAAAGGCAAATGTGGGACTGGCTGCAGCACAGATGTCTGCAAGCAACAATAGGCTGAGCTGAGCCCCACGCTCTGAAAGCAAAGGGGGGAGGGAGAAAAGGAGAAGAAAGGGAAGGGAAAAAGCAAAGCAGAAAATCATTAGAGATGACTTCAGCCCCTCGTGACAACATCAAAAGGGAAGAGTTGTAAATTCGGATCCCATTAAACGCCCCAGGGGGAGCAGGAAAAGCCGCTTTGGGGCCACAGCTGCAGGTTTGGGGTGGGCAGAGCTCTGCGCTGGGTTTGTGGGGTGCACTGGGGGTGGTGGACAAGGCTTTCACTCCATGATTCCCTGAGAGTGCCTGGAGTGTTTGGGGTCTCCATTCCCACTTTAGGGGTCTCACAGGGTGTGAATCCCTCACACATGGGGCCATTTTCACGTTTCCTCTCCGTTTTGCTGCCATCCTTTCCAAACCCCAAGGTCTGTCCCTACCCCAGCACGAGTCCCTGGGGATTTGCTCTCTTTGCCTCCCACTAATTTGGGATCACTGATTGGATACACATTAAAGCCATTGAGGAGTTTCTCTCCTGGGGCTTCCCAGGGCACGTCTCACTGGTTTATGCCTTTGTTTAACTGGATAATAATTCCATTTATCATTGTGAACATGGGGGTTTTTTTGTCTTTCAGCTGTTTGGGGGTTTTTGCTTAATAATCCCAACTATTATCCCATTGTCCTAGCTGATCATCCAAGACAAAAAAAAAAAAAACAACCCAAGGATGAGGATTTGGAAGGAAATCTCTCATTGTCTTTATTTTTCAGGTGTGGAATAGGTCCTGATTTAAGGTTCGTTGTCCGCTGAACTGTATGGAAAGCAAAAAATCTCGGCTTAGGGGTTGTTCCTGTGCGGGGAATGGTGTTCCCAGGATGGGTGTGGTTTGTGCCTGGACAGAGCTTTTCGTGCCTCACAGCTGCAAATCCTGCAGCATCCAGAAAGGGAGGTTGCAAGTTTGGAAAGTCTTCTAAAAGAACCACAAAAGGAGGGGAGAAAAAAAACCGACTTAATCTTTAATTTTCTCCTGCGTTAAGATTTTCAGGACAGGACTTTTTTTTTTTTTTTTTCCCCAAGATTGATTGTGAGTGACAGAAATGCGGGAACGGTGTTACAACACCAAGAAAAAAAATGCTGTTGCTTCCTCGCAGCCCCCCGTCAATGGTTAATTGTTCTAATTTGGGTCACTCCCCTGCTGGGCTGCAGCAGGAATTCTTCACCCGGGCTCTTTAATCATTGACGTTGGCCTCTTTTCCACGGGGTTTGGCCCCGGTGCAGCCCCCCAGGGCTCTGCCCATCTCCAGGGGTTCCGCTGCTCGAGGAGGAACAGAGGATGAATTTTTTAACGAAAACAAATTAATTTGCTGTAACATCTTTATCACCAGGCTTTGTGTCCCGCGCTGAGCTCTCTCCTTCCGGAGAAATCGAATTTGGGGACCCAAACCTTGCCCGCGCGGTGATGCAAGGAGGGCAGGCAGTGACTCCAGGGTTATTTATGCCCAGTGGAACCACGGCCCTGCTCATCCCGGGGTTGTTTTTCCACGGTGAAATCCCTCTGCTTCCAATTATCCCGGCAGAGGAACGAGGAACGCCCCCAGGGGCGGCTCATTTGGGGTGAAAGGCGTGCAGATGCTGGGTGATGCCTCACCCACAGGATCAGGGCTCCCTGCAGCTTTGGCAGGACACAGATCCCGACTCCCAACCTCTTCCTGCTCCCATTTATCCTTCAGGCTTGACCGATTCCCATTCCTTTATCCAGAGCAGCAGGAGCCTGGTGGTCCCCAGCACACGCCCGGGGCACCCCGTCCTTTATGGGGACAGACAGGGCTTGGCTGGTGCCTCTTTCCTTGTTTTCCAGCTGACCAAATCCCGTTGGGTGTGGATTGCACAGTGCCGCGAATCCCATTCCCAGTTGAAAGCTGTTAAGGGATTAAATCCCGTCAATCTCCAGGCTCCTCCCAGCAGCCCTCTCCTTCTCCAGAGGGCTGGAGCAGAGCGGGAGCGGTGGGGAAAGAGGCCCTGTGCAGGGAAATCCTCTGCTCTCAGCTCTCCCCGCATCCCTCCTGTGCTCCACACCACGTCTGAAGGCCGGGAATTGTGCCGGGGCTCTGCCAGCTTGGAGAGGACACGATTCCGTGGGAGCCACGGCATTGCCCAGAAGCTGCTCCCAAAAACTGCTCTCCTGAGCTGAGCCTTGCAGCAGCTGGGCTTTGTGTGCTCCCTGAGTCAGCCTGGAATTGCTCTGCAGGGCACAACTTCTCCTCAGAGCTTTCCAGCCAGCACGGATGGAAGGGAAAGAGGGAGCTGTGCCGCATTCCTGCTCCTCCCAGCAGCTGATTGAGGTGCTGCCCACAGCAGTTTTGCTGGGTGTGACCCAGGATTCTGTCCCACATGCAAGATCTCGGCACCGGGAGCAAAACTCATGGATGCTCCCAGCTGTGTGGCTGCTGGATCTGTAGGAGCTCGGCATTTATCAGCTGGTTGGGAGCACAGTGCTCAGGAAAAGGGCACATCCCGGCTTTTTTCCTGTCAGCAGCATCGGCTGGGAAAGCTGAGCTTTGTGTGTGGTCTGTCCCATCTCCCCAGCCCTGGGATGGATGCACTTTGCCTCCCAGAGTTTGGGAATCAGATAACAAATGCACATTCCCACTCCCTGTGTGATGTTGGAGGGGCCACCTCTTCCGTGCTGCCTTTCCCGTGTGTTATTTCAGGAGAATTCGCTGCTGGAATTGGGCTCTGGTGGTGAGAAAATGCAATTCTTGTGCGTGGTGATTGTCCTTTCCATGGAAAAGACACTCGGGGTTTCCCAAACCCCAGCGCTGTGGGATTCAGGCTCTGCAGGCTGAGGTTTCCCTGCCCTCTGCCCACAAAAAACCAGCTTTATATCGACCTTCCATGAGTGATGTCCTGCAGACTGATGGAGATGTGGCAGAAAAACCTTTTGGCTGTGGATTTGGATGTTGTGGGAAGCGGTTCATCCCTGGAAGCAGCAAGGGAGGACAGCAGGATCTGCCCAGAGGGGTTTGTGACTTCTTTTCCATCATTCCTGAGGGTGCTGATGGCACAGGACAGAGGGCTGGATGGGGAGCAGGGATGTTACCCCAAGCCAGAGGGAACATCCCACAGGAATAGTGCTTGGCATCACCCCTCCTCCAGGCTAATCCGCTCACCCCGGGGCTCTCCGCATTCCTCAGCGGGGTTCAAACCTTGCCAGCGTGAGCTGGGCTGGTTTTTAAACTGATTTTTAAACTGATTTTCATGCTGATTCCCTTTCCAAACGAGCTCTTGGGCTCAGTCCCACCAGGGTGTGCGTCAGCTCCAATTATTTCCTGATAGACTTGGATCAGGAACAGGGAAAAGCTTTTGTTTGGACTGAGAGGAGCCCTTGGCACGGCACCAGCAAAGTCCCTTCTCCTGCACACGAGTTTTGGGCTGCTCTGGGGAGGAATTGCAGAGGTTTGGGTAAAAACCTAAAAAATGGGGGTTCCTGAAGCGCAGAGTTTGTGTCTCACCCATGGGAATGAGATGTGCAGAAGGGAGGAGCCCATCCTGTGCCTTAGGAGGGCTCTGAAATGGGAATTTTATTTATCCCAGCGCTAAACTGGGGGTTTTATCTACGGAGTTGATGTGTGCAGGAATCACTTGCTCTAAATCATATTTGAAAGACACGCCTCAC
>VZTE01004147.1:187030-201890 GCA_013397775.1 Eulacestoma nigropectus
CCAAAAATAGAAGTATCCCAGGACCTGCAGGGCTTGGGAGTTGAGCTGGTGAAGAAAAAGGGCTGAAAGAGTCGGGATGGACATGGAAGGATGAGCTGGATGTGGAGAGAGGATCCAAATATTCCTTGTCCTGCTCCTGCCTCTTTCCTCGGAGCCCTCGGCGTGCTGTATCAGCGTGGCTGGGCTGGGTTCTGCTGAGCTGAACTCCTTTGGGCTGAATTACCCAGGAATTGTTTCGATGGGAAGTTCAGGCCTGAGCTTCCCTCAACCATCTGGAGCTCTGGGAGCTGCGTGAGGGGAAAAAACCCTTTTATTGGAGAGGCAAGACGGCCGTGGCACAGCTGAACCAGCAAAAATTGGGGCTTTTTTTCTTTACTTTCTTAGCTCCTTCTCCACCTTCCTCTTGGGAATCCTTCTGCTTCCCCAACAGTTTAGCTGGGATAACACCGGAGACGGCTTTAATTGTGTCTTCCAGGGTTCTATTGGAGGCAATTGGCAGCACAAAATGCCGGCCCCGCGCCCTTCCCCCTCACGATTTTAGCACATTGTTTCCTTTTCAACACCGCTTTTTCCAGGGAGTTTTCTCGGAGCTGGAAAACCCCCACTCCTCACCAAGGATGGACTCTGCTCTTTCAGGGGGGCTGCTTCCAAATAAAATAAAAAAAAAAAAAAAAGGCAGATGAAATGCAAGCCGCTGAAAGTAAAAAAAAAAAAAAAAAAAAAAGAGGGAGGTGTCAAAATCTGTGGTGTTTTCTTCTCACCTTGGGGCTGGTGCTTCCACTGCCAGGAAGGTGTTGCTGGCAGCGTTGCCTTCCCAAAATGTTTTGAGGCTCCAATGAAGGCATTGCCTGCATTTCAGTGGGGAACATGAAGTGAAACCTTGTCTTTCTTAATTTTCTCAGCGTTGATTCCACAGGCTGAGCCTCTCAGGGTTCATCCACACCCAGGCCCGGGCCTGGCTCTTCCCACAAGGCCTCCAGCGAGAGAGGAGCTGTGGGAGTGCCTGAGGAATGAAAATTTTGGGGTTAAAACCCCGATTTTGAGTTCAGTGTGGTGGTGGACGAGGTGTTGAAAAGTAAGGGTTTAAATGTGCCTCTGTAAACGCAGATTTCCAGGGAATCAGAGGCTCAGGTGGGAAGTGGCTCCTGGTTCATGCTGTTCCCGGGGTTTTCCATACCCCGTGTCCTGCTGGGGTCCCTGGATCTGGGATTTCTACCCCGAAATCCCCTGGCACTTCCTGCCTTCAGTGCAGATGGAGCTGGGCGAGCATCACTCTGGAATTATCAGGGGAAAATCAGCTGGAAAATCAGCTTGTGATTAATGGGAATCGCTGTGTGGGTACCTGGATGTATCTGGGAATAAACCCCTCCAATTTATGTCCCGGCTTCGTTCGTAGAGTGGAGTCAAAACCCACAAATCCTGAGGTGATATTTCTGCCCCAGCCATCTGCAGAGATGTCCTGGTTTTGTGGTTGTTGTGTGGGTTTTTGGTTTTTTTTTTGTTTTTTTTTTTTTACCCTGCTGTAATTGTTTCCCTGTACACCCCCAAGTGATTTGTCAAAATCCCAGTTGCTCCCTGGTAATTCAATATTTATGATGTCTTTATAGGACCGGTCCCGCTCTGCTGACTCAGAGGTGGGAGGGGGAATAAATTGCATAAATTCCATAAATGAGGCTGCAAAACCTGAGCTCTCAGGGAGGATGTGAAGGCAGCAATAATTGGCTGTCCAGGCAGAGGAGATGCAGCACCTTCCTCAGCATTCCTGCCTGGATTTTCCCAGAAAATCCTTGTGGATGAACAGCCCAGGCTGGCTGTTTATTGTAGGGTTTTCTATTCAATTCCTGTGTCTTCCCTAATGATGCAGCAGTTTGATAAAACCAAGCAGGCAGCACAAATTGTCACATCTTGGATCTTTTTTTTATCATTATTGATCTTTCAGTCAGGTTCATCTCTGCCTGTGACCTTTCAGAGAGCAAGAGAGGCACAGCAGGATGGGTGGTTTGAATTATGGGATGTCGTATTAACGTGTATGAAAATCCTGAAATGAAACATGATTGAACAGTCTAGATACTGAGGAATATGTTGCATTTTCTTTTTATTTTAAAATAATTAAATTAAACTAATAAATTTTAAAATACATCTATCATCATATATAAAATGATAAATTAAATATAAAATATTTATATTTTAGGACCCCAAATCCTTAGAAACTTGCAGAGTTCAAGTTTTCCAAGCCAGTATCCCTTGGGCTGGAAATCTGAGTCAAAATTGAGAAGACAGTTTTTCTTCAAGCTTTTCTTTTTCCTGACAATTAAATATTGTGAGATTTTCTCTTCCCAAGACTCCGTCAGCTCGCAAAGCCTCTGGGAAGCAGTTTTTGGTGGTAATGGGTGGGTAATTTAATCAAATATCATCAATCTCTGTCGAATTTTAGTGCTGGAAGCTGTTGCGTGGCGTCAAATGATGGGGGAATAATAGTAATAGTGAAATAATAGTAATAGTGAAATAATAGTAATAGTGAAATAATAATAATAATAATCCTGCAGTATCTGAGCAATCAGAGAGGTTTTTCCCCCCTTCCTAGACAGTTTTGAGGGTGGTCCCTTCAGGCTTCCCAGCTCCCAGCTGGAGCCACTCCACGGTTGGAGCATTCCGTGGGTGTGATGGCAACACTGCAGAGCCCTCAGCCGGTGTCCATTCCATGTTTTTTCAGGAAGGGGACTCCCTGGGAGCCATGGAGAAGCTCTGCCGGCAGCTCACCTACCACCTGAGCCCCCACTCGCAGTGGAGACGCCAGGGCGTCATGAAGAGGAAGCCGCAGTCCTGGTGAGTCCCCGCTGGGTCACTGTCCCCAGGCTGCCCTCAGGGCCACCAGGGGCTGGGGAGAGTGGGAAGAGGGGTTTTCCATGATGGTTTTGGCAAATGTGGGAGCTGCCCGCTGCTCCCTGCAGCGACAGGAGGAGCAAATCCAGCGGGAGGAAGGGAAGTGCTCAAAGCCGGGAGGGAGCTGGGGTGTCACGACCTCCAAAATCCTCCTTCCTCTCCAGTCTCACCAGCATTTCCCCCATTTTTGGTTCCTTCATGCTCCCCCAGAGGTGTTTTCCTCTATTCCCATCTTCCCTTTTCCCTGTTGCAGAGGAGAGCAGCAGTTCAGTGCCCCGGCGAGGAGGAATGGTCAGGAAAACTTGAGCCATCCATCCTCCAGACATCTCTTGTGACCCAAACTGCTCCAAGACTTCTTAATTAGCTGGTAATTAATGTCCAGGCACGTGTCACCATGCAAGCCGTGGCTTGCAGTTTGCACAGAAGGAATTTTGTTGTTAAAAATAGGGGGAAAATAACCCCAAATCCCCTCCTCATCCAGCACCTCGGCAAAGCATTCCCAGCTGGTGTCATCCTGGATCCGCAGAGCTGAGAAACCTGTGGATGAGGCTGATGGGAATAGAAAGGGCTGCTTGTTTTCCTTCTGTTGGGCATTATATATTTATTATTTTTGCTTAAGGAAGCGAGAAATAGAAACGGAGCCGCGATCTGGGAGAGTCAGGATTTGGATCCAGGTGCTGGCTCGTGGTCCCAGGAGGGTTTGGGTTGTAATGGAGCTGTAGTGGCAATTAATCCAATGAAAAAAAAAAAAAAAAAAACCAAAACAAAACAAACCTGGAAGAGAGAAGGAGAGGAGAGGAACACAGGAGGGGAAAAGACACAAGGAAATAAAGGACTGTGTGGCCAAATAGGATTAGGAGCACATTTTCCAGGGATCTGGCTCAGCATCAGTGCTGTCCTGAGGGACCAAAACGTTGAGAAATGTATTTCATTATCAAGGATAACCACGTTTTTTGGCGGTTTTTAAGGTGTATTATGGCTAAAATTTGCAATTTCCAATAAAGCAGCAGAAATCGGGGGAATGTTGGAGCTCCCAGGCTGTGTCCCGCGGGCACACGGAGCTGGTAATGACCCAGACGCTCATCACCCTCGAGGGGTTTCCTCTGAATTAGAATAGGAAATGCTCGCCCCTTATCACCCCATCAGGGCATTGTTAAAGTCACACTGATGCTGCGCCGGGGAGCTCTTTACAGCCCCCAAAACCACACGGAATCCTTGAAAAGGGGAAACATTTCAAGCCCTGCTTTGTGCCCCTCTGTCTTTAATTACCAGTCGCTGTCCTTAATCCCCGGCCTGGGATGAGCAGCGCTGCGAGCACAGCCTCGTGCCCGAGATTTGCAGGGCTTTATCTGCAGCCTTTCCTTGGAGCAGCCGGGAAACAGCTGAGGTTTTCCAGAGGTTTAAGAGCAGGGTTGAGGTTTCGGGATGAGGTTTCGGCTGTCAGCGAGCCCTGACCGCATGGAAGTGACCTCAGGGCTGCCAACGTGGGACGCTGGCTGCTGGTCCTGCCCCAGCCAGGCTTCGGAGGGTGGGATTTTCCTGGATTTCTGGTTTGGATGCGCTTTTAGGAGGTGGCCGTGAGCTGAACCCTTTGCTGGAAGTTGAACTCGGCCTTTTGCTAAGGCCTAAATGCCACAAAACAGGGATTTTATAGTTGGGGTTTCCAAGTGCCCTGTGCTGCTCCCAAGGGAATCACGAGCTCCTGTTCCCAGGTGTTGGCATTGCCCTGCTGCCAGATGTTGCAGGAACTCCCCACCGTTAGGGATCCACCCTTTTTTGTGTGTCTGCTCCAGGGAAAATCGCTTTCCTTCATCCCACACCCACCGTATCCATTGCAGGGGATAATGGGAAGCAGAGCAGCGGGAGGAGCATGGGGACAGAGGATGGAGCTGATTTTGTGGCCGGGCAGCCGGAGGGGGAGGCTGTGCTTCCCAATCCCATCTCCTCCCAGGAATCCCGTCCAGCCTGGGTGTGCTAAACCCAGGGAGACACTCCCAGCACTGGCTCTGCTCTGCTGCCTGGCACCGGAGCCCCCAAACCTCTGCCAAATGACCTTATTTTTTTGGCGCATTATAAATCTGTCTGGCTCTCCCTCGCTGTCTCCGCGCCTCCCTCGGAACACATTAAAAATCCAGGGATGAAACGCAGGGAAAGCTAACAGCAGCGGGATGAAGCCAGCCTGCTGAAGTCATTTCCCTGCGCCTGGCTCTGCCTGGGGACACGATTCCAGGGTGGAATTAGCTCCTGGAATCTCCCTGCTGCTGCCAAGCGCTCGCCGTCAGCATCACAAGAGCGAAACCGGGAATCAAAGCTCTCGTAATTGCTTTGGGTTGGGAGGGAGGAGGTGTTTCCCCGGGGAAACGCCCTCCGTGGCTTCCCCATCCCGCGGGGATATCCCGTTCCCTTCCCGGCTGTGGTAGGAACGAGCCAGGAATGCAGCAGGGAGGATGGAGCAGCGGGCACCAGCTGAAGGAATATCAAATATTCACGTTGTAACTCCAAATTTACATCAGAGAAACCCTTTTTTCCCCCCCACACACAATCCCTGTCGGTGCCCCTGCACGAAGCAGGGAAGGATTTAGGGTGAAGCAGCTCAGTTTAAATGGAATTAAATGCGGTCAATCTGGACCTAAATTCGTGGATTTTTGAACTCTGCTGCTGCTCTGCGATAAGCAGAGAAGCCCCCAAATGTCCACACCAGGGTGAGCCAACGTGGCACTTCCTGCACTTTCTAACCCCGTTTTTTGTTTCACAGCTCCTAGCCCTTGCTCGTGCAAATCCCCCAGCGCTGGCACATGGGAAGAGCCAGGATCTGATCCTTTTCCCACTTCTCCTGGGTTTTCCAGGTGGTTTTCCTTAGCTCCAGCCCACTCTCTTTTCTTTGCCACTTGTCCTTTCTGGTGGTGACACCTGGGAGACTCAGCCTGAACTCCCCGTGGCTCTGTCAGCACCCTCTGGTGTGAAATCATTAGAAATCACCTTGAAAATAGCAGGAAAATGAGTAATTTGGGACAGCTTTTGGAAATGTGGAGGCTCCATGAGGCTGTGGCAGATTTAACCCCTGGCTGAGGTTAACCCTGGCAGATTTAACCCTGGGGTTTAACCCCAGATTTAACCTGAAGGTTGAGTGTTCTCCACGGCATTGGCATCCAGGTACAAAGAACAGAAGGTGTTTGGATTTAGTGATAAATTTAGAGGCTGAACAGCCTCATTTTGATGGCAGGAATGATCTTTCAGCATCCCACTCCTGGTTTCATCGGGGGCACAAAACATTTCTCTCTTGCAGGAATGCTGGCTGCTGGGTTTTCACGTTGGCAGTGCCTGCTTGCATTGCTTTACAAAGGAAAAAATCTTAAAAAAAGGAGTTTTCGTGGTGGGAGAAGCCCTTTGGAAAACAGAAAGGGAATGTTTGTGGCTGGGAATCCTCCTCTGCTGTGGCAGCTGGTGGGCGAGCGAGAGGAGAAGCCGGAGCTCCTGCAACAAACGGTTCCTTCAGAGCATCCAACACAAATCCAGGCGGTGGGAGGAGGCTGGAGCAAGGTCTCCTGGTCATTAAAATCCCATTTCTGTGTGTGCTGGGAGCTGCTGCAGGAGAGCAGGGAATGTGGGAGCTGGAGCCTTTGGGATGAGTGTGGGTGATCCCTTCTCCCTGTGTCCATGGAATGTCATTGTCCCCGTGTTCCATGGAGCAGAGGGGACAGAGGATGCTACAAATGCTGCAGAACTCAGGCTGGCTGCCGTGATTTGGGGTGCTGGTGTAGTTTTCCACCTTTTGCAGTGGAAATTTGGATTCCCGAACCTCCCTGCTCTTTCCAGCATGGCCTGAGGCTCTGGGCATGGAGAAGAGCAAAGCTCTGGCTCCTGGTGGTTTTTCAGGTTGGGAAGCAGTGGGGTTGGGAAGCAGTGGGATGCTCAGCCCTGGCTTAGAGGTGAGTCCTGCATCCCACAGCAGGAGGTGGGTGAGGGTCAGAGCTGCTCCTGGCCAGGGTGAATCTGCTGATTTTGGCTGGGTCACATCACCACGACCGAGGTCTGCACCCTGTGTGGTCACTGAGCCCATAAATCCTTTTATCCAGGAGATAAATTCCTGGTTTGGTGGCTCAGTTCATTCCCAGGATGGGCACTAAATTCCTGGTTTGGTGGCTCAGTTCATTCCCAGGATGGGCACTAAATTCCAGCTCCTCTCTGCCTGTGCCGGGGTGCAGCAGAGCTTTCCCTTCGGTGTTCCTGCAGCACAGAAAGATTTGTGCTTAATTACTCTGTTGTTCCTGTTAATTGTCCTGAGAGCACTTGAGAGGCTACCTCTGAGCATGTCCTACCCTCCTTTTGGGATTGAGCGCTGGAAATTCGGATTTAATCTCTGTTTACCCCTGAAATTCAGCATTTCAATCCCAGATTTAAATCCCAGAACTGGGAATGGGGAGGGTTAACCACAGACACTGAGTAATCCTTTCTAATAAATGACTTAATGTGATGGGAAGGCCTGGAGTGACCCAGAAGGGAGCTAAGATTTTTGGGAGAGAGAGAGTGGAAAACCTTTGGGAGGCACCTTTGGTTTGGGCTGTTCACACAGGGCTCAGCCAGTTTAATAAACCGGGAATATTTTCTCTGCTTTGGCAGAAATGTTGGGAAATTTGTGGTGCTGAAGAGCGGGAGGGGGCCTGGTCCCAGCAGGGCTGTGGGGTTTGGCTCTTCCCCACACCCCCCACACAGCAAATGAGGAGCTTTGATGGGGTTCAGGGCACACAAAGAGGGGGGAAAAAAGGAACTTTTTGAGGTACCAATAAGGAGAAATAATTGGATGTGGGTAATTTTATCCCAGGAATGCCCTTTTCATCACCTCTGTCCTCCTCACCTCGCTCTCCTCCATGGCTGTGGGGCATCTCCTCCATCTGCCAGTCTGGGGCTCTCTGGACTTTTTATAGCTACTCAAGATGTGACTTTTCTCTTTCTCTTACGGCTGGGATGGGAACAAACTCTGATTTGCCCTGTCAGTTGCTCTCTTCCCAGTGCTTCTCTACAGGATGCTGCTCCTTGGATTTATTCCCTTTGGCACGTGGCTGGCTGGGAGCACAGTGCTTGCTGTGTTGGTGCTCTCTGATGGTCTGTGGGACTCCCAAACTGCTCCTCTGCTTTGTGGCAAATCCATTTTCCAGCGCGTCTGAACGGGAGCAACATTTGGGGCCGGTCCTTTGCATGCACCGAGGCGCCTGGTTGGGATTTGGGGTTTTTTCTGGAACCCCAACAGATGCGTTTGAGTGGGGTGGGCAGGTTGCTTTCCCAGAAAAAAGGGAAAATCCCAACCCTCTGAAGCTGGGATGCAGCTCCCTGAAGCCAGGCATGCAGCACAGCACTCACTCCTGCTTGCTGTGTAGCAATCCCAATGAATCTCTTCTCCACAAGTGCTGTTTAATGTGCAGACATCCCCTCTGGCAGCTCCAGGGGGTTGTGACCGTGCGAAAACCGCCGTGAAATGTTTCATCCTGGTGGGAATGGAGTCTGGTGTTGCAGGGGGAGAGGAGGAGCAGGCCAGCAATCAGCCAGGACAGGCTGAGTGGGAAGAAGGGAAGGATTTGATCCAGCTGGAGATGGGTGCTCCTGAATGAGAGAGGAATCCAAAAAAAAAAAAGAGAAATCTCTGTCATTTTAAGGTCGATAATGTACAGCACTAAGAGGCTTTGGAGTTTCCTTTTCAGGCTCGTGGGGTATAAATCCAGGGTGTCCCTGGTTTGCACTTTATCCCTGGATTGGGGAGGGGGTGTCAGGCAGGGAGGGATGGACCTGGCAGTGCACAGGGATGTCCTGAGCTGCTCCCGGTGTGCTGATGTTACAGCAAAGTATGGGCTGGAAACAAACCCAAGGGATTCCTTTTCCACCCAGTTCTCCCTGCTGGACGATGCTGAAGGGCCCCAAAGCACGGAGAATTCAGGACAGGCCATGGAACAGCACAGTTCAGGCTCCAGAGGCTGGAAAGGAAAATGCTTCTTGTTGAATTTAGACAGTCAGAGACCTTTGGCACGAGGGAAAAGGGGGCTAACTTGTGAACAAATGAAATGCCTGGTGTGGGGGGAAAGGTGGGATGCTGCAAATCCGGGGGAGGAAAGATTTGTGAGGGCTGGGGTTGAGAAATAATCCTGCAGCGTGTGGCTGGTGGCAGTGAAAGGAGCTGCCACCATCGTGGGATCATTAAGGCTGGAAAAACCTTCTGAGGTCAAGTCCACCACGGAGCCAAGTGCCCATCTCCACATCTTTTAAATGCCTCCAGGTATCCTTTAAATAACTCCAGGGAGTTATTGTTGATGATATTCTGGAGAAATCTGATTTTTCCTGTGCCTGTTGGAGCGGGAGCTGTGGAATCTGTCCCCTGCTTCCTGGAAAGCCTGAGCAAACCGCAGCAAGCAGGGAGGGTGAGCAGGTGCTGAAATCACTCCTTGTCACTGAGAGTTACTTGGCCACCAGATCAGCAGGTTTGGGGTGGAAATGAGTTCTTTTTCCAGCTGAGTTTGGCTGGGGGAGAGGTTATCCCTGCGTGTGGAGAGGCTGCAGCTCCAGGCACACCTTGCCCAGCCGGGAGCTGGCATTCACCAAGACCTGCTTCTGAAGCTGAGCTGTAAATAATTCATGGCCACTGAAATGCCACCCGGCTTGGTGACACAAAGCTGTCACAACCCAGGGACTTCAGGTTTTCCACTGGCTCAGTGTGTAAAACGAGCCCTTGCCCTGCTCCTTGCCTGGGTTTGCCCCACAATGGAAAACAATTGACCCAAGCTGCAAAGCCCCATTTCCCTCCCCACTGATGAACACTGACCCTGACAAAGGCTTGGATTGCTTTTGCCGCTCCTGACAGCCTGAAATGCTGGAAAATAAAGCAGGAAGGACCTGAGGCTGGGATGAGGTGATTTGGAGCAGCAGGACACCCCTCCCCACTGACTTTTCCGCTCACACTTTTGCTGCAGCCTTGAAAGCTTCGGGTGGTCACAGGCACTACCTGGGATGTAAAACCTCCATTTCGAGCCACCCTCCTCCTCCTCCTCTTTCCTCTCCCCTCCTGCAGCTTAACCAAGGAAGAACGTGGTGGTTTTCCTCCCCTCAGGGGGAACATCCCTCCTGCTGCCATCGCTCCCCTCCCACCTTCTTGCACTTGGGTGCTGGTGCCTCCTTAAATGTGTTTTTTAGTCCCGTGCCTGATTAGAAATGGCCTTTGACTGTGAAAAGTGTGGGGTTTTTAATTTATTTTTTGGCGATAATTACTCCTCTGCTTCTGGGCAGAGTGGAAATGAGATTTTCTATTGACACATGGCGGGGATTATTTAAACCCATCCCCACCACTCGGGCTGCGGCGCGGGCAACCAACCGCTAGAAATTGTTATTAAATGAGGGAATCAGCTGCTAAAATAATTCGTCTCCCCACCTTGGAAGTCGTCCAGACACTCTGTGATGATTTGTCTCATCTCGAACAGCCACTGACTCCTTTTTTTAGGTGGTGAGGGGCAATTTGGTGCCTTGCCTGGGGTCTGGATGCTGCTCCACGGGAGAAAGGCATCGCTCCCCCAGCAGCGGTGCCCATTTAATGCCAGCCAGCCCAGCCTGGCTGTCACCCCGGGCTGTATTTCCCAATTAAGACAATCAAGCTCGATGATGAAGCTTTGAACGGCGCTCTGTACATTTATTTTATTCCCCAAGCCCTTCCAGGCGGCGAGGGCTGGTGAATGAAGGTGTTTAGTGAGCTCATCCATCACTCGGACTCGGGAGGGTGAATTCCCACCTCCCACCGCTGCTGCTGCTGCTCTCTTGGAATGGAATTAGCGCTTTAAAATAACACGTTTTAATTTTGCTGCAAATGGGGACGGCGACAGGCGGGGGGTTGTGGCATAACCAGGGATTTCTGTGTGTCCCCTGAGAGTCCCCATGGGTGACACGGACTGGGCTCATCCCCTTCCACTCCGACCCTTCATCCTCGCACACCCCTTGGCTCCTGGGAGGTGGGATGGAGGAAAAAAACCCTCTGGAGGATCTGAAGCACAGAAGGTTCTTTTGCATCTCAAAAGGGGCTGTTGGCACCTCCAGGAAAAAGTCCAAAGCCCCTGCCCAGCTCCCAGTTTCTCCAGGCCTTGCCAGCCTGTGTTTTGACACATCCCAGTCCCTGACAAATGAGGCATTCAGCCCCAAGACTGATTCCTTTTGTGCAGCAATATGTTCTTCCAGGTGTTTTACTCTCCCTTTGGCCAGGATTAGGGCCAGACTGGAGAGCTGGGGGAGTTTTTTTGGGATGAATCCACCCCCGTGTGCTGAAGGTCACTCCTCTCCCTGCTCTAGGGAATGAGGATTATTCCTTGGCAGCTCCTGGCCTCTCAGAAATGCCCATCTGGAGCCAGTCCTCTCCTGCATTCCCTGCTTTAATCAGCTGTTGGGTCACCCTCAGTGCCCAAACGGGGCTCCTTATCCCAAAGATGATGAGCTGGGGACTTGGCGGGGGGGGAAATAATGTGGACAAATGACTTGGGAAGATTCATTGTTGGGCTGATCTTTCCAGCACCATTCCTTGGAACAGCCAGCTCGGAGCGCAGTGACACAAACCCTCATCGCTGGTGGGTGCAGGGAGCAGAGGAAAAGGCAAAATATTTGCATTTGGAGGGCCTGTGTTGGAGCAGAGGAGCCAAACAGGGAAAATCCAGGGAAGGTTTTTGTGGTCTTCCTGCTTGTCCAGCAGAATTTGCCGTGCCGTGGGGACTGGGGGAGCTGGGCAGGGTTTGGCTGTGCAGAGCAGAGGGTCACGTTCCTGCTCTGTTATACCCACTTGGCAGCTCTGCTCTCAGCTCTGTTTTCATCTTCGGGGGGAGCTGGAGGCTGAAATCCCCCCCATTAGCAGGGAACAACCTGCCAAGAGCAATGGAGTGCTGGGGGAGCAGGGAGTTTGCTTTGGGCAGCTCAAGCTGTTCCTTGTTCCCTGCTTTTTTCCCTTTGTTTGCCTTCGCAGAAATGGCTGCAGCCGCTTTCTGCTGCCCCTCGAGCTCAGGGAAGGGGTTCTCAAGATGAAATAACTGCCCCAAAAACTGTGCCCAGCAGGAAAAGCAACCCAGAGGGTGCCAAAAAGTCAGCTGCGACCCCTGCTGCAGTGACAGAGGAGGAGAGGGGCGCTGAGAAATCCTCTCATTGGAACAGAAGATGAAAAAGCCACCCAAAAATCCCTTTTTCTTTTGAAGATGGGGCAGGGAAGTGGCAGTGGGTCAGGTTGGATCCTGTTATTCCTCACTGGAGGAGAGCCGAGCCACAATGGTGGCTCTGTTCTGCTGGGCTGAGGGGGACCCAGTACTTTGTGTTAATGTGAAGCAGATGCATCCCGGGGTTGGAATTCCCACCACCAGGGCCGGGAGGGCTCGTTATCCCAAGGCTGCCTGATCCCAGGGATCCCATCCCTCTCTCTGGGAGCACCGTGGGCCCCTGCAGGGAGGCGAGATGGCCGCAGGAGCAGGGTTTTCCTGGCCAACATTACATCTGTGCATTGAAAACGAGGCGAAGCAGAGCTTTTTGGCTCGATAGATGTGGAAATTGTGATTAAAAGCTGGCCAAGCATCAGGTGAGAGGCTCTCGGCTGCCTCACTGTGTCCAGCTCCTCTTCCTTTGGCTGCTGCAGCCGAGGCCTTCTGGCTGTGCAGCTCCTCCAGCACAAATCCCTGGCTGTTCTTTGGGATGTTCTGTGCTCTCGGGGGGCTCCCTGACCCCCTGGATGTGGTTGGAGGCCACCAGCCTCACATGGGACATCACAGATCCATCCCACTGGTCCTTGCCCCCCCCCAAAACCAGCTGTGCCCAGTGAGGCTGGAGCAGGAGGTGGAGTTCTCCCTCTGATCCATCCCTGAGCGTGGCAGGATCCGTGTTGGGCTTCACTTTGGACACCAGAGCTGTTGGGATTTCAGTGGGAATTGCAGGATTTGGCTTGGAATAGGGACCTGCCAAGGATCAGAGCAGGGGAAAGGGGAAAAATAGGGGGTGATGGCAGCTCCTGGCTGTGGAAAAAAATCCCTTCCCAAGGAGTGAGAGGGACAAGCAGGACCCTGGGAGCCGGGCTGGCAGCTGCCTCTGTGCTCTGGCTCTCATCAGAGCAAGAGGGGACCTCAGCCTGCCTAAACTCTTCCAAATGTGATCTGTGGTCCAATAAAATAAACAGTTTAGGGAAAGCCGAGCCCCAGGCACACATTTTGGCAGCTGATCACTCCCTAATTGCAGGAAGAGCAGTTGGGAGAGGGGTTTTTTGGGTTCTTTTTTTTGTTTCATTTCTTCGGGCTGGTTTCTGATGAGAAAACTGGGCTGGAGGATCAGGGTTAAAGCTTCTCTCCCCACCCCCAAAAATCCTGGGCTTTTCCCCTTTGTATTAACGGAATTCAAGTTATTTCAAGGAACAGGAAACACAAACAGCCTCTGCTGAATGTGAACCTCAAACCTCCAGCGAGGGCCTGGAGTTCTCCACAATTTTTTCCTGTTTTGTTTTTGTTGTTTGACAGCACCAGGGGCGGGTTTGAGGGCTGGGAGAGGATTTTGGTGGGCAGAGGTGAATCAGAGGCGTTGCCTCTCAAGCCTGGCTGTTCCCTGGGTGTTTCCCCCATCCCAAAACTCCCCGGGCTTTGGAGTGGGATGGAGATAATTAACACCAGCCCCTTCCATCTGCAAGTAGACACGACAGAACTCAGTTTTCTCTGCAGTTTGTGGTGAGGGGGGACAGAGCAGGAGCAGTCACTTTCTCCCCCTCACTTTTGGGGTCACATCCAGCCTGTTAATGGGGTCATTTCTTCCAAAAATCAAACAAAGCAGCAACAAAACCAAAGGGAGAGGCTGGAATTGAGGATTTTAGGGAAAACCCCATCTTGCTTTTCCAGATAAAGGACAGAGTCCTGGCCAGCACTGGTGTTCTCCATCCTATCCCTCTCCCTTTTCTTTTCCCTCCTCTTCTTTCACTTTTTAAAAACATACTGGCAGCCAGTTGTGTGTTTTTATGAGCAAATTATTAGGAATTTCCTTTCCTGTGGCCTTTTCCCTTTGGACACTGAGGGCTGCAAATGGATTTGAAGGCCCTTTCCCCAGCCTTTTCCCTTTTCCTCTCTCCCTAGTGGGGAGTTGCTCATGTAAATCCAATATGATTTGGGTATTTTTGTACCTGCCCAATCATAAAAATCCCTTTCCAAGAGCCTTTCCAGCTTTTTTTTCTTTCCCTCCTGCATTAGAATTTGAGGAAAATGCTGCTTGTTTTATGGCAAACTCCTATTTATTATAACACAAATCCTTATTTCGGGCCAACTCTCTTCCAGGGAGTCATTTCCAGAAGCAATGAGCCCAACACGTTGTTTTCCTTTGAATTCCTGATTGTTTTTCTCTGGGCATTTGTGCAAATTGCCTCTCCTGCAAATGCAGGTTCTTAACGGGGCATCAGCTGCAGCTCCTTATTCCGCTGGAGTCGAGTTTGTTGGAAAAATTCCAGCAGTTTCTGTATAAAAACAGAGGTTTGGGAGCAAATTGTGTGGTAGAGAGGATGATATAAATACGTTTTATTTTGGGGAGGATGGGGTAGGGAAATGGAGTTCTCCAACAGCAGGATATTTACCTTTTTTTGTGCACTAAATGAAATAGAATTAGAATTATAGCAGAGCATTTTGACGGCTCCCAAGTGCTTGTTTTTAGCATTTTGTTTAGCATTTAAATCTAGGAAATCAAAAACAAGTTGCAGGGGGGAGGAATGATGGTTCTGAAACAGAGCAAGAACCTTTCCCTTCCCTCCACATCCCAGGCCTGGAGCTGGATGTGCTGTATGCAAATGAGCTGCTTAATTGGCGCTGCTGGAGATATTGATTGAGGGGATAACAGAAATCCATTTCATCCATTTCATCCGTTTCCTGAGGAGCTCGTGGCTGTTTAAAGGTTTAATTGGGTCCTTTTGCAGAACGGCACAGGGACACTGAGGGGCTGTGGCACAGCTGGGGAGGGG
>VZTE01004147.1:203360-237517 GCA_013397775.1 Eulacestoma nigropectus
GGTGACACTGCTCTTGGGTGCCCCTCCATTTGGGTGAATTGCAGAATTTTGACTGCTCCTCAAATTCAGTTACTCCCCAGCCAATTTTTAATTTTTTTTTTTTTGAAATCTTACCATGACTTTGGATGTTCTCAGCCCCAGCAGTGCCCTGTCCACTTGGGACCTCCCACAAAGCCCTTGATCTCAGGGATATCCCATGGCTGGGGGTTAATTTGAGCTCTTTTATCCCCTGGGAATTCAGTCTTTCAGCATCAGGAGGTGTCCTCAGATCCTGCATTGAGAGGGATGAAAAAAGAGCATTTCATTCTCATCTCCTCTGTTTCATCCATCCTCATGATACGGATATATTTTATATATATATATAAAATATAAAAATAATAATGTATTATTATCTATCTCAGTCACATTCCCTCTTTAAGCTAAATAATTGTAATGTTTTGATTCCTCCTCTGAGGGTGGGGATTCTCAACCCTTTACTCACCATCATTGCTGAATTTACACCATTTGTTTGTGTTCCTTCCTTTCCCAAATCTCTGTTCCAGCGTTTGACTGTGCCATCATTTGGAGCAGGGATTTTGAAAAAGCTCTTTAATACTTATTCTTGCCACCACCATTATTTCAGGATAAATCTTCTATCTCAGGATTTTACTTTGTTGTTGTTGTTGGGGTTTTTTTTGGGTGACTCATTGTGTCCAATAACGTTTCGCTGGCATTTTCCTGAATAGTTTTCTCACCAGGTGCCCTTATAAATTTCTGGCTGTAATTCCTCACTCTCTGGGGCTGCCTCTTCATTTTCCCTGAGCTATTCCCTGCAAGGAATTGGGCTGAACATCCCAATTTCCCTTCAGTACACGACGCGTCGGTGCCTCCTCTCGCGGTTTGTGCAGCGCTTGAGAGCAGTGCCGTGAATTTAAACCAGGAGGAAACCCCTTTCTTTTCATCCCCTTTGATCTAAACATCGCTACTCCTGTTTATGACAACATTTTCTGATCTGATTCCGTGGGAGAGAGCTTTTAGCTCAGCGTGAGCATGGATAAATCAGCATCCTGCCAGTGTGCGAGCAGGAGCTTAGTGAAGGGCTCTGCTCCCAATCCCGGTGTTACACTGGGCAAAACCCCAGCTGGGAGGGAAAAAAAATCAGTGTTTTCCCCTCTGGAACGGCCTTGTAAAATGTGAGGATGAAACCAAGTGGGTGTAACTGATCCCCCACTAAAGCTCTGAGGGATTTGTTCAATGTTCAAGATTTTCCTCGTGAGATTTGGGGCCGTTCTGGTGCCAACTTTTATGGCAGGGCTCAGAGTGTTTCCAGCTGTTTGTTAACATAAATACCCCCCGTATTTCCACGAGCTGGCTCAGCATAGCCACGGGAATATTTGGATGAAATCCTGTTCGGGGTTTGTTTGCTTGGTTCCCCAGGGACAGGAGAGCAAAGCCTCCCCCAGAACAAGCCCAGGGCCGCTCTGACCTGGGGATTCAGGAGATTTTTTTTGCTCATCAGCAGGGTGAAAAGGCAGTTCCAGTGGGTACCAGCTAAATCCCTCTTTCAGGGGGAAAAGGATAGAACCCCAGTGAGAAATTCCCTTTTCCTGGCTGGCAGAAATCCTATGCACACTCCACGGGAAAAAACCAAATGTGGAGCAATACTGAAAGCAGCTCAAAATTAAAAAAACCCAGCTGTCCTGAAGTTGTCCCCATTCCCCTTTTATCTCCTTTACTTATTTAAAGCCACACCAGACATCCCACAAGAAGTTACAGGAATAAATGGATAAGACCAGGATCAACCCTTGGCTGCTTTTTAGCCGTGCTGTTAAATGGTTATCACTCATCCATAGGGGTGCTCTGGCCTTTATTTGGGAGTGAGATCCCACTACAACCAGCTTTGGTGCTCAAAGACTACAAGACAGGAGTAATTTGGGGTTTTTTTTGGTGGGTGAAGCTTGTCACTGAGGCATCACCTTGGTCCCAGACAGGGCTGCTCCCAAAAAATGCTGTGGCTGTACAAACCCAAGAGAAGCGGCTGCCAACACCAAATTGTAGCTCTGGACTTGGAGTAGCTCTGGATTTAACTGGCACAACTCATGGGCATGGATTTTTGGAGTAAAGCTCCCATTTCCCCCCTTCTTTGGAATCTCTGGGCAGTCATTCCTCAGGGGCAGCTTGGAAAAAACACTCCCAGAGGAGACAGAGCAGCAGCCTGGCGCCGAGTCCTCCACAGCATCACATTCCTCGGGCAGCTTAGGAGACACCTGAGGCCACCAAGCTGACACAGCACTCACAGGCCTCCTTCCACCTCCTCAGGTATCCAGGATAATTCATTAACAAAGCACCCTCAGCACCTGGTTTGCCAGCAGGGCTTTGCTGGAGGTAAACTGAGCTGTGGAACTCCGGCCTAGTGCTGTGGAACTCCTAACTCGTGCTAATAAACCTCTGTAGGGCCATTGTGGGAATTCGTGTGTTTATCTGAGGGTTTCTTGTAGGGCTCATCTCCTCTGGGGTGAGACTGAAGAGACAACAGCTCTAACACACTGACAGTGAGATCAAACCACCCTGGAGGTGTCTGTCCTTCGTTTGCTACGCTTGGGGTCTCAGTTTCTCACCTGTGCAGCTGAGAGGACAAAAACCATGTCCTTCCCCTCAAAGAGCTTCCTAGTGAGCAATGTCACAGCAGCAATCCCTGTCTGTCTCATCAGGGGCTTCCTCACCCTTTTTTTGCACCTTTAAAAGCAGCGGGATAGGCCCTGAAAAGCCAGGATGACCTCTTTATTCCAGGGGTAGCAAAAATGAGCTTTGCACTCCTGAATGGCGGGGTTTGAACGCGGGCTCCTCGTGAAACAGCCTTGGAATGTCTCTGTGACCCCCGGCAGCACAGACACCCTCTGGAGAAGAGCTGGTCAGTCCCAGTTGGAATCCTCCATGAAATCTCCCCATAACTCCTGTTCCTGCCCTCTCCAGGAGCGCCGCCCCCAAACAGAGACATCCCCCCACATTAACCCCCCCTGTCCTTGCCTCCCCCCGCAGCCTGAAGGCCGTGCTGATGGGCAAGCCCCAGGACAACACCGTGGACTTGTCGGGCATCCCGCTGACCCTGAAGGACCTGGAGAGGGTCACGTCCTACCTGGAGCACAGCTCGGAGCACATCGACACGGTGGAGCTGTGCTTCACCGAGCTGACAGACGAGATGCTGCTGCAGCTGCTGCCCGCGCTCTGCGGCCTCCCCCGCCTCACCACCCTGGCCCTCAACGGCAACCGCCTCACCAAGGCCATCCTGAGGGACCTCACCGAGACCCTCAAGGACCCCAAGAAGTTCCCCAGCGTCACCTGGATCGACCTGGGCAACAACGTGGACATTTTCTCCCTGCCCCAGCCCTTCCTGGTCAGCCTGAAGAGGCGCTGCCCCAAGCAGGGCAATTTGCCCACCATCCTGGAGTTTGGGGAGGGCCAGGTCAGCGATTTGGAGGGGCAGGAGGGCCTGGGGGACAGCCAGGAGGAGCTGAGGGCCGGGCCAGGCCAGGCTGGCAGCACGGGCTCGGAGCAGACGGACAGAACAGACGAGGCTGGGGAGCTGCCTGGCTCAGCCCAAGGTGCTGCCACACCACAGACATGATGTCCAGCCCTTGGGTGGGCACATTGAGCAAGAATGACTTAAAACCTCAGTGTTGGGGGGGGGTCTGTTCCCACTCCTGGATGCTCCAGGAGTCCCAGCTGCTGCCTTCCCCCTGTGCCATGAATGTCAGTGATTTTCTTCTCAAAGAACACGTGGAAGTGATCACGTGGAGAATTTGAACCTTCTAAAAGCTGGCCAGGTGTTTTGAGGCATGAGTGGTGTGCTGTGCTTTTGGCTCTCTCAGAAATGCATCTCCAAGGGGCTGCAAAACCTTGGGAGGGCAGGAAAAGGGAGCAGGGAGGTGCCCAGGCCGCGCAGGGCAGGGCTCCCTTTCCTCAGCGCTGGTTCTCAGCTGCTCTCCACGTGTGCTGGACAGACAGCAGCCACCCCAAAGGGACCTGGCCTGGGATAAACCTTCAATCCCTCCCGCTCCGGACTTCAGCAAGCACTGATGAGAGGCGTGGCTGCTGAAACACAACAAAAATCTGCTCACACACAAACCAAAGGTGTTCCTCTCAATATTGTGAGCCCAGCCCCGAGGGAGAGCTTTGTTTTCCTGGGGCAGGGCTAAATCGCAGCCTGCAGCGTGCCTGGGCACCACCCTCACCCTCCAGCCTTACCAAAAGCAGGCTGGCACCTGTGCCAGGATTTATTCAGTAAAACCCAGTTTCCCACCAAGCTGTAAAAACTCCTGAGGTTTTCATGGGAGCATCTGATCTGTTCTGGGGAGGGACACACAAATCCTGGAGTCAGGGCTCAGGAGCATCACTGCCAAAAAGAGACCACGATCCCGAAGGGTTATAAAAGGAGAAACAACACTGGGGTTTATCCCTCTCTCACTGCCACCACAGGCTGGACTCAGCCAGCTGGGATTTAAAGCCTCAGAAAGCCTTTGGGTCACTTGGCCCTGGCTGTTGCCCCCTGGACCAGAAGTGCTTTGTTTCTAAAATGTTCCCGTTTTTTCCTAAGGCAGGGGTTTGGTTTTCTTGTATTTTCCATGGGAAGTGGATCCCCCCAGAGCAGCAGCGCTGGAATGGGCACTTTGGCTTTTTGGAATCAGAATTTCATTGGATCCCAAACCTGGGGGAGGGCAGGGAAGTGGGGGAAACTTCCTTTCCTTTGTGTTCCGAGGACCAGACCTGACTCCCTTTGCAGGGAGTTCCAAGCCCTTCCCCTGACCAGCTCCCAGCAGCGACTCCAGCTTGGCTCTTTTTGGGTGCAAACAGACTTTTGGCTCTGTCCATTTTTCCAGAGGGGCTTCAGGCTGCCAGTGGTTGGTTGTTTGTCCTCCATCTGCAAGAAGGTAACTTAGAAAAAAACTCTGCTTTCTTAATCCATTTGGCAACACTCAGTATGATTTGCATGTATCCAAGCCTTTTCTCCTTATTGTTTTTTTTTTAAATTCTAACTCTTTCCAACAGGCATGAAAAAAAAAACCAAACAAACCCAACTTTGCAGTGAATATGGAATACTTCTGTTTGAAATAAAGGAGCTATCCATAAACAAAATAAATGATAATGTTTAATAAAAGTCCAGCATTGAATTTTTCCTCTGTCCAGGTTGAATGCCCAGAAAAAAACAGAGGACAAAGCAGTGCTAAGAGCTGCTGCTCTGGGTTCTTCAGGGGGCTGGAGAAATAAAGAGCTCTGTTTATGGGCTGGATTCTTCGGGGTGGGCACAAGGTGGACACAGAAGCACCCTAAAAGAATCTGTTAAAGTTTAAATATTGCCAGTGTATAAAATAAGGTGGGAGAAAGGAACGCTGAGAGCGGGGCAGTGCTCCACAGGGTGTTTATCTCCAGTATTAGTGCACTGAAGGGAAAAAGGCTGTTTATTTGCAGCAAGGGCTCTGTCCCAGCAACAAACCACGGCAGGGGACAGGACATGGGAGCCAAGACGCTGGGGGGAACATGGGGGGATTTAATCAAGAGCAGGATTTCTCTTTGCAGGAAAAAAAAAAAAGAAAAACTGCAGCAATTTCTTCTTCCTACCCAGGTACCTCAGCACTGGGCTCCCCCCCTCCTCATGCACAGCTCAAGCCCCTCTGCCTGTTTCACTTATTTAAATCACAAGCTTCTTGCTGCAAGTTTTTTATTCCCTGCTAAGTGTTTGCACAGGACCCAGGGCCTGAGGAGCTGCCTGGACCCCCCCCAGTTCCCAAATTCACAAACCAGAGGCATTTGGCATTGAGAGCGAGCTCTGCATCTTCCATTCCCGCTTTGCTCCATTCCCTCACGGACAAAAACCACCCAGGAGGCTCCTCCTGCCACATTTCCCCTCCAGCTCAGCTTCCACCTGCTGGGAAACACATCAGGCGACGGGGAGGTCATTTAAAGATCTCCAAAGGGAGATCCCACAGCCTGTGCCCTGCGCAGGTGTTGCACCACTCGAGCCACCTCTGCTCCACTGGTGCTGACAATATCCCTGTGCCCAGCGAGGATTTAGCCCTCCTGAGACAGAGAAAGAACTAGAAAAGGCTTTTTAGCAAGATATCCGTGCGTGCTGGAGGGTGCACCAAATGACTTCCATGGAAAAAGAGGGGGGAAGGAAAAAGCAGAGCTGGGGTGGAGAGAGTTGGTTATAAAAGCTTTGGCTCGTCGGTGCCTTCCTCACAGCGTGGATTAGCTCAATTATCCACTTAGTGCACTTCAGGATAATGATGATCCTGTGGGCTCAGTAAAGAGTGGGGTTTGGTTGGGGTTTTTTCTTTAAGCAAGCAGAGTGAGACGCTTCCCTTCCCGGCTCATCAGCATCAAAACAAGCTCAGGGCCCACTCCACGTATAATCAATGTTCCCTGGGCTACACTGGGCTGCTGCTCCGGGTCAGAAGCTTTTAACTGGCCTTAGATGAAGGATTCAAGGACTGAAAATCGCTGCTGTTAGAATATTAAAGCAGAATGAGGTCATTTCTTGTCAAAGAGGGGAGGAAAGGGCCACCATAAAATAAATAAAGCATAAAACGCCTCAGCCTGGCTTGGTTGGTTCTCTCTCCACCAGCACCACAGCTCTGCCTGGGCACGAAGCAAACCAGTCTGGGGAGGAGATTTATGCCCTCAGCAACAAAAATGTAATTGGAAATCATTCTGTGCAGATTGAGGAGCCCACGGCGAGGGGAATGGAAACAGCAGGCAGGGAATGAGAGAGGGATGAGAGAGGCATGAGAGGGCTGGTGCCACGCTCCGGAGAGCTCCTTCCAGCTGGGTTATCTGGGAAGAGTCAGCACAAAGCCTGTTTGTGTTTTGAAGGTGCTTATTCATTTAAAATGAGGGCTACATTCCCAGAGGATGGTTTGGAGCAGGAAAGAGAAGGGTCACCCCCAAGCACAGAGTGTGTGGGAGAGCAAAGGGAGCCACAAAAACGCTGCTGGGAATGTCCAGAAGCTCCAAAGTACTTGGGCCAAAAGCATTGCTGCTGCTCAGGGGCAGGAGACTGCAAATGTCAACCTAAAATTGCCCAAACACCAACTTTTCCCAGAGGAAAAGGCAAAAAGTGGCCTAAAGGATTAAGGGGACGCTTGGGGGCTGCCCAGGCAGTGCCACCACGCTGGGCTGTGCCACTAAAACTGCCTTTGGAGAGGGGCAAAAACCTTTCAGGGCTCTCCTGTGGTTCATCACCCCTCGTTTCAGCAGCAGGAGGAGGTTTGTGAGCTCACGCTGAGGAGCACTCAGGTCCTGGAAACACAGAGCCTCCCCTGCTCCGTCAGCTGGGATCTGCAATTGCCAAGGAAACGGATTGACCTTATTAGCAGAACTCGCGTATCAAAGCTTAGGAGAAAGGGGTGAAAACAACTGCCCCAAGCTCTGCAGTGAAATGTTCCTCGGTGAGCAGCAGACGGAATCTCCTCCTGACCTCTCTGGTACAGGGATGTCATCCTGTGGCCCCACTTTTCCTGCGCTCCAGGGGCAGTGGAGTTTTTCTCTGCCTGGGGGATGATTTCCACCAGCAGGGTGTGCAGAGCGAGAGGAGAGGAGCTTTCCAGCTCTATGAAATGTCTTTACCATGAAATTCTGAAGGGCAGATCCATCCCTCACAGTCCTGCCTCCAGCCATGCTCCACTTCCTAGGGCAGGCCCCAGCTCCAGGAACATTATCATGAATAAATGGATGGATTTCAGCTGGACAGGGCTTGGAACAACCTGGACTAGTGGGAGGTGTCCCTGCCCACGGCAGAAGGTTGGGATGAAATGGGCTTGAAGGTCCCCTCCAACCCAAACCATTCTGGGATCTGTGTTTCCATAAAATGTTAGCACGGGGTTTGGTCACAAGGATGACCACGAGAGCTTTGCTCGCTGGAAAGGCCAGGAGGAATCCTGGATCCTGAGCTGGCTCTGCAGGAAAGGTATTTAGGAGTAAAATGTCATCTTTTTATATGACAGCTCCATAAGCCCATGGCTCAGTCACCCCTGATGGATGGGGAATTGGAGGTGCTTTGTTTCCAGTCCCTTCTGGCAGTTCTGGGCGTGCATTTTTTATCTCCCCCTCTGTAAATATGCACAGACACAGCTGGTTTTACCTTCAGCTCAGTTGATGGCTTCACATCAAATTGAAGACCTGATTTAATAGAGTCAGAAAAGATGCAACCTGTTCACCACAGCCTTTAATTATGTGTGCAGTTTGCCGAGTTTTCTTGGCTCCTAATAGCTTATTGATCCTGTGGCTTCTGGGCCATCCTTCTTCTTTGCTGTTTTATTAACTCAGTCTGAGGAGACAATAAAACTGTGGGGCCTCCTTCAGGGAGGGGGTGGTTTGCATCCAGCAGGTTGGGATGAGCAATCCCAGCCTCCAGTGAGCCCGGTGCACGTGGCAGCTCTCAGGGAGCTGTTACTGGAAGGACAGATAGATTTGAGGTTTACAAAAGAGGAGAGAAATATCAATATATAACGCACTGAAGGTTTGGGCTGGGCATTTCTCACTGGATTTTCAAGGTGTGTGCTGTAAAACCACTTTATTCCTGGCTCTCCTTGGGCTACCTGTCAGCTCTGTCCTTCCCCAGGGAAAAGCAGGGTTCCTCTGGGGCTGGGCAAGGCTTTGGGGAGGTGCTCTTGTGATTAGGATTTTGCAAGCAGCAGTCACAGCCATCCTAAACGCAATCTACATAACTAAAACCTCAAAGCATCTTATTACAGGCCCAAATTCCTGGAATAGACATACAGAGACTCAGGGATGTATGGAAAACTATGGGATATTGGGCTACAACAGATGTGGAAAATCCAGCTGCATCAGCACAGGAATGAGCTTCCCTTTGGCAGCTGCTCCTTGTAACTCACTCTGGGTAAGACCTGCAATTCCAGCTTTTCTAGAGATGAAAAATAAGGCAGTAAAGAATCAATCTCTGTGCATCACACTCTGCTACCTGCTGCCCCAGGGCTCCGGCTGCTGATCCTACAGGATTCCATTCCTGGGGAATCCTGCATGTAGAGAAACAGGCAGAAAATCCCAGAGGTGGACAGGCCCCAGACATTCACAATAAAAGGCCTCTGCTGGGGGCTGTGTGCCTTTACACATCACTTTCCAAGAGGAGAACTTCACCACTCTTCTTTTTGTGTTCTTTCATCTTCACTGTACCCACCTGCTTGTGAAATGATGGATTCCAAGGCTCAGTATTTTCCCAAGCACTCTGGGGAGAGCTGTGCTTTCCTGCAGGCTCAGAGCTCCCCTCCACCACAGGCTCTGAAACAGCAGAGCTGGGGGCTGAAATGTAAATATTATCCTTTTTCTGTGCCACTCACTTGCCTCC
Source organism: Eulacestoma nigropectus (assembly GCA_013397775.1). Classification (NCBI taxonomy): domain Eukaryota; kingdom Metazoa; phylum Chordata; class Aves; order Passeriformes; genus Eulacestoma; species Eulacestoma nigropectus. Next base: position 212,701 of record VZTE01004147.1, read on the forward strand.
CTTTGCCAACTCCCAAAATGAACTTCACCAAGAGCCACCCAGGGCAGGGGCAGCCACCAGACCAGAGCTGTCCCTTCGCCCTGGTATCACATCCCTTCTTCAAACCTTTCTTGGTCTTGTTGGTGATTCCTCACCCCTGTTCTCCTCCCTGAAACCTTTCTTTTTCCTTAGCTTTAGCCTCTGACCTGTTGCCAAGTGCCACCACGTTGGTGCTGTCATCTCCAAAGACCTTTTTGAAGCATAAAAGCAGCACCTTTGAAACCCCTCGTCCTTGATGCAGCTCCTGTTCTGCATTTCCAAAGAGCCTGGCCCTGACACTGAAGCTTTATGTCACCTCCTGCAAGCACAAGAGCATCTTCCTCCAAAGCACAGCAGCAAACAGGCTGGTGGGAGGTGCCTGGATGTAGATTAAATTAAATTAAATTAAATTAAATTCAAAGTGCAGGTACCTTGGTGCAGGGGCTTCCCATCACTCTGCATTTCAAAGCTCCCACCTCGCTCCCTGCTTTGAAACAATTCCCATCATCTTCCCAGCAGGCAGCCCCTGGATTTCACTCTGCACAAAGAGTTTGTTATTTACTGCCGTGGTTGAAAGGAATAAAATACCTGATTTGACACAGTTCAGGGAAATTGCTTTATCCAAAGACTGACCAAATCCTCTGCCTGCTCCCAGCACGGCTCCAAGCTCCAGTTTCTTATCTGTAATGAGGGGATGTGGAACACTGCGGGCTGCTCCAGGATTATCAGATGGAGGCACAGATGTAAAACATTTACAGTGGATATTTCAGCTGCTGCTGCTGTTATGAGCTGCATTAAACAGCTCACAGATCACCTGAGCACCAGCACTGCATTGCTGTCTGATAAGGGCTCTGATAAGCAAATTACCATTGCTACCACTATTATCTTGACTCAGGTGTTTATTAATAAAGTTTAAGCTGTCCAGGAAAATGTATTAATTTTTTATTATGGCTGATAACCTCAGGCTTAGCTGGAAGTTTGTCTTTAATGTGCTGTAAAACCTCAAACCTATTCCTCTGTTCAGTGATAACAGCACCCAACAAACCAGCACTAACAAATCATCGGGTGCAGTTTGCACGTGCACAGAATACAAGAAAAAGCCAAGGAAATCAAACCTAGAGTAATTATCCTACAGGGTCTGGGAAAGCACAAGCAAGAAAGCAATTCAAAAACCTGGGAAATAAATTGAGTTGATAAAGAAAACCAAGGAGAGTCCAGCAGAAAGCCATAGGCAGCTTCAGAAAAATCAATCATTATTTGTTTAGAGCTCATGTTGCAGCTGTGCTGTGCGATGATTTTACCACAAACCATTACAAACAAACAAACAAAAAAAACTGTTATGAAAATAAAAGTCTAAGTATTGACTTGCAAAAAAGTAACAGGAGTCTAACAAACAGAAGTCTTAATTATTGGAGATTAAACTTCTAACATCTCTACTTGATTACAACAGCAGGGATTTTAAATCAGTCTCCACTAAGTGATTTTTCCATTTGCATTTTGTTCGGGTTTCAGTTCCCCCCAGGTGCTGGGCTGGGGGTGTTTATTGACTCAAAACCCACCTGGAGGAGGCACAGCCTGGCAGGTCCTGAGCTGCACGGGAGGGAAAGGTAAAGAAAGGCAACTCATCCTTCATGTGGCACTTTTATTTTTATTAAATAAAAATAAGTTTTAACGCCTTTGGCTCATCCCACTCAGACCAGGAACACTTTGGGGCTGCAGAGTTTGCACAGCATCAAAAACGGAGCCTTTGCTGGTCCAACACTAAGAAACATTAATTAACAGCTAATTAAAGAGTGACGTTTTCACTGTGTGGGGGATTCTCTACGTAGTAATGAAAGTTGCAAATCTTACTACACAACAGGGAGGGAACCAGCAGTAAAACCAAGTTTCCCCAAAGAAGCATCCTCAAGGCTGCAAAAACCTCTTTATTATGAATGCTCTGAGCTTGGTCACTGCCCCATCTTGTGGGCTCAAGTGTCAGGAGGTAAAGCAGGACAGATGTTGCTCTTCGAATTAGAGCTTAATCAAACAAAATGCTTAATGTTCTTTAAATAAAAGTCCTTCTAAATCAAATCCCACCTGTTCAATCCCTGCCACGTTAAGCAGTTTTAGGATCGGTTCATAACGGTTGGGCTGAAACTGATTCCAAGCGTAAAATGAAGGCACTAAATTACCCAAAGTGACAAAGAAGGGGAGTGTTTGTCCTAGCAGGCCATTAAACGATGCATTAACCTGGTCCTTCTTTACAGGAACACGTGAAATGTGCTCGGGCTCTGGCAGCACAAGGTCAGTGGGGTGCCACAAACATCCTGAGCCTGAGAAAGGCCGAAGACCCCCTGGCTGGTTTGAGTTTTTGCTCTGAGCAGCTCAAGGGTTGCTGCCTGTGGCCTCTGAGAAATTATGACAGAGCATTTGCCATTCTTTAGCTGGGAGAAAACAAACCTGTGACACTTTTCTTGCATGACACCAATGCCATCTCTGTTAACCCTTGCTGGAAAACAGCAGCTCCTTTGTTCCTCACTTCTCAGAAATGAAGGAGAGTCGGAAAATTACCTGCTCTTCCTCCTGCTCGGAGGGGAAAAGGAGTGAAGTGTCAACGTTTAGGATTTCTTGCATTCTGAAAAGCTCAGATACACAGGATATCCCTTCCTCCCTGCTAATTAAGTAGGTACAGCTCAAACTGCCTCAGCTGAAACAGCAGCCACCAAGCCAAGAGAGAGCTCCTCTTTACGTTTCCATTAATAGCTGGCATGTATTAATTACAGTAATTTATGGCTCTGCATGAGTGATTATTCTAATGCTGATGTAGATATGATTGCTTTACAATACTAATCAAGAAATAAGGGTGAGAACCAGCATTTATGTGAAACGTGAAGCTCGTGATTTACAGCGAGGGAGCAGCGAGGCAGCTCTGCCCCTGCCGATCCCTCTCCTCCTCCTCAATTCCAGCCCCTCTCCATCAGCTCCACAGCCACAGCACCTATTTTGGGGATAATCTCCGTGTTTTCTCCCAAATCACTGCATGGCATTGCCATCTCTCTTACTGCTCAAAGCTGGCACTCGGCCATTCTTTGCTTTGCTGCACATTTCCTTTCTTTCTGCTTTAATCTTTTCATCTATTTTAGATTTATCCGTGCTTGTTGGCTGCTGTTGAGTGCCAAGGGATTCCTGCCAACTGTTCTTTTTAAACCTTTCGAAAATCCAAAATAATTGTGTTCTGAAACCAGATTTTTGTCTGTTGTTTATTCCCCAACACTAAGTTTTAAGTGCTCCAAATGCAATCAAAACAGAACGGTTTTACTTCCCTCCCCTCAAGCACCATGAAATTATCTGTGCTCCCCTGTAAGATCACAGTAAAATGTTGAGGACACTCGTTTTGTTTGAAAGACAGCGTTTTCTAACAGAATTAACACTTTTCCATTCATTAATCTTAGCAAAAACCCAGCCTGTTAAGAGGATCCCTGCTGAGGAACTTTGGTTTTGATTACAACAATAAACAAGCGATGCTAAAATGAAACTCATCAATAGTCAACTCCAACAGACGCCACCAACTGTACCCTCAATAAACCCAGATAAACTCTTATTTATTTTTTTTTATTTATTTATTTAAGGTTTATTTAAGTTTTCCCAGAACAACGTTGCTGTTTTAATGAGATAACTCTAACACTAGAAAGCAAGAATTATAAAACAAGCTGCAGCAAACCTTTCTTGGGCAAATTGAACAGCTCATTAAATAATTTGCTGATTATTTCTGTTTACTGAGTGAATGTGGATGCTTTTACCTCCACAGTCTGCAGATTGACATTTAATAAAAGGTGGATTCCTTGTACTTTCTGAGAGCTTTAAACCCACTTTTATTCCCAGTGCACGTTGTAAAAATGTCAACATTTTCCAAGACATGAGCTCTTAAAACCAGGCAAAAATAGTTTTTTCATTAAACACTGGGAACAGAATGTAACTTTTAACATTTTCATCAAACAGTGGAGTAACCTGTTCTTCATACTGCTCAAATCCTTTCGGATAAAAAAGCAACTAATTAACTCCAAACATGTTTTACCTACTCCCTTGCCCAGGCTGAATGTTTTTATTAAACCCTGGATGCACGACAATAATGATCCTGGGGGAAAAAAAAATCCAGATTAATTTACCTGCACGTTATACCACCAGGACATTTCTCTGAAAAACACTAAGCCTGTTTGAATGCTAACTGTAAGAGAAATTCCTGAAATTCCACATTTCGTGCAATTCATACCTCAGCTAGCACAGGCACCTGTGCTTTTGGAGGGACAGGGACACTGCCCTGTGGTGCCACATGAGCAGCACCAAGTGCCAGCACCTTCTTTTAGTCAGGAAATATTGTTTAGGAGCGCTGGAGTGTTATAACCTGCAGTTATACTGACATAATTAAGCTAATTGGGAGTTTTGGCCTAAAATGCTGGTTTTTAACTCATTTAAGCATCTTCAAGTCGCCAAGATTCCCCTAAACGTTGCCTCTGCAGCACTTTAAATTCAAGTTTGAGATCAAAATGACAAACAGCAAGTCTGGAAAGAAGCTACAGATGCAGTTGTATTTGCTGCTGTGGGCGTCAGGAGTATTTAAGGGCTGGTCTCTGCAGTAATTACGCTTCGTGTCTTGTTCAAACTGTTTCAAGGAACCAATTACCACATGAAACCCCACTGACATCATCTGCAGCAAACACACTGCCATCTGTGTTCATCTTCTTCACCATTTTACAGCAAATTACAGGAGTGCCCAGTGTGTTTATTAGAACTGCTGCAGGAAGCCAAGTCATTCCTTAATGCAGTAAAGTGACCACACACAGTATTTTTTAAAAAGTCATTTTAATGTAGATGTAATGAAACACTCGAACTGTTTTTCTTTTTCAACAGGCAGAAAAACGTTGTGTCTACACCAAATCCTCAAGCTCTGGTGTTTCGTTGGATTCCCTCTGCCTCAAGAGGGGTTTCCAGCAGCACCACCTGGAACACAGGAGCAGGGTCAGGTAAGCAGCCAAGAGCATCATTAATGGACTTGTTAATGAGTGAGATATCATCAGAACACCTTTTGCTCACCACCAGTCAATCTGCCGGTAATTCCAGCAATTTTGGGTTAGTTTCATCACATGATATCACAGGGAAATTGATACATTTGTGCCAGAAGCAAAACCTTTCTCTGTCTACAGTGCAGAAACAGTTGCTCTGACACATTTACTGCCTGTATTTTAGTCAAAGTATTGTTTTTTGGCCTAGGACTTCATTAATTATACATTTAGAGCAGAAACGTTTTGGAGACTGCAGCCAAAACCCACCACATTCACCTAAGAGCACAATAAATATTAAACTCACCCAGCACTCTCCTGCTTTGCTGTCTCAGTGCCTCCCACAGGACTTGTGAAGAGCTGTCACATCAATGGGTGGACATCAGAGACCTGCAGGCTCCACCTAAATAGATCAGGAGATAAATATCACACTTAAAATTCTAAGGAAAACAGATTAAGTCAAAATACACCTCTCAAGTTCCTTACAGCCTACAAACCTCGTTTTAAATTTACTTTTCACCTGGTATAAAATTCTATGTAGTGCACTGAAAGCCATCCCTTACCTTCACATCAGGGCTGCCTCCCCACCCGCTCCCAATCCTGTTTTGTCACATCCATCAGGAAAGCCCGGGCTCTGCAGAGGAAGTGGAACACGTGGACACAAAGGTTAGATGTTTTCACGGAGAGCAAGTTGCCTGGTGAGTCCTAGAGGATGAATTTCTAGGTTTAAAGCTCCTGTGTGTAGCTGCATTTCAGACCAGAACCAGGGTATCGTCAGTTCTCGCATCTGACGGCACTTCCTATTCAGGGTTATCATCATCAACAGCCATTAATTAACTCTTTTAATTCATCACTTGTAACACTGTAGCTTTTAGCTCAAACAGTTGTACAATCTCCCCGCTGTGCATGAAGCTTTAACTCTTGTGTGTACACAAAATCAGTTTTAGTAACTTAAAGATGCCATTTTTACAGGTTATTTTTGACTTATCAGTCCTGCATTACATTATCAGCATAAAGTAAAGGCCTGGAACATTTTTAACAACTTTGCACACCTTAGTATACAGAAAAAAAACTTTAACTTACTCTTTAATTCAAGACATCTTTCTGCTGTGGGAGTAAAAGCAAGAGAAGTGTTACTAGAATACTCTTCGGCAGTATAAAATAGGCTTATACAGGGAAAAACAAGAACAAAACCAAACCCCACATAACCAACTCTCTGCTTGTACTTCCACCCGTGTTTATGTTGATATGAATCACTGAAATGTTAATATCATACAGCTTATAGTAGTCCACAATCTTCTCTAGATAATTTTGTATCAGAAAATTCAGAACTATCTTAAATTTAGAGTAGTGTAAGAAGCTTTCAAGGCTGCATTTACCAACAGGGCAATTTTCAAATTGAAATCGCCAGCACTCCAATGCTGTGGGTGTAACTTTTAATTACAGAGAATGGGTCTGGCACATCGAAAAATCGAAAAAAAAAGAGACCCAACTGCTGAAACAACGCTATAAAAATCGATGGACGGCGCTGGATGCCGAGCACTCCACACAGCAGCGTTACCTGCAGGGCCCTCATGGAGCCCCGGGCAGGGCTGTGCCCCAGCCGCGTGTGACCCCCCCCCCACCCGCAGCAGCGATGCCCCAGCGGTGCCTCAGAACACACAGCCCCGGCCCGGCCCAGCCCCTCCCGACTTACCGGGGAGGCGTCCCCGCAGCCCTGGCGGGGTCCCGGCGCTGCCGGCGGGGTCGCGGTCCCGGTGCCGCCTCCATGGCCGCCTGAGGGACAAGGGCCGTCAGCCGCCACGCGCCGCGAGGCCGCGCCTCCCCCGCCCCTCCAATGGTACGGCCCAGCCCGCGCGGCCCAAGCAGGCCCGGCGGCCGCTACCACTGCCGGGCTGGGGGAGTGAGCCCTCGCTTCAGCCCGCTCAGTGGCACGGGCGCCCTGATCGGCAAGCCGGGCCTGCGCCTCCCCGCTGCCCGCCCGGCAGGCCCCGAGCCCGGCCCCGAGCCCGGCTCCGCCCGCACCTCACCCCGACAGCGCCAAGGGCACAAGACGAAAGGGCGCGAACTCTTTCGGCGGCCGCTTATAAAGGCTTGGACCGTACCACCCCGCGGCGGGGGCGGGCTGGGCCATTGCTCCACAGGCGGGGGAGCGCCGACGCTTCCCTTTCCTCCCGTGTGGGCCAGGAGGGAACGCGGCGGGCGGAGCCTCGCGGGTCGCTCAAAGCCCGGCCCCAAAACCCCCGCCCCAAAACCTGGGGTTTAGGCACCAGCTCAAGGCAGGGACAGGCGACAGCCCGGGACAAGGGACCCTCGTGTCGCCCCCGGCCGGGAACAGCCCCAGGGAGCACCGGCCCTGCCCTGGGTTCTGCGTTTTCCAGGAAAACTGGAGAGGTCGGAGTGATTTCAGGCCGCTTTTATTTAGAACAGAACAGCTGCTTATAAATAAAAGTTCCATTCTTTTCACATTGTGTCGTCTTGAACTGAAAATAGGGGTGTTTTGGTTTCCTTTTCCCTGTTAAATGCATCAGCCGTCGTTTTAAGAAGAAACACAAAGCCACCTCTGCTTTAAAATCTCACCCTCAACACCACGTTCAGTCAGCCTGAAGAACTTATCAAAAATACACCTTTTCCAAACAGCAAAAACTTCCTACAAGAAGGACTAGCGTGGTCCTGTAACAAATCACCTAAAATTCAGTTTTTCCTCCGAGGCACAGATCCTCCAGCAAGAGCCAAAGCCAACATTCTCCTTTTTTGCAATTCTCCACATAAACAGATTTTAGTGAAATACACAGGTCCCGTGTCTCCTTATCAAACATTAATTTCTGCATCAAGTTCTTGTAGGTGATGATATCTGGGAGGTCAGTAAAATTATCAAGAACACACAAACTAAGGACTGAACAGCTGAGCACAAAGAGACGGGGACTTGGGACAAAATTCTCTTTGCAATCTCTCTCTCTCCATCAAATAGATGCAAGTGTTGAGGAAAAAACATTCACTTAAAATTCAGTGCTCATTTTTAATTACCAAATCCCAGCAGCTCTTGCTCAGGTAACTACAGAAGCCCAAAGCTGGAAAGAATTCCTGATACCAGCACTCTTCAAGGCTTCTCTGTACATCATAAAAAACCAAAACCAGGCAAACACTCAATTACCAAACCCTGTCTGCAGGTCCCTTCAACAATAAACCTCTCTTTTTCTTGCAGCTAAGCTACCGTGGGCTCAGTATCACACACAAACCTCCCCAAAACCATAAAAACCACAGCCCTGACCAGGGTGGGGGCATTTTTAAAGCGTATTCCTGACAACCTGGAAGGCAGAACCAGAGTTAAGGGTGCCTTTTCCTGAAACACAGCATTGATTTCACACATCCATCAGCTCAGATCTCTTAGATCAGTGGAAGAGATTCTCTATTCCCATAAATTCATCCTTCACCAGGCTTAAATTAGGAATATTGACATGGAAACACCATGCAAGGGTTCCCAATAATCCAGGAGCTTTTGTGGACGAGGTGATCAATTCCTATCTACCACACCTTTCAGGAAAAGGAAAGGTCACAATGGATTCAAAGCAGTAACACAACACAAAGGTTTACTGGCAAAAAGACACTGGTTAAATAAATTTTATCAGGATCTGGAAAGATGGGTGTGATTCTCTGGGAAAGCCTGGGGAGGGGATATTAATGAAAGCACACGTTTAAAATGAGTTATTACAGTGATCAGACCTTGCAGTCGTTTCTCTCAACAGCACTTTTATGAGACATTTATATATTTAATAATTAAATAGAAAATCAAGGATGAGTGTCACAAAACAAGGAAATAGTAAGGCTTGAAGCGTGGTCAGCCCCCAGATTGCCCCTCCAGTCACTGTGCCTGTCATTTGACCTTTCGTTTTACACGCTGCTATTCTCACACATCATAAAGCAGTAAGAAAAGTTAATTTTGCAGATTCCTGCTGAAATCTCAAACCTATTTCAACTTAGTACAAAAACAGGGAGGAGAGGGAAAAAAAAAAGGAAACATTTGCTTGTTAAAAAGCAGAAATGGGAAGAGAGGTTCACAGACATTTTGGACTGACAGAACCAAGGACCAAGGGACAATGCAAACAAATTTCAGATTATTAAAATGTTTTTGCTACCTGTTGTTTACCTGAATGTGATGTGCTGCATTATTCCTCACTCAGAATTACTGGCAACCAAAAGAAATGCCCCAGGCAACGTGAAAAAAAATAGCAGTCGCACACTGATCAAACCCTTTTCCTACCTAGGGAGGGGTGAAAATGTGCAGGTAAAAAAGCTGAATGTAACAAGTCACCCATGTCCACATCCACGTGTACTATACAGGAAGAACATCCAAAATATTGACAGGAGACAGTGATCCTAAAGTTTTCCTTTTCTCTTTCACTTATATATAGATAGGTAACAGCACAGAGGAGAACACCACTAGAGCTTTCACCGTGGCCAACAGGAAGATTCTCACAAATTATAAAAATGCTTTCCAGCTGTTGGATTGCTTCAGAACATAATCCAGGTGGAATGAAAGGAATATAATCTCTCCTCATGGAACAACAGCAAAAAAACCATCCCAAACTCTCAAGGATTTGCACAATTCTCAAACATCCAACTTGGCAGTCTTGAACATCTCAATCCCTGCTACAGCAGAATGTGGCATCACCAAAATAAATGAGCAGAATTCCTTGGATTCTGGTGGTGCCACTGGGATAACTACATGGAATTGAACTGTATTAAAATGTGTAACTTGGATTTACATTCAGTGTGTTGGAGGAAGGGAATGTGATAATCAATCCCTTCATGCTTTATCCTTGCTGGCTGCCCACCCAGGAAGCTTTATTGTTATTACTTCAAGAGGAAAGGAAAGGTGCTGGTAAGAGCCAGAAGGGCAAGGCAATGATCTGGATCATGAAATGCCCTGTTCTTTGGATGAAGTGTGTAAAACATTTTGTTAAAAGCCTCCAAGATGAAAGTATTACGAACAGAAAAGATCTCCTTAAAAATACAGAGCATTTCTGCCTCATCTTTTAAGTTCAAAGCTCAGGGGGGAAAATGTTTTGCTACAATTCACTACAGGTTTGCTGTCATAAACATAGATGACAATGCCCTACACAGCACAGGGCCAGCCACAGACTCCAGACAAATGTCATTGCTTTAGGTTTCAAGTGGTTTATGCCTCTCTTTTTGTAGAAAAGGAACAGAGACACTTCTGGAACCTTCACTGCAGAGTCTTTGCCAGTGTCCAGCTTTTGGGCAAAGGGAATCCTGCCACGCTGCAGAGTCACCACCTCGAGGGTCAGGCAGTGACACCAGTCATGATTCAGAGTCTGAGCCAGAGCTGCTTTCCCGGCTGATCTCGATTTGTAGGGAGGGTAAATGATCCAAGCGACTCTTTTTTTGCCTGGACTGTTCTTTTTCCTTAATGAGAGCACCCCAAACCCTCTGCAGCTCTGAGTCATCTTCCTCTGGAGATGCCGCAGAGTTTTCAGGTTTCTCTGTAGTCTTTTCCTGTGTCTTCGGAGCAGACCCCAATCTGGTCCATAAATTACCTAAGCAGATGAAAAACAAACATCTTTTTTTAATAAACCAAACGGGACTGAAAGGAAGAAGTCAAGGAACCAATCCACTGCATTTCTTCAAACCCTTCATACTCCCCACTTTAATATTTGGCATGGAACTGATTATGCTTTGAAGAGTAGTTGAAATTAAGCCACAGGAGGCTCAGGGAAGTCTGCTTCACTGTTGCCCATTTGCAGAGGATGCTTAATTCACACCTGAAGTGTCCCTGCATTCCTCACACTTGGTTTGGTGCCCACAGTTTTGAAGCAGGTCCTTGATTTTCAGCACACCTCCATAAAAATACTGCTCACAAAAATCCCCAGCTCCTCCCTACATGTATTTACATTTCAAAGCTCTGAACAAACATTTGCTAATTTATCCTGAATTTCATTCAACTTCGCTCCCCTCATGGCTTTCTGCTGGAATTTCTCCCAGACTCCAAAGGAATTGCAGAACATTTTCTGCACAGAACTAACCTGATTTCTTCTCTCTGGTGTCAGAGTAGAGGCCTTTTACATCTTGTTTGGGGATTCCCAGCCTGCTGTGCACATCTGAGAGCGGTTCTCGACGAGGAGCACAGGTACTGCTTGGAGGTTTGATTTCTGGAGAGTGTGGCCTTTTTCCCAGTCTTTGCCTCACATCTGGGGATATTTTCAATGATTAAAATGACAAAAAGAAGAAAAATCATGTTGCATTTGCTGTACCTCTGCTAGCTCAGTTTATGCTCATTCATTATTAAAATTAGACAGATTCTCTGTTTTTATCTTTTCTTTAGTCTTTTCATTTAAGTAGTTCATACTCAGATTTCCTGGCAATTTCTGCAATACAATTTATCCAGATTTCATTTCATTTTTGGCAATAAATTTGACATTTAATGTTTTCAAGTTGTGCTCTTTCCAAAAGATAAAAACCTAAGTTATCCCATGGCTTGCTACACTTCTGGTGTAGCAGCTCAGTGTGTAAACATCCAGCAGGAGGTAAAATTCCATGAAAATTGGTCTGCTTTCAACAATACTTTTCATATAACAGATACCTTGATTTAGAATTCTAACAGTGCTTGGCATTTGGCAGAATAAAATAAAAAGAATCCTAAATATATTGATACTTAACCCTTGATGTGAATTTTGTATTCTGAAGTTTGCCTGGATGTTCCCAATCTTACAGGGAGTACAGACAAAAATATGAAGGCAAAGTGAATTTCAGGACCACGTGCCAGCTTGTCAGAGGTCCAAAATGGGCAGGAGGGGTAAAATATACAAACATAACTTTGACATTTCATTGATACAAAAATTATTATTATTATCAGTCAGATAATATTACATATGTCAGAAGCAGCTGAAATTATACACATTTAAGTCAAAGAAAAAAGTAATTTAAGCTCAGAAATAAAGCCTGCCAATTGCAAAAACACCCATATTCATGTAATATACATTTTTTATGTAAGTGTAGTCAGTGTTTCCCATTTGGTTTTATGCATGACCTTCCCTGTGTGCTGTTTCTTACTTGTAGAGAATCTCTGCCTCAAAGAGGGAGCAAATCAAAAAGGGAAATAGGCACAAGCAAAGAAAATGGATAGAAATAAACACCACTAAAAAAGCTTTCACTAAAGTGTACTTGATTTTTTTCCCCAAAGCAATTCCCAACTCAATCTCTTAGTGAGGACAAACTGTGTGAATGCAGAGTTTACCTGCAGTGGAGCACAGATGTGAAATGAACCTATTTTAGAGACAATTCTGCCCAACCATGAGTGATAAAATTACCTGATTTGACAGTGCTGTTTGGCTGCCGTGGCCCAGTGCTGTTCTGACGTTTCTCTTCCAACAAGAGCCTCACATCTGCAACTTTCTCCAAGGATCCTTTGCTGCCAATCCTGTTTTTGATGTTGCTGGTGGATATGCTATCTGCTCGCATGGAATTCCTAGAAGAAATCATAGATTTGATGTCCCCTAAATAAAATTAAATCTAGTATAGTTCTTAAGTCTTCTTGTATAGAAAATTACATGACAGGAAATAGTAATACCAGGATTTCTCTCCTAAAAAACAGAGGTAAAAATACTGCTTAGAAGCTGTTCAAGCCAGAATCTTAAACTTAATAATAATCTCATTAATACTTCAGTAGCCATTTCAAGGCAGGTTTGCCTCCTTAAGGCTGTGCCTCTGGGTCAAAACTCAGAGCAGGTAAGCAGCCTCAAAACTGGTGACATTACAATGAGTGTAACCACCCTACTGAAGGGACACATGGTAAAGTTATTTTATTAATCTACAGTATATACAATTTTGGTTAGTAAGCCCATAATGAACATAAATTCCTTTCTGTCATCAACAATTAAGGGTTATTTTTCTTTCTGAGAAAAAGAGCAAGGGGGCAAAGAGAAAAGAGAAAGAGGAGTTATTTCTCCCTGTTACTTGTGGTTGTTTGCATAAATTTCTCTTGATTCTACTTCGAGTTTCATTATTATTAATAAGCAAGGATAGAGACATCTGCATAAACATAACATTTAAAAAATGTTAATTCAATTAGAAGCCTGGTTTCTGTATTTATTGTTAGAATATCTACTAAAAAATTATATTAAGAAGTGAAAAATAGTTTCAAGTTTGTCTTCAAGCTTCGGCAGCTCTGTCACTAAAACCAGGAATGCCTTTTCACTGCTACTTTTAAAGACTTAAGAAACTTTTACCTGATGTTTTTCAGCTGTGACTCCACCTCATCTGCATACATGGTCATCTTCATGCTTTTTTTGGGCGAGGGGGTGGATATCATTTTCAGTTCCAGGTCATAGTCCATCTCATCAGAGTCAGAGGTGCTGGCACTGGATCTCCTCGCGGCGCTGCGCTCCCGGGACTGCTTGAAAGCCTGCAGCTCGTCCCGGTACTCCACCACCACTCTGTCATCTTCATCCATATCCTGATCTTCCTCCTCCTCCTCTTCCTCCTCAATGGGCTCTTCAGGAACATTTACCAAGCCTGCAGCAAAACAAACTCATTCCGATCAATTGAAGTTTAGCTTGAAAACCAAGACAAAAAACCCCCCACCTCACTGTAATTAATGATCTCCTACAAACGAGTCTGTAGTTCTTTAAGTAGTTATCTCTTCATAGAGGGAGTATTTTGCCAAATGTTTTAAGTGGACTCAATAAGTGGAATAAAACTGCCATAGGACAAAATGTCCCTGGTGTTCACTACCTCAGAGGCCTGGCCAAGCACAAAGCTGGACAGGGTCACTGAAGTACAGCTGCCTCTTGGAGAAGGTGCAATTCTTCCTTCCTGAGCTAAGCACAATTCCTAGGATGGATCTTACAGAGCTTAATGTGCCAGCTGCTGGCTCTGCAAAACTCCTTTCAAGTGCTGCAAGCAGCAATGCCAAAAAGAACACAGGTGTCATTATTATGAATTCACCACAGACACTCATTTAAATAGAAACAATTTCAATTTAGTCACCACCAGCACTCAGACATCTCTTCAGACAGCACTACATGACCAACATGGGTAATTTTCCATGAGATTTGACACATGCAGGCTGTATTCTTAACAGGCTGATCACACTTTATTTATGCCAGATTTTTACACCCATTATTTTTCTACCTTAGGCAGTAGATGAAGATATTTGAGCCTAATTAATAGAATTTTCTCATCTCTACTGTTCTACATCTAGATTGCTTTCCACAGACTGCAAGAATTGACTTAGCAAGTAATTGCCAAGAAGTCTGAAGAGGTCATTCATCCCTTCTTTTGGCCTTTGATGCTGCAGTCCCCATGCCCTAAATTTGCACAAGAAAAATGTCACATAAAAAGCAGCAGCTATTTTGAGAAGCAAGGAGCAGCATGGAGTTTCTGCCTCAGGAATTTCCTGTGAACTCTTAAAATGTGGTTCAGATGTATTTATTTTTTTAAGAAAACTTCCACACATCCCATGGAATTGGTGAGGCACTGTGCAAGCTCCTGCCCAGCCCTCCATGTCCCAGTGTCCCCACAGGGCTGTCCCAGTGCCACCAGTTACCTGAATGCCGATGTTTATAGGGAGGAGTCAAGCCAACATCGTCCCCAATCAGTGTCCTCTTCTTGATGACATCCCGATGGATTCGACGGGAATGGTACCTTCTTTTCCTGGAAGACCAGAGAGAGGATGACATTCCTGTCACAGGAATTCTGCCTCATTCATGAAGCCCTAAATCCTGGATTAAGGATATGCAATTATCACCTACTTTAACAGCAGGCACACATTTATGTCAGAGATCTGGTCTGAATGTTTTGAAACTTTATTTTCATGAGAAAATTCTCTCTTTGTAAATTCACACTCCCATTGCAAAAACATTATTTACACTGAAGCATTTACATAAAATGAATAGAAAGAAAATCCACAAATTAAAACAGTTTCAGATTAGCTTGTCCAATTACCTGCACTGTTCCAATTCCTCTGTCCAACACTCACCAAGAATTGCTAAGAATTCCTTTCATGCCTCCATAATTTGGATTGCCATATTTCATGTAATACTGGCTTCTCCTTGCAGCTCCCAGCTCCTTTTTGT
Source organism: Eulacestoma nigropectus (assembly GCA_013397775.1). Taxonomy (NCBI): domain Eukaryota; kingdom Metazoa; phylum Chordata; class Aves; order Passeriformes; genus Eulacestoma; species Eulacestoma nigropectus. The sequence goes on from VZTE01004147.1 coordinate 227,852, forward strand.
CATCTGCAAAAAACATAAATTGTAGGAATTTTTCCCTCTCAGAATATAACTGACAGCACAGCATAAAAATAAATCACCATCTAAAGACACAGAGAGTGAGACTGAGTGAGCCTTAAGATCAGCATCAATTCACCCTCCTCCATGAAGGATTCAATTTTGCTGACACCTCTGGAATTTCTCCTACCACCAGTTTTATTTGTGTCTAGAAACTGAATTCCAGGGAGGCTGGGTTTCTACAGATCAGCTTAACAGAGCATTACATCCCCCTGTCACTGCTGGAGGCTCCACTCACCTTCCTCATCACCTTTCTTCTCCTTATGAATGTGCCACTTCCTGCATGGTCCAGAAATTATATGGGTTTTCATTTTACTTATTAATAAAATGAGTATTTAGCAATAATTTCCGCTAATCCCTCATTAGCATCTCCAGTTATATCCACATTTATAAAATGTGGAATTTACTTCTGGAAAAAGGCATCATAAAACCTGTTCCATGGAATTAGGAAGAATGCCCTGAGCCCAAGATACAATTTCCAGGTACAATAATTGTCATACAACCCAAAGTGGATTTAATTGACACATGAAATGTGGATTTATGGCAAAATATTAACACCTAATGATTAGCAAAAAATTAACACTTTTAAATAAGAAGTAGGTACTTTGAGTCATTAATTAGCCAACAAATAAAACTACAACAAGCAATTAGTTCAGTGTGCTTGTTAAGGTGGTCATTTACCTTTAGTAGCAAATCTCATGAATAGCTTGTTTCCTTTAGCCAGTTTATTGGCAGGGCGAAGGTCATTACGCAGGAGAGAATCCTCTTCTACTTGGGAGAGGGCATCCAACTTTGGGGGCAAAAAAGGTATTTTGGACTCAAAAATAAAATGACTGTTGAACAAAAATGGATTGCTTACACAGAAGCAATCAAGTGGTTATTAAGAAAGTCCCTTTTCAAATGATGTTCAAGTGAGCTCTGCTTTTTTTTCTTGACAAGCTAATGTTAATTTTTAATGTAAATTGCCCTGAAAATTTAAAATATTTCCTTCTCTTGCTCTATAACATTAACTCAGATTATTAAATCCAGTAATTGTCAAATGACTCTATACTACTGACTGAAATGCAGAAAATAAATAGCACAACTTGGACACGGAAAAAAATTATTTTTTTTCCCGTTTCATATCGAAATGATTTTATTAACAGGTTCTCATGCCCTGACACAATGATTAAAAACCTTTCTTTTTCATTTATAGCTGCTCTATAGAAACTAAAATTCAGACATCTATGATGTAGGAGTGTTCACTGAGCCATTCCTAAAGGAAATCCTAATCACACCTATTATACACTCAGCCAGTGAAGATTAAATTGCTCCCAGGACATCAGTGTGTGTGCTGATTCCCACAGATCCACGGGCAGCCTAAATCCCATTGGTCCCTAAGCACTTTCCCTGCTGAAAGGTCTTTGCCTTCCATTACTGTTCTTTCATTGCCTCCTCTCAGCAGAAAAGAGAAGCCAGGCTCACTCTTAAAACTCTCCAAAATCTACTTTCACAAAGCACTTTACATTGGGATTATCACCACCAGCCCACCTGCACTCCCTCTCACTCCCCCCCCTAATTTATTTTGATAATTAAATTGTGAATTGCAAATATCAACCTAAAATGCTGTGACAACTTCACACCAGCCAGAGCAAAACTTCCATAGCAGAGCTTCCACTTTCCCTCTGTACTGACCTCCACATCACTGGGATTGTCATCCTCAACCTCGCCTTCTTCTGTCTCATCATCAGAGCTTTCCTCCTGTTTTTCTAAGGAAAATAATTGGGGAACAAAAAAAAAACAAAACAAAAAACCAAGCTCCATTTTAGTGTGTCAGTCTCATCTGATTTATGATTACCTACATTGTCTGAGATCAGCCTGAAGGTGTTTTCCTTTCTCCTGTGCAGCCTAGGGAATAATCAAAGCAGTGAATGCCTATGGAAAAGTGGAGCACAGTGAAATTCAGAGCCCTGTGCCTGCAGCAGCACATGTGCATCATTAACTGAATTCTTCGAAAGCAAATGAAACTGCACTGTCTGTCAGAGATCAGCAAGGCCAAGACACTAAAGGCACATAAAAGCCTTTCCTTTTAAAATGCCTACAAATATCCAATACTAACAGTGTAAAATAGGTTATTAATCAAAAGCTTAGCGAGAGAGAGAGAGAGCAGTAACAAGGGAAAAAACACAACCTTAGTGACTTAATTTTGCTGTGAAATAACTAATAAAGAAGTGCATGCTTCCAGAACTGCTAAAATTGTGAGCTGCTTTGATTTTTCAGAGTTCTTTTTAGCTCAGTGTAAGAAAATTCATGCTGATTTTTTTTCCAAAGTCACCAAGAAATAAAATATTGTAAAAAAGTAATGACTATGGACAGCTATAAAGTGTGATATGCCAATTTCATTTACAAAGATCTCCAAGTATTTCATAGGCCTAAGATTAAAAAACCCTCTCTTTTCTATTTCAGAGTTCCTTATCTTAAATCTTCTCCAACAATAGATTTAAAAACTTAAAATAGAGAGTAGCAGCTGTTCAAAAGATCCTGAAAATATTCCTGAGTGAAAACAATAAAGCACAATTAACCAAACTGAAACCAAAGAGAGAATTTAAGTAAACAAATTACCCAAATTCAAACCTGAATAATTAAGTTCCACCAGGAAGAGTATTCATGCATTTTTCTCCCTCACAAATTAGAAGCTTCTCACAGCAAAGACTAATCTCTTGCTTCCCTAAATGTCTAAATAGCCCTGAAATTCCTATCTAAAAAAAGGAATGTAACCAAGCCAGATGACTCCAGGGTATCTGTATGCATCTCACACCTTAAGATGTAATTGAACAGTCTGTACTTTCTCTATCCCACTTTTCCAGATGAGCAGGAGTAATTCAGATGACAGTTCTCATTTTCAGATGTGGTGTAATGATAATATAAGATGCAATTCATAGCAAGCAGAATTAAATACATATATTTATGCTCCATGTAAGCAATGTCTCTAATCTCCAAGTATTTCATAACAAGTCTTACTCGAAGCTGTATCAATACTTGGCCAAAATTAAAGTCATGTGGATGGTTGAGGAGCCACTGCTTTGTGGAGAAAAGCAGCATGAAAAGGGGGTGAATTAGAAGAATCCTTAAGTTTAAAAAAGCCTCAAACACTAAATTTCCAAAAGAAAGGCTTTTGGAAGCACTGCAGATATCTAACAGAGAGATTGGCTGCTTGCATTTAGGTCATAAATAGCATTTTTAAGGAAAATCTATGGAAAAGTTAATAAATACAACATCTTTTTGCTCTGTATCATGTGATAGAGCACCTGCAACCACAGCACTCACAGCAGCCTACGAGCTAAACAGACCTCAGGTAGCAAAGTGCAGTTTTAAACTTCCACACATAAAAGGAAAATAAATTTACAACCAAGGCAGTCAGGTCCCAGACTTACCACGACACTGAGATGTACTTTTGCTGCTCTGCTCTTTTATAACCAACCTTTTAATAACTTCCTTCTTAAAAGGATAACAGCCAAATTTAGAGCCGATACACACCCTGGTGAAGTGATGCACTGTCACACTGGTGTGAGGGATATACTGGAAGGATGGTGATGCATCAAAAAGGGAATTAGCTGTGGCATTTCAAAAATAGGCCATTTTCTCACACCTGCTTTTTGCCCACTTTGCCTGCCTTTGTAGGCACATCACACAGAGCTATTTCTGTGCACCATGTCCCACTATAAATACCAGCTCTCAGTATCACCCTCATCTAACACGTTTAGTATCGACTGAATTACTGCTTTTGGTCTAGCTCCAACCCACCTTTTAAGAAGCAGCTTCTTCAAAAGGTTTCCAAGATGAAAGCCTTTTTTAAAGTGGCAGAATACATTTACCTGAAACTATATGATAGAAGCTCCTTCAGTAATTTAGGTTATGCAATACCCCAGCACAAGTTTAAAGTTTCATTGATTTAATGAGATGATGTCTGTCTTTGCATATCTCAATCTACCTTTCTTGGTTTTTTCAGCTGTCTTCTCTTCATTGTTTTCTCTGCTCTTTGTTTTCTCCTGATCAGGCAGGGAACTCATATTTATTAGAGCCCGTGTTGCTGTCACTTCATCAAGCCAGACCACATTACCTGTGAGAGATAGAAACACACACAAAACTCAAATGCAGTTTTTGTGTCATCGAACAGTCACATCTCCCCTGCCTTGCTGGAGGGAAATGAGTGACAAAAATTCAGAAATGACAGAAAAGCCATCACATCTCTTGCAAGGAAAGTCATATTCTTTAACACACCTGATAAGCTGGAGGACACACCATCATCAGCTTGTTACAAAACACAAGAGCTGATCAAAAGCCCAAAAATCACTGAAATGCACAGCCATAGATTTTAGAGGCTTCCTAAGCACAGCAAATCAGGGCACTGGATCGGGGTCACTGTATCCATGTGTTCCCACACAAATGTGATTACGGGAGCAGCAGGGGGCAGGAATGAAGCCTGGATTTTTTTTCCCTTTGGCAACTTAACAGAACGTTGGACTTTACTGCAGAATTCTGTTAATCTTTTCCAAAAAGCAGGAAAATGGGGGGAAATAGGAGACTGCTCAAGCCCTTTGCACAGATTATGGAGTACACAGGTTAGCAATATCATTCAGGAAGTGCCTTAAGTATCAGCAGATGGTACTAAAATATAATTTATTAGGCCAATTAAAAGCATTTCATAGATGTTGAAAGAGCTAAAACTGCTTAGAAAGAGGATTTGAACAAAAGCTTTCTGCACATGGTGCAAATACAGCAGCAAATGTGTCTGTTCTGCTGTTAAGCAGAGTGGATTCGGATATCAAGAAAACTGTACAGTGACCCAAAGTAAGAGATTCTCTCTTAAGTTACTCAAACAGACAAGAATTACAAGGTGAAGAACATCCAGATATTAACTTCAATGATTGGTTAATAAATTCACTTTTTTTTTCAGTCTGCCATCTCAAAATTTTCAAAACCTTTATCATTTCACGTTCATCAGTTTGAAACACGGAACACTAAATTCACCTTTGCACTAAGTCACCTTAAGCTGTAATTCAGTTGGGAACACTGAAGTTTTTGCCATGATGCAAATCTATGCTGAAAAGAAAAAGCTTCTTGATATTTTCACCAAGTGTAGCTGACGTGGTAACTCAGACACAGCATGAAAATTCACCACTAAAAAAGATGTGTAATAACTACAACTGGGTATCGTTACAACCCTGAAGCCTTAATTTCCACATTAATTTACTCATGTAGCATTTAAGAAAAAAAGAAACAGACAATCTTAGAAATGATGCCTCAGATACAGAGTTAAGCTGTGCATTTCCAAGCTCATGCATCAGCACAGGTCCATCCAGCAGCTCTGTACTGCAATTATCCAGCCAGGGCTCATTGGGTTTCAGATTTTCTATCAGCTTGTGCCAGTACTTCAAGCTGTCACATGCAGTGACTTCAAGGTTACCAGTATTTTGTAGAACACCACCTATTTTGTCTTGCACTGGAAGATAATTTCTTCAGGGTCACTCCAGAGCATGAACCTACTGATTCTCAGCTTTTAGCCATGCTTGTCACTAAGTTTCCAGCAATTTGGAAAACATGCAATGGCTCCCACTTCTTCTCATATGATTTCAGGCACAAGGTTTGTAGCCACATGAGAATCTCAGAGTATTCCAGTTCCATGATCCAGCACCCAGCTGGAGCAAAAAACTCTTCTACAGCCTTCAGTATCAGTGAGGAAAGCACAACTCTGAACCACCTTTGATCTTGCTGGCAATCTCACTCCCCAACACAGCCCTTGCCATGTGCACCTACATTCCTTTTCCACTCCATGGAAATCACATCCCACTGCCACCTCCTTCCACCCACCCATTTCTCCTGGAGCACGCACTACACAAATATGGCAACAAATCTCCTCCTCCACATAAAACCATCCCAACCTGCCCAACTGCAGGGCTCAATTGCCTTCTCTCAGATGAACTATTTATGTCAAGATGGAAGCAGCACATAATTTTAGACATTTTTTTTTTCCCCTCAGAGGTACAGCTATGACCAGTATTAAAAAAATAGAATAAGAATTACAAATACTCTGTTTACTCACATGAGGTGTCATCCAACCACTCGATATGAGCAGGAGGATACTCTTTGAAATAGGCAAAGATGTCCTGGGTACTCATCTCATCCACTCCACAAATGTAAATGGTGTCCAGTCTTACTTTAGGAATTGCTATAAAGAAGAAAAGACACAAAACTGGTTCTTATTCCAAGCTTTCAGATTAGTACCATATGGGTTTATAAAGCAAATACTTTAAATAAACTAAAGAGGAACTAACTGAAGCGAACCATGACATGGACCATAAGTTAATTTATTCGTCCACAATGCAAAACTTCAATAAATTGAGAATTAAAAGAGGCTACAAGCACTGGTAGATACAGAGACTGCACAGCAACCAAACAGCTTGAAAAGCAATTTTTTTTTTCTCTTTGAACACTGCCAAAGTGCTATCATTAAGTACTAAAGAGCCAGAACAAAACAAGGCCCTGCACAAAGCACTTCCACTTGTATCACCTGACGGGGAGCTGTTACAGGCCACAGCTTAGCAGGTCCAAGCTGCCAGTTGGAAAAGAAAGCCTTGAGAACTAACTGGGTGCCAAAAGCACCGATCTGTTGTGCACACATCTCCTGGCTTCTATTCCAGCTTGCCATCAGCGCAGCTTCATTGTGTGTACAGCACAGAGTCTGATCTCCCTGTGCACAGGACACACAGTCCTCCACGTGTACCACACAGTGCTCCAGGGTTTTTACAAAGCATTTAAAGATTCTTAAAGCAGCACTGATGCACAAGATGAATTGTGGGCATGTGGCACTAGTAAATAAAGCGCACAGAAAATGTTGTCTTTGTCCCAGGGTTGGTAAAACAAAGAGTGAACTGGCAGGTGTCAAATAGGTTAAAAAATAATGACGTGCAAATGAAAAGCTGGAAAAAACCCAAAGTGATTCCTTTTGGCAGTAATCTGGCAAAACCTCTGGGAACGCAGAAAATACTGCAAGATAAATCAAGTCAAGACACTGTGAGGAAGTAAACAAAGGGATCTTTTCTCTTGACTGCTGGATGAACTCGTACCTTTCTTCATCATGTCCCGATCCAGGGCCACATTCCTCTGGGCGAGATTCACCTCGGCCCGAAAATGAAAGCGTTTGGCTCTTTGTTCCTTCTTCTCAATTGCTTCCTGCAAAATGCAAAACAATGCACTCAAAACAGGAATCAGGAGCACCCTCAACAAACTGCATGGAGGATACTTAAAATCTACCAGACAGCACCAACTTATGTTAATAATTTTATTAATTCTGAAGAGACCTGTAGGTTTCAGAATGTAGAAGTAGTTCACCGAAATATTTCTGTGCCACAGAACAGTTTTTGTGTAGGTCCGGCAATGGGAGTTAGGAGGCAAGGAAAACAAGGTGTCTTGGACAATACAGACTCCATGATGGAACAGGAACATTATCTATTCCTTACTAACAATTTTTTTAAAAGAAATTCTTTTAAAATAAGTATTTCTACCACAGGCAAAATTAATCTTTTAATATTATAGAGATTTTTCCCCATGTGTTTTTTAAATAGATACAAAAGTGTGAATTTGTTTCTCTGAGCATGAATTTAACACTGGAGAGCTGGCGCCAGAGAACTTTTTAGACTGGCAATTCAGGCTCCTCTTATGTAGCTCATGAGCAACAGCCTGCCTGGAACTTGTGCAATTTTGGAAACTGACTGAGAAGCTCCTTGATCTCCAGATTTTATTAGGAAGCATTATAGGTTTTTGGATCTTTAGAACACACGCTGTGATTCACGCCAGCTGTCTGAACACCAGGCTAAGCCTTTGTGCATGTTGGAGAAGAAAGAAATGAAACAGTTCCACCTCTCCAGTGGCAAAAATGACAAAATGTTGAAGAGCCAAAGCACAAAAATTACCTTGGAGGTTACATCTATTCCAGTAATGAAACTTCCAGCTTTGTTTTCATATCTCCTACTGGTGTCCTGAAACAAAGCAAAACAGGGATGAAATCTCAATGAACACTGAAAGCAACACATTTGTTCCACTGAAAAAGACACCTGATCATTTCTACAAGAAATAGATCCCCTTTTCCTTGATTCCTACATCCCCAGACAGACAGGCACACAAGCAATGACTTTCTGTGATGTCAGTGAAAGTAAAAGCACATGAACTGAACCAAACTTCCCTTACTGTAAGGATTCTTTCCTTTGACAGAATTTAGTTTCTATGTCAGCTGCTGCCAAGCTTTTTACTCTCTCAGCAATACAGGGAAAGTCATCAGATATTTTTCCCAAGTAAGACTTCCACAGTTTTGGGTTTGGGTATGATTTCCTTGTAAAACATGAGCAGATTGAACAGTGATACTTGACTGCTGAAATGTCAGTTTGCAGTTTTTAATCTCAAAAAGTGAGAACAGCAAGCCACATCCACAATGAAACAAGTAACTTTTTATTCCTTTCATTATTTCAACCCCAAATTCCAAATACCAAGGTGAAACACTACTGTTTTGATACTGATAGAGGGTAAAGACGGAGAATGATGGGGGGAAAAAATTACAAGTTTCCTGTCCATCAGTCAGGACTGCTGAATTCAGAGATGGAGTAGACCCCACAGCCCCTGGACCAATGACCCAATTCAGTGCCCTCCATTGTTTGCATGTGTAAAATGGCACCTCTTCATTCTGGCACCCTCAACTCGCAAAAGTTTGGAGCTGGAAGGACACCTCTTGCTTTCTTTAGGAGTAAACATGTTCTTTACACTTGTGCTGCAATAATTACTTTGGCTAAAGAACCAATTCTAGAAGTAGGTTAGTCTCAGTTTAGAAAGACCAAAGAACACACACAATCCAACCGCTTTTCTTAGTAACAGCATCAAAGTTCCTCTAATGCTGCCAAATGTTCCAAGTTACTAGAAAAAGAAAAGCAAAATAAACATGATTTTTTAAGCTGAAAACCCCCACTGTCTGAGGTTGACTCACGGAGCACAAGGAAGTACAGCACGGTGCTGTCTCTCAGGCCACATGTCGGGTAGAAGCACAAGCACGTTGGGGGACCAGCTAAATAAAGATTAGCTTCCAAAGCAATTTTCATCCAAGTTTTGAGAGCAAAAGACTACTTAGGATTTTAGAACTGTGACCCATTTTTTAGTTGTTAAATCTAATCCTACTAAAACTTGTACAAAAACAATCAGCGAGAGTGAAAAAAGGCAGAAAAACATCGGAAGGAAAACCCTCAAACCCCGCTCACGAGAGCCCACACTCCGAGCTCTGCTATCCCGCGGTCAGCCCCAGTTCTCTGCTCCCACAGGTATTCCCTGTAGACTCTCCCACCCACAGCCTCCTCTACACCCCAACACTGCACCCCAAATCCTGTTCTCCACCGCCTCTATTCCTTTCCTTCCCAAGCACATCCCACCCGCTTCCTTAGGACTCGCCCCCGAGTGCCCTCATGTCCCCGCTCCCGTATCTCCGCTTTTCCCAAGAATCCCCCCCAAAAAGCCCCCACAGAGCGCTCAGACACCCTCAACCGCCGGACTCAGCCCCTCCTCGCCCACACCTCTCGGCCCCCACCGGGATGA
>VZTE01004147.1:241586-262117 GCA_013397775.1 Eulacestoma nigropectus
TGTGCCAGGGGAGGTTTAGGTTGGACATCAGGAGGAACTTCTCCACAGAAAAGGTCATTAGACATTGGAACGGGCTGCCCAGGGATGTGGCGGAGTCACCGTGCCTGGAGGTGTTCAAGAAACGACAGGACGCGAAACTCCGATCTGGTTAACAAGGTGGTGTTCGGTCACGCGTCGGACTCGATGATCTCAGTGGTGTTTTCCAGGCCGATCGATGCCGGGATTCACTCCCTGTTTCCGCCGTTCCGAATCCCCGCCGCGCGTTCCCGCCTCCCCCTCACAGCCCGCCCTCACACCAACCCCCCGCCCCGCCCGCGCGGGGAGATGACGTCACGCCTCCCCGCGTGCGGTCACGTCCGGTAGGTGAGGTCAGGGCCGGGGCCGCCATTTTGAGCGGCTCCGCGGGCGGCGGCGGCGGCGGCCGCGGGCGGGGGAGGAGCGCGGCCCCCATGGCCGGGCAGTTCGACTCCGAGGACCGGGCGAGCTGGTACTGGGGGCGGCTGAGCCGCCCCGAGGCCGTGTCGCTGCTGCAGGGGCAGCGCCACGGCACCTTTCTGGTGCGCGACTCGGGCACCATCCCCGGCGACTTCGTGCTGTCGGTGTCCGAGAGCTCCCGCGTCTCGCACTACATCGTCAACAGCCTGGGGCCGGCGGGAGCCCGGCGGGCCGGCGGCGAGGGCCCCGGGGCCCCGGGTGAGTGACCCCCAGGGCTGGTGGTGCCCGCAGTCCCGGGCAGGGCAGCCGGGGCGGCTCCGCTCGGCGCCCGGGCGGTGTTTGCAGGCGCGGAGCGCTTTGTGGGGGAACGAAGCCGTGTTTCGGAGCTGGGGCCGCTGCCCGCGCCCAGCCGTCTGTCCGCACCTGCCCTCCTGTGCCACATGAAATTCAGCATCCTGGAGTTGGGCAGCCTGCAGCTCCAGCCTCGCACCTCTTTGTTTTCCTTACCGACAATTCATAGGTTTTCCGTGTCATCTTAACCGGGAGGTGGTTCTGTGGAAGTGTCATCCCCGAAGTCTGACTTCTGCCAAGGCAGCTTTGCATTATCAGGGAGGCTGAGTTCGAGGGGGGAGTTTGAGTAGCAGGAACTCTTCAGGATGTAAAGGCGATGGTTTCCTTAGATCAGATGTGAAGTTCAGTTTCCTTCCCCGTGAAAGGAGAAGTTTGATATTATTTTTGATCAGCTGAACATGTAATCTGACAACACACGTTTAAGTGTAACACTTTACGAGCAGAAGGTGCTGATTGTGCCACAGGGAAAAGCACTGTGAGAAGCAGCATTTTTGCTGTTTATTCCAGCTAAACCCCAGCAGTGCAGAACCCTTGTCTGTGTCAGAACGTGCAATCCAAAGGCAGTGGTGTCCCTCCTGTGGGAATTAGTGGAGTTGGTGCTGGAACTGCTAAAGTTTGGATATTAATCCTTGCAAAATGATGTGGATGTGTGGTTGGCATCCCAGCAAGGAGCCACGAGATAATTTTTAAGTATAGTAAACCTGTGTAATAAGAGATTTGGTGAACTTACTTGGCAGAAAGTAAACTGTGTGAGTTGCTGCAGAGACGCTCTGGTGTAGGTCTCTGGGTGGAATAAGACCAAGATTGGAAAGATATAATAAGATCTTGTTTGATTTTTCAGTCTCTGCACAGAGTGGTTGACAAAGAGATAATCTGAGAGAAGCCAAAATTGTTGCCAGTAGGTTTGCACTGTAATACAGAGGAAGCATTTCAGATTGGAAACACTGGGAATGTCTTAACTCATCCTGTTTATCCCAGGAACCTCCTAGAGCTGCAGAGTGCACTCAAGTCACAGAGCTCCACAGGTAGAAGTTAAAGGTGGCTGAATTCAGCTGGAAGTGGAAGTCATTGCTGCTGTGGGGGGGGAGTGAAATGGTTTGCCACAGAATGTGGTGGGTTCCCTGTTGTTTCATGTGTGTGCAGACAGAGGTTTGGTGCAGTAATTGCTGACAAGGATGGCTGGTGTTGTGTAGAGCAGAGTCAGTCACCAGCATGGTTTGTTGTGGAATCTAATCTAATAGGATTTTAAAGACAGTAAAAAGCACTGGGTCATGAGTGTCTGTCACTTCTGGGCAGTTGTTTTTTGGGGAGCAGCTCATCTCTGGAAAAACATTGGCATCACTTCAGTACAGCCATCCTGACTTTTTTCTTGTGTTACATTCTTGTGGCATTCTGTGGGCTGGCTTAGGTTAAAATCATGAAATACCTTGTAGCTTTCTTCTGTTTTAAATTATTATCTTGTTTTAAAAGCTGTGTAAGGTGGTTGCACAGTAGGCTTAATATAGCTGAAAAAGTATAATTATGTTTTGGTTGGTCTCCTTTTTATTTGTCCCTGGATGTTCTGGGGAGGGGTGATGCATCACTCCTGCATTAAAGACACTCCCACGCTGATTTTAGTAATTTTAATTAAGTCATACTTCCGTGCTGATACTGCTGTCTTCACACTCCAGCCAAAGAAGGTGCTGGGGAGATGTATATTAAGCTATACTTCAAGTGTAATTAAGGTGCTCTTTAGAAAAAAAATAAGTGGGAGGTTGTTCTGCAGTGGAAGGGAGGTGAAAACATTGGTAGAAGATTGAAGGAGATTTCGTGTTTAGGTAGGGAAGTTAATGCAGTAAGTTACATGTTTGCAAATTGACCTGCTTGTTTATTATGGCCAAGCTAAAACATTAGGAAAAACAAAATCACTGTGTTTTAGTATGGTACAGTTTTTTTAGCAGTTTATTGTTGGCAAATGCACAGGTCTCGCTTGGGAAATCTGAATATTCCAGGTAGGGTTCTTGGGTTGAGTTTTGTTGGTCTCAAGTGTTTGTGAAGTTCCTGACTGGTCTAACTCTACTCTCAGGGATAGGGAAGCCTCGGCACAGAATGAATGAGATGAGGGGTTTTGGCTTCCCTAAGAATCAGAATGTCACAAAAACATGATACTTTATTTAATTTTTAAAGTGTAAAGTAAACTTGCAGGCTCTTTGTTAAATTGATCTTTTGTCTGATGCTGCCCTTTCTAACTTCTTGCAGGTGATTTTCCAGCATAACAAAGAAAAAAGAATTGAACAGAACTTTTTATGTCTTCCTGGAATGTTTTTAGGAAGTTAAAAAAGTAGGATAGATCACTGAATTATGGGAAAGAAAAACATTCTGTTTTCAGTGGAAACGGATCAGAATTCGGGTATCATTTGTGATGAAGTATCACAGTTATGGCTAAAGAAACCCCAAATAAGATAAAATGCTCCATGCAGGCATTAGGATGGTGATGGACAGCAGAGGAAATAGTAAATATATCACGTGTTTGCAATTTGACATGGGGGTTTGGGGTAAAAATGTGTGATATGCACTAAAAAATGCCTGAAATACCTAAAGATAGAAATGCTTTCTGTTGAGAGTGCAGCTTTATAAAAACAGAAACCTTACAGTGTTATTAAATTTGTCTGCCTGAAGCAGGGAAATATGACAGGTAAATGTTTTCACCATTTATGAGTTTTAAGAACGTGATTCTAATTTAATGCTTCTAAATCGCTTCCATTGTGACTGAACTTCCTGGAATCATAGGATCCTTACAGAATGATATCCACACTCAGCTCTGGATGAAGTGGCTTTAGGGATGTGTGAGCAGTGTGGTTTAACTGTGATGCTTGGGGGTTTGGTTTAAGTTTTGTTGGGTTTTTTCATTTTTATATTGAGCTCAAAATGTATTTAAATGCAAACGAATTGCAACTTCAGAAAGTGCCTTTGTTAGACATCTGCTCTTTGTATCCTCTGATTATCTGCAGAAATGACAGTCTGAATGAATGTTCTCCTGGTGTGCTCAGAGCTCTTCCAGTCAATGGAGTTTTATGTTTTTATAGGGCGTTCATGGGGCTTATTTGTTCTGCTCAGCGTGAGTAGGAAGGTGCTTAAGAACAAGGAAAAAAGGTGTCCCCGTGGGGGTGGGGCAAGCACAGGGCTGGAATGTGGTGCCTTCAGAGCCCAGGTCCCGTATGCTCCAGGAGGAACTGGCTTACATCACTGGATTGTCTTATTGTGCCCTGTGTGATAAGAACAGCTTTTCTGGCCCTGAACACACTCTAGATTGGGAAAAGGAACCACCCTTACAGACTAAAACTAGATGCAAAAATTAAAACCTGTGTTTCTGTGAAGGAAAAGTTTTCCAAAGCTTGGGAATAAAGAGAAAACTCCCTATTGACATTAACAGTTGGAGTGAAGAGAGAAATGCAAACCCTCTGAGATGTCTGAGAACGTGAGAAATTGCTCTGTGGTGTCACTACCTGCCCAATCAGTAGAATATTGGGTGGTTTATAGCCCTAATTCCCCAGTATCTGTACAATATTTAAAACATATATAAGCACTTTTTCCCAGACTGGCACAAAGCCAACACAGTGTCAGAGGGTTGTGTCAGGAGGGAATGTTCATCATGAACAGAGAACTGACATGAGCCAGGTTCGAAACTTTCTTCAGTTCTGGGACCCTTTGGATTTTAACTCTTTCCTTACCTTTCTGAGAGCAGGGGTTTTGTGGCATCCTGAGATGGCTGGAGTCAGGTTAGTGGAGATGGAGAAAGGAAGAAGGATGATACTCAGCCCTTTGTGCTTCTCATTCAAAGAGTAACCTTACTCAGCTGAGCAGTGCTGGTGGTGGAGGTACTCCCTGAGCAGCTCCTCTTCTTCAGCTATGCCAGGCTGCAGAGGAGGGAAGATAATTTCCGGTACTCAAGTGTCCAACTTTCATGGGAAGTGACTAAAGTTCCTCCAGGAGCTGGACTCACCTTTACATGGTTGTGCTCTTCCTGGGAGCCCTCTGAAGATGTGCACACTGTGCTGCTCAGGACTTGTGCCTTCAAGAAAAATCCCAGGATCATGAAGGAAAACTGCTCTTACTCTCAAAAAAACCCCACTCACCTTGTTGCTGTAATTTTTTCTTGTGTTAGATCTTGCCTGAATTATTCCATTGGCCTGAAGGTATGAGCAGTGTTGCAGTTCAAACAGGAGGCTGAATAATTCCTCTGAGCCTGATATCTGTTAGTCTTTGAATTTCATTATACCAGGGAATGACAAAACTTGGGAGCCTGTAATGAGTGGAATAATTTCCCCGCTACATGTGAGCATCATTTAGCTCATTGTAGCTGAACAAGAGTATCCATAAAAGACTTAAACTGATGGAAAGTTTTCCACTTGCTTGGGAAGGTGGAGTTGTATTTTATTTCCAACCTGCACTTCACCAACTGTGACTTTGAACTATATTGTCCTTTTTATGCCTATTTTAGCTGAATTTTAGGAGTCTTTATTCTGCAGACAATGATGAGGTCGCTGCCTTTATATTAATTGGTGATTATTTCGGATTAGGCTTGTAGATTTTTTTATTCTAGGTCTTCTCAGATTTCTGTAGCTGCCTTACTTTTTTTTTAAAAGAAAAGCATCAGAAGTGCACATGGTTTTCTGGCAGTGTGGTCTTTGTGAGGGTAACATCCCTCCTTTCTGGTGCTTTTCTCTCTGTCCTTTCAAGGAGTGCATTGATCTTTCTGATCCCAGAATTTGGAGGGTCTGTGTCCTCTGGCTGTTGTTCAGCTGTCAAAATGCCTTTTAGGATCTGATTCTCCAGGATACAGTACAGTGATTTCAGTCACTCCTTCTCTGTACATAATGTTCCAGAGGACTTTTCTTAAAGTCCAACTTGTATTCAGGTACACTTGGCAGCTCTCTCAGGCTGTTGTGCATTAATTCAAGAGGGTGAACCTGTTCCAAAGGAAAAAAAAAAGACACTCCAAAATGCCTTGTTCATCCCAGTGAAGATTGAAGATTGACCAGGCTGCTGAATGTTACTGATGAACTGCTCATTCCCTGTGACCTGTTAAAATTTTTCTGTGAATCCCTACATTGCTGAGACAGAGCTCGGCCTCCTGGCTGAGTCAGCTTGTAGCAGGTTTTACTGAGGTAAATTGATGTTTCAGCCTCTATATTTCTGTCATTTGAAATAAGTTCCATGTCAGTGAACTTTCCTGAGATTCAGTCTTCTCCATATGGCTGCAAAGGGCTTTGCTGCCCTGCTCTTAAAGTTCCTGTGACTTTCTCTTTTGACTCAAGTGTCAAGCCTTGATCCTTAAAAGTTCACAGCTAAAATAGTGGTAGATATTTGCTCATGTTTCTGTCACCAGGTTGGTCTGAAACCTGATGTCTGTCCCACTTGGTTTCCCACTTCCCGTGGTAGTGGAAGTGCAGCATTCCCAGATCCCGTTATACAGCGAGTAGTGAACGTCAGCTGTTCTGAAGTGGTGTAGGGATGCTGCCTGTTCAGCCAGAATTCATCTCCTGTGAGCCCACAGAGCTGACAATGCCACTGGGGTGAAATTCCAGGGTTCTGGCCAAGCCTAGAGCTGTAAGTTACATCTCAGCAACAAAAGCTGGGGGAGTTTTGCGCCTTGCACTACACTTTGGGAGAATAAGATGGAATCTTGTCTTCCCATGCTGGGCTTGTCTTTCTTACTGATAAGGACATTAACTTCCTTATCTCATGGTGATGCCAGTTTGTGTTTTGTTTTTTGCAGTTTTTCGAGGGTATTGGTTTTGGGTTTTGGCTCCCTGTGTTTGTATTCATTTCTTTTGAGAGCCTTTCAGGGCTGTTAATGCATGCAAACGTGCATTTTCCAATGACTTAGTTCTGCTCCTTTGAATTTCCTTGAGCCAGCTCCACTAATGCTCATGTTCCTTCAGGATACTTCAGAACTCATTTCTTGGGTGTTTGTCTGTGTTGATCTTATTGAATCTGCCCTTTTCTCTGTTAGAACCCCTTTTTGCTCTCCTGAAAGAACTTGTTGTAACATTGGCTTTCCATGCTGACAGTGCTGCTTTGCAGGGAGTTTTGGATCAGTGACAGCTTGAAGGATTCTGCTAGCTTTGTACTCCAGAGCTAAGTCTTGGGACTGTTAGATATTCCCTGCAGAGAAAACAGACTTGCAAAGTAAGCATCTCTTTCTTGCTGAAAGAGTTACTCATTAAAGCATAAATCTTTTCATCTGCGCTCCCTTCCCCCAGCCTTCCCCAGTTCTTCCCATAACCGATTGCAGGGGGCATGGTGGAAGTAGAACATCATGTGTGTGTTTTTCCCCGGCTGAGCCTGAAGAACATAAAATGGAAAAAAAAAAAAGCACAGCACACAGATTGGAAATGGAAATGGATATTCTGCACTTTGATGCTTGTAATGGCTTGAATGTGAACATCATCTGTATTCCAATGTATTTGAGGTTTGGATTTATAGCTTGGGCTCTATCTGACAAACGTGGCAAAGACTTGAGATTAAAAGGCTGAGTCATACCTGTTATGAAAATATATGTTGTTGCTTTACATTGCAGAGAATGTAGATAATTTTCTCTAGTGGTACCTTTTATCAAAATGGAAAATAACTTCATTTGTTGATTGACATCACTTCTTTGCTGCTGTACAAAGCAGTTTTCTGTAGTGTCCATGCCTTTAACCCAAGATGTTACAACAGGTAAATAACCATTATTGCAGAGTTGTTCTTTGGAAATAGATCTGGACAGCAGACAAGAGTTTAAAAAAATTATTTCCTTGAAATGGTACCAAAATTTAATTTGCTTCCTATATTTATAGTATAAAGCAGGAAAATTGTACAGGCTCCTGAGAAACCTTGATGTACTGAACATTTTCATCTGTTGAATCCATATAACATTGAAAGAAACAAAGATATTTTTATCCTAATTTGGAAAGTTTGGCAGTGCCAAAGAATTTCTCTTTTCCTTCCTTGACAAAATCTTTTTAAAAAAACCTGTCTTCATGGTCATGATAGTGCTGTCTTTGATTGAAAATACTCAGAAAAGCTGAATATGATGTAAAGATGATCAAATTTGGTGTTGAAATACTTCTCTGTAAATGTATTTGTCTTCTCAGATGCTTTGTTTATGGTTTTAATGCTCTCTTTGACATGTTGCCCTCTCTTTTCAGGGTCGAATCCCACCAGATTTCGAATAGGTGACCAAGAGTTTGATTCTTTGCCATCTTTACTGGAATTCTACAAAATACACTATTTGGACACTACAACCTTGATAGAACCCATTTCCCGCTCGAGGCAGAATAGCGGGGTTATCCTCAGGCAGGAGGAGGCCGAGTATGTGCGAGCTCTCTTTGACTTTAATGGCAATGATGAGGAAGACCTTCCCTTTAAGAAAGGAGACATACTGAGAATCCGGGATAAACCTGAAGAGCAGTGGTGGAACGCAGAAGACAGCGAAGGGAAGAGGGGAATGATTCCCGTTCCTTACGTCGAGAAGTATAGACCTTCCTCTGCTTCAGTCCCTACTCTGATTGGAGGTAACCAGGATAGTTCCCACCCACAACCACTGGGTGGGCCGGAGCCAGGGCCCTATGCCCAGCCCAGCATCAACACTCCGCTCCCTAACCTTCAGAATGGCCCTATTTATGCCCGGGTTGTCCAGAAGCGAGTCCCTAATGCCTACGACAAGACAGCCTTGGCTTTGGAGGTACATAATGGGCAAAACTTAGAAGGAAGAGATCTGTTCAAGGGATTTCCCTTTCAATCACGTGGTAGTTTTGGAGGAATGAGAAAGGGAAAAGCTTTGTAACACTGGTTTTACGTTGCGATTAATGAGTTATGGATAAAATGAGTGACTCGAGTCACTTGTAAATTAGATTATTGTTGATTATTTTTAGGTTACTGAACCAGTATCATGTCTGTTGTCAACCATCACTAACATAAGTGTTTCCCCATCCATGTTTTCTGTTCCTGAAGTGTTTATTTTGTGGGGGAGGGAGAGGGAGCGGTTCATAAATTGTGTGTCTGAACCTGTGTTTGCTGTTGTGTGCCTCACCACAATCTGTACAAGGTGTACTGGGTTGTTTGTTGGGTTGTGTTGTGCTGGGGTTTTTTTTCTCCCCATATCTGTCAGCAGTCTTAAAGCAATCAGTGGAAACATTGATACACTTTGAAATTACCCGGACTGAGATGATGATGATGATGATCACACTTAGAATTTAATTGTAGCAACATCACCTCAAGCAAATTACTTTGGGCTTAGGTTTGAAGCAGGAGCATTTTACAATTTACACTACAGTTTGTTAGGGAGGTCTGGTATAAAACAGGGATTGATGGAGTAGGGTTTGTAGTAAAGCAGTGAGCTTCCCCCAGGTTGATTCACTTCCTGACAGGATCAAGAACTTGTACAGGGCCTTTTTGATTTGTCTTTTTTCCTCTTAAAAAGGTGACTGGAGTGCTCTATCACTCCACATCAGATAGTTCTCCCCCAAGTTACATTTGAGGAAATTGAGACAAAGGTATTCCCTGTGGCAGACCTTTGCCTTAGGATATGTAAATTGTATCCTTTAATCTAGGCTTTCTTTGAGCTAGAGGCTCTGGAATTTCCTGATACCTAATTGACTTCCTGTTTATATAACATTTTAAGTACTTGGGAAAAAACAGTTTCTGTGCTGAGTCAGAGCATCTCCTCTCCACTCTGAAATACTTTGTGTAATTGTGCATAGCACAAAAGGCTCTCCAGGACTTCAGTGATTTGGCAGCTGTAGGTGTGTGTCTGGTGCAGAACTGGGAAATGCAGCACATGCTGCACGTGGATAATTGATGTACAGCCTGGCAGATGTGAAATCTTTCCCGTTGTAGACAGTAAATATACTCTGAATTACTACATGTTCTGTTATAGATCTGAATATTTTTGGGTTGAGAAGCAGCTATAGAAATTTATGTCAACTCATCAGATTTTGGGGAATTTGAGGATTTTTACCCTTCAAACTTTCATAAAGGTTAAAAGGTTATCTCTTTCCCTCTTTTTCTCACTCTTTCCACCCAGTTACCTCTTGGAGCTTGGGAATATTCCTGAATGCAGACTGTTCTAATTACCAGATGTTAGATTGATTTTGAGCCTCTGGATATTACGTTGTGGCTTATTTAGCAAAATCTTTTGGTTTTATTTCTGAATTTTGCTTTCTCTTAAGCCTTAACTTTACACTTCATTTCACTAAAGAACCCCACACTGCTGCCCAGTGCAGGATTTGGGAGCATGCAGTGAAATAGGGAGAGTGAGGAAATGCTGCTAATCCAGGCCATAAGCAACTTAGAGTGAAAGGAAATGCTTTCCACGCTGAAGAACAGCTTGTGAGTGCCAGGGCTGATCTTAGGTTAGTTCAATCCTCTTCACCAAAACTCACATGATCTCTGAAGAGTGCTGTGCTGAAGGAAGAGCAGTTTTGTGGGTAACACCTCTTTTTCTGAGCTACTTTACTCTGGTGTCTTTTACTAACTGAGCTGAGTAGCTGAAGTGTTTGGGAGGGGCAGCTGAGAAGTGTCAACTCAGCTTGGCTGTGTGGCCACTTGAGGTTTCTGGTGCCCAGAAATGGCCTTTGTGGGCCTCTTAAAACTGCTGAAATATTTATCAGTTGACATCTTGGCCCTCTTGGTTAGGGTGTTATATTCCTGTCTTGCTCTCCATTTAAGAAATGCAATACCAGTGGTGGTTCTTTATTCTGTATGTCATATTGCAAAAATGTAGTTTTAAAAAGTGAGCCATTTATCACTGCTTCTAGGGGCCTTCAAAGCTTTGCAGCTTTTATCACTTCCAATCACAATGTTACTGAGTTGCTTTCAATGTCTCTACAGGAGAAAAAGCAATATGCACTTCATATTCTCCCAAGTTTTTCTCCATCCTGTCTATCAAAGTGCTGTTTCTTGTTGTCTCCTTTTTCCACGTTCCCTTTCACTTCATGGTGTTCCTTCTCTGTTTATTTAGAGATCTCTTTCTTAGATAACTTAGGAGAGAGCATTATGTAAATCTTATCAGACCGTTTTTGCCCAGACCTCTTTATAAATACAGAAAGTGGGATTCTTTCCAAATGAAAACTCTTATCCTTAAATCTGGCAATATTCATGGGAGGGGGTGGATCCCACTGTTTCTCTCAGAAAAATAGATTCTTAACATCAAACAGTTTTTGCCCAAACTGCAAACAGAATATCTGTGCTGTTCTGTTATTTTAAGCTTGACATGCTTTTGAAGAGCTCAAGGAAGGAGGATCAGAGCAGGCGATGTTCTAATAAAGTCTGTGTTCTATTATGGAAAAAAGATTCAGCAGGAGAAGTTAACATTTATTTTGCATGTAACTGGACCTATGCAAGGAGTTTTCAGTCTATTTTAAGAGAAAATAGAGGAGAAAAAGGGAAGATCTGTGTGGTGAATGACTCTTGAGATCGATCGATTTATTTTTTTTCTTTGTAACAGTAGCAGAACTCTGCCACCTTGACCTCACCAAAGAGGAGTACTTGGAATAAAACCACAGCATACAGAAGTCTTCACTTGAACCTTCAGTTTTGCTTTGAAGCATATGGGGTATATTTAGTTTTAAAACTTCTGATGAAGATTGAGACAAACCTGGCTTTCTAGCAGGGTACAGTGTTGTTCCTGAGGTGCTGTGCTTGGTGGGATGATGCACTATGGACTAATGTTGCCATAAGTCAATGCTAAAAGTGAGGAGAATTCAGAGAAAACATCCACTCCTAGCTTAAAGGTTTTAAAACTTCAGCACTTGTAATAATAAGTAATTTTTGGAAAGGTTCTCTGTATTGTCTTCAGAAGAGTGGTTGAACTATAGCTTACTAGGCAGAGGTTTGAAGCAGATCTAGAAAGATGTGTCAGTTATTCAGGATCTAGTGGAGCCATTTTATTAAGCCAGCACTTGTGAAATGGTCCATGCTTGCTTAAAGTTAGTCCTGCTTTGACAGGTGTAAAGATATATAAGAACCAAATGAGAAGGTTTATATATATATATATAAATGAAATAGGAATGAAAACTTGTATCAGTGTGTCTGCTAAATGAAACTGCTGAACTGGTAAAAAGGAATATTTAATCTCAGAGGTCTCTCCTCATTTAACAATGACTGAAATGCAGCTTTCAAGTGTAGCTCCTTCTAGTAAGGGGATTTCATAAATGAGTGTCCCTTGGCTGCAATGGCCCTGAAACACCCTTGAACCCCAAAAACCAGCTACAGGATGCTCTGGGAGTGAGGGAGTGTTACAAGCATCCCATATTGTAACTCAGTGTCATTGCTCTGTTAAACCCACCTTTTGCAGGTGAGTTTATTGTAAGGCATCCAAGATAAACCCTAATGAACCCTAATTAGTGTGTGATAGCAGAGGCCAACAGTCTAAGAAAAATCCCTTGCAGACAGCAGACTTCAGTGCAAGTTGTGCTTTTCCCTTCCCAGTGGGTTGGAGGTTAAACACTGTTCTCCTGAAGGCTGATACGTAGATTATATCCAGGTCTGAAGCAATTTAAAGTTATCTGGGACATTGTTCTGGTAATGGCTGAGATTAGGAAATTAGATTTTCTACTTCTAGTATTGTCACATTGAATCTTATCCTTGTTAAATTATAGCTGATGTATTGTTTTGGTCAGCAGAGTATTTTTGTTGGTACAACCCCCCAGTGGTTATTAGCAGTAGCAAAATTATACAAACTGCATGATTAAATTCCTAAAGAGCTGAAGCTTGCATTCAGTACTGGAGGAAGGCTTCCTTTTTGCCTGTAGCAAATACATAAGAGGATTTTCTTCAAAATATGATTCATTAAAATGTCTGTACTAATGACTACAAAAGGAAAAAATAAAGCTACAGCAAGAGTCCCAATGGGTCTCTCATTACCAGATAAGTAACCATGAGAGGTATGGGAAGCTTAATTAAATGTCCATGAAAGGAGTTGAATTTATGAACTGTTAAAAGCTGTTCTGGCAAAAGATTGCAAGTGATTAAAACCTGTAAAGTTAATGGAGATTGGTAACATCTGAAATTGTTTTCCTTGTTCTTCCTTGGCTGCCCAGAAAGTGCAAATAATGAGGTTGTGTTCTGGATGGATTTGGAACACAGTGATGAACATCTGTGTAAACTTCATATTCAATGAATTTCTGGATGAAATGCAGTGAGGCCTCTGGCCACACCTTGAGAGTTTATTTACAGTATTAGTGAAAGAAAATAGAGCGTATCTGTCCCAAAAGCATCCTCCATCTGTGATGTGGGAAGAATTTAAAAACCGTTGTACGTTACTCGTAAATCAGATTATTGATAAAATTCTGCAGAGAGGCAGAAGTGGGTAGACAGCTTTTCAGTGGTGCATTCATTAACTCTCCAGTGTCTTTACAATGTAAATTGTGCTTCCTTGGGTTGTGTAAGTGCCACTTAATTAAAGTACCCTTCAGTATGAAACAGAGTAGGGACTGATCAGACCTAGACTTGTGTCCTGATTTGAACTACCTGCACAGCCCTGGGGAAGTGACTGCTGTGCAGTTTGTGCCTTTGTCACAGGGGATGATGCCTTTGGAATTGGTGCTGGGAATATCAGGGTGGAGATTAAGAGATGTATTCCTGGGCAAGAGGGAGAGGGCATCAGTTGTCTTTACGATTCCCATGAGTGCTGGACTTGGCAGTACTGAGTTAATGGTTGGACTCGATGACCCTAAAGATCTTTTCCAACCTAAACAATTCTGTGATTCAGTGGGATGTACTTCTGGAAGAAATCCATGCTGGGCAAGACTGAAATGCCTTTCTGGCTTTGCCTTTGGTAGTGGCTGGTTGTGGGTGCCCAGAGTAAGAACAGAGCAGCCTTTTGGCACTTCTTACACACCTGTTATAATCTGTGGAGAGAGAGAGAGATCCTCCACTTTCCAGAACTTGAAAAGTGGAATTTCAAAACTAAGGAGCAGTTGAGCTTGCAGATTAGTGTCCACTTGGTGCAGGTACAAGCCTTCCTTGCTTTATGAGGCTCTTGATGGAGTCCCAGCAGTGTGCAGGCCTCTGTCAGCCCAGCAAGGCACATTGATCAGGATAGCACCTGATGGCAGGTCCCAAGAGCACTTGGAAAGATTGGTATTGGATTGCTGGCTCTTCAGTTGAGGTAGTTCTCACCTGACCTAGGCACATTTCTTTATATGCTTTCTTGGAGTGAATGGCATTGGGGGCAGGCTGGTGTCTCAGAAACTGTCAGGACTAAAGCTGCTTTTTATAGCTGTGTATCTGGTGCATGTGGGTGACAGCACACCGAGGGAGGGGTGGCAGCTCATCCTGCCTGTGCTTCTGGATTGTAACGTATGTATTTCTTACCCCACAGGTCGGTGAGCTGGTAAAGGTCACAAAGATTAACGTGAGTGGTCAGTGGGAAGGAGAATGTAACGGCAGACGTGGTCACTTTCCATTCACACACGTCCGTCTGCTGGATCAACAGAATCCTGACGAGGACTTCAGCTGAGTGTGGCTCAACAGTTGCTCTTACAGATGGGAACAATCTCAACTTGTTTTTATTGCAGATGCCATCAAGACTATGCTCGGACCGACGCTGAAAGCGGTATTGCTTGGATAAGCATTCTGATAACCTGCAAGCCCCTGGGACTCAACACCACCATTCCTTAAGCAAGGGTCATGTAATTCAGGGTACGACAGCAGATAACTCGTGTGTCAAGTGGCAGAACTAGGCCATGATTATAGGTTGTAATGCCTGCTTATGTCCACGTGCATGGCAGCCTGGACCTTGCCAGCAGCAGCAGCTGGAGAAAGCAGCGCTGTAGATGTTCAGATAACATTTATAGCTCTCTCCGGGCCCATTGCTTATGTTGCTTCTTCCTCAGGCAATGAACATCAACCGTAGACAATTCAATACGTAGGTAGAAATTTCACAAATTTATCCTGGAGCTCTCTCCATGTTTTTTTCCATCCTGGGTTCTCTGTCCTAGAAAGGCTACACAGTGCTCTGCGTGGTCAGTTAACTGTGCAAAGCACAGACTGATGTAGGGCCCGTTGGGGACAGCCTTATGATTTACAGATCCTTACCATTTTCATGGTAAACGACAGATCCAATCAACCTCAGAATTCTAGAAGCTTGTGGACACTAGATTGATTTCTTCAGTACTGTTGATGCTTCAAACATAGCAGCTGATTTTAATTTAAGATTTTTATTAACACACAGTATCTCTTTTTATCCACAAATACAAGGCTTATGGAGGTGTAAACCTCCATATCAGTGCTGAAAAATACGTGCATAGCACTTTAATACGTAGCTTTAAAGCAGTGTTTGATTCACTAAATATACTAAAATATTGACACTGCTTTCCAATAAAATTAAATTGTGTAGGGCTAGTTTAATTTTTCTAGAGTTCTTCAATATTTGTACAATACTGTTACAGTACAAATCAGTGTCAAACACAGTGAACTGACAAACCAAATATTACTTTTATTTTAAAGACATTCTGGGGACTCTTCTGGTTTAATTCCCATCTGTAAAATATTTGATAGTGAAGTCATGAGGATTTTATTTTTAATAAACTAATGGAAAATAATTGTGTGCTTCTGGATTGATTCTCAAAAGGCATAATAGAGTAAATATGGCTTCCTAGCTCATGATAAAAATCAGTGCAGTGAGTAGGCAGTATTATGCACTGCTTGATGGTTGTTTTTTAGTCTGTTCTTCTAATGATCTGGTTTTCTCTAATATAAATCAGAATGGATTTAGTAAGTTTTGTAAACTGAAATTAAACACTGAAGTAACTCTCCCTTGTGTGTACCCTGAGTTGTTTTCCAAGCACAGCACTCTGATGACCAAACTAAATTTTGTAACTTTGACTACATTATAATCCATGCAGAAGAGTTTTTCTAAATAGTATCAAACTGAAACTGTTGGGTTTGGTCGCTTCAAACCTGTGTGACTCCAATGGCTCATGGGTTGCATGTGCTGCAAAGGCCTTTGCTGCAAGGCACCGACCCTACAATACTGGTAACACTTTACCTCAGAACTCTGTAACATGCTGGAAATTATAATATTTCTGTTCTATTTAAGTACTAGTTGTTTTATTTCAAAACTAATCCATCAGCAAGTCTAAGTAATGTTCAGGTTATGGGCACTCATTAATTCTGTGGACTAACGTTAATCACACCTGTCCATCACCAGTCTCATGAGCACTACTGAGGATTATTATCAGAAAACTGACAGCAGGGACAGTGGTGTAAGAATGGAGACAAGGAATTGCAGCTCTGTTCTACTTTGGATTGCTATTCTGGTTAGGGTGACGTGCCAGTGATTGTGGGAGCTCTTCTAGCTTAGTACAAAATTTACTTGGAGGGGAAAAAAAATTGAGAAACTAACTCTAGGTTCTGTAACTCATCAGGTTCTTTAAGGCTAATTTGTATTTTTTCTCTGATCTTGATATTTGCTGTAACTGGGGGGGGTTTGTTCAATAGCTGCACTCTAAATAACAGACTTAATACTGAGTTTTTCAGTTGCCCATATATGCTTATATTTTTCTTCAAGTGTTGCAAAAGAAACCTAATAAACAGTGTGTCCTTAGAGTAACACTGTTCTGAAGTATTTCTGCCAACTGCAGTTAATGAAAGCCCATATATTTGTACCTTTCCAATCAGGAATTAAGATACCAAAAGAACATTTGTCTGGAAGTTTTATTATGCAAACCTTGCCTTTTTAATATGAAAGACATGAATTAACTAGCAAATACCCTGCAAACTTTGTAGATGTGGTTTTGTTAAGACTGTATAAATTGTGAATATTTGTACACTTTGAAAGAGCAAAATAAAGAAACTAGAGGAGTCTTAATAGCTGCTGTTACACTAGAATCCCAAGTTCTCGTCAAGCAGTTTTTCTTAGTTGACTGATCCATTAATGCAACTGTTTTCCACTCTTCAGTTCTAAGCTGAAATGTGATTTTGTTTCATAGGTGATAGAAAGGAGTATCTTTGCATCTGGACAAAAGAGACGTTTCAACTTGTCAGGCTCTTAAAGGCAAATAGGTAGAAACTATGTTCATGAACGTGTAGATGAAATCCTTTTGTGGCCTTTGTTTATCCTCTTCTATATGTTCCCTCCCTTCTCCCCGACGCGTGCGAAAAAATCATTGCTCAGAATGTTGGTCACAATCTTTTGTCTCTCCTTGGCTGTGGTTTTGGTCTCTTGTGCATAGGCAGGTGTTAGAACTAGAATAATCATTTCTAGAAATACACCATGAAAGCAGAATGCTCAATTACACTGTGTTCTTCTGGTGCATTTACACGTTATATCACACTAAAAAGTACAACTGGCTGCTATGGTTTTTTAATATATATTTCATTTTGGTAAGCCCCAGCCTTTTTACTAATATATGACCTGGTTAAATCTTGTTAATCTGTTTGAATTGTATTTGTTAATAATGCAAATATTTCTAATCATCTTTAAGAGTAAAACACTTCCTTTTTGTTAATGGTTTTGGGGAAGGATTCTAACCAAACCTGTTTGAAGAAAAATATGAACATGTGCCATTGTATTATAACACTATCCACTTTCTTGACAGTTAAAGTCCTTTTTTATTTTTTTGTAGCATGTAATGTATATGTTCATAGTACGTGAAGTAAATAAAAGTATAGCCAAAACTTTGACTCAGAGTCATTCTCAATCAGTTCTTGGAGCACTTGCATTTAATAATTAAAAACAGAGGGGGTATGGCCATTTTTAATTGGCCATATTAGCATGAATACAATTAAAGACAACACTTAGAGAAGTAAGACAAACCAAGGTAACTAAATTAATTTATCAACCAATAAAATATGGCTTTTTTTGAAATAAGGTGACTTTCTGTAATTAAATGAGTCAAGGGGTTGGGGAAAAAGTATATTCTCCTTAAAAAAAAACAAAACTTGTGAGGAATGTTAAGATGAGATTTTGTAGCTCTTGGTCTCAATTCTATCTGCACAAGCGTGTGAGGGAATAGTCTTGGGATTCTTTGGATGGGTTGTGTATGTTTGGGAAGAGAAAAAGCTGTTTCTGTGTTCTGAAAAATATCAGTGAAAACAAAGTTACACAAATGAATGCCAGCAAGAATCTCTTGCAGGAGGCTGCAAATGTGTGGTGGTGTGAGAGCACTGTTTCAGTGAAAGGCCAAGGTGTGCAGGTGCTGTGAAGGGCTGAAGGACAGAAAATGAGAAGCAGAATCCCAGGGGGGTAGCATTCGTAACATCAATCTGCATTAAACCTACTTTTGCCACAATTCCTTAAAAACTGCAAGGGGACAGTGGCCTTTAGGCCCCAAGGATAAGAATCTTGATGTGTCTCCACACAGTAAAGATTATTCTATCAGCTCTAGATGGAAAAAAGCTTAATTTTCATAGGTAGCAGCCCCCAGCTTTGCTCCAGTGCTCACCCACTGCAGAGCTGCAATCCGAGAGTGCCTTTTAATGAGATTAGCTGAGATGATTTCAGAGCTCCTTGCAGCCAAAAGGAAGAGGCTGTGTCTGCCCTTCCCCTGGGCCCTGCCAGCCATCCCCTCATGCTTCACCTCGCCCTGGTGTTTGCAGAGCCTCCCCTGAGCTGGTGGAACACGGGGCTCAGAGAGAATCCTGGAGAATTCCTGTTCCATTCCTTCTCCTTCCAGCCGTGGGGTTTGGCTGCAGCAGTGGTTGAATCGATTCATGTGAAAGTTGGGGGGCAAGGGGCAAGCAAGGATTGCATCAGCAAATTGTGCTGTGAGTATTTCCCTGGATTAGGCTGTTTATTCCTCATGCTTTGCCAAATCCCTGACCAATTTCCAAATATCTGAATGCCATCTGTAACGAGTGCACTCAAAAGAATTTAAAGTATTTAGACAATATGCTATTATTCAGCCAGGGGACCAAGAATGCACCTCATTTCTGGCAATTAAATCTGCCTGAAGTGTTCTGATACATTTATATTATTGAACTCTCTGCAAGCTGAGTGCCTGCTGAACACGAGGATCACAGAAAAATGCCTAAATTGATCCAAATCTAAATTATAGTGCACAGCTCCCTAAGTCTCTGCTGAAAAAATATACTTTTGTGGTCAATAAAGTGCAGAAGTGATTTGCAAGTCTTAAAAATTTACACAGAGATAGTGACTGTACACTGCTAGGACCTTTTGGGTGCCTAACTGTATCATGTATTTACCAACAATTCAGAAATAAAGGTTTATTATGATTCCAAATTTCAGCAAAATCAGCATTTTCTAATCATATTTCAAATAAATCTAAAAAAGCAATTTTTTGGTGGACTTGACACCTAATTTTCACCTTAGTCAAGACATGCTGATGTCTTTGTTTTTGTGTTTATGAAATCCTGATTAGATGATCCTGCTCCGTGAAAAAGAGGGCCTAAATGTCCCATGAAAACAGAGCACTGATTTTCTGAGCAGGCAAACAGTGATAAAAATAATTCTGGCAAGGTTTTAGATTTATTTGCAAGAAAACCATAAGGTTATGTTAATTTTGCAGACCCTAAAACTCTTGTTCATCAACTGAAAAAAAAAAAAGGCCAACAATAAACTATTGAAAAAATGTGCTTTAAATGGTGTTTAAGGTGTGTGCCCTCAGTCATCCATCAGGAACCCATTTCAGTGGGCACAATACAATAAATGGGGATACCTGACAATGTGTCCAGGAGGTGCCAGGGCCAGATCTGTCTCTGCTATCAAAACCTGCAAAGGTCTCGGTGCACTTCTCCCATCAGAAGGGCTGAGCATCCTTAGGCTGCACTTCCAAGGAGACACTGGGAAAAGAGGTAAGGCTTCATTCACAGCTACCCTGAGCAAATCACAGAATCGTGGAATGGTTTGGGTTGGAAGGGATCTTAAAGCTCATCTCATTCCGATTCCTCTGCCACGGGCAGGGAGACCTTCCACTGGACCAGGTTGCTCCAAGCCTCTTCCAACCTGGCCTTGGACACTTCCAGGGATGGGGATCTTTGGAGATCATGCCAGCCACACAGCCTTTTAGTTCTCTAAACCCATTCTGATTTCAGATATTGAGGCATTATCTCAGTTATTTAAGTGTGTGCTCCTTTTGTTTTTCAGAAGTACTCTGTGAGGAACTCGCGAAACATTCAATTTTAATTTCTTCTTTTTCTAGCCTCTTGAAACTGTGAAATTACCACGTGCTACACACTGGAGGTGATACTTTGAGCAACCACCCTGGAGAGGCTGCAGAAAGCAGTATCTGACCGTCTGCCTTTCGGTCACAGATCCACCCTTCTGTGTGGAGCACACCCGGTGATTTGTACCAATATACAGAGAGAGGGTAATTCCAACAGTGCTGTCAGCATTTGAGGGCAGCACAAACACGGAGAGAACGAGCCGCACTGAGGGAAAGGCCACCGGCGACCGAGCCCGCTGCCCCCTCCGCTCGCCCAGAGCCATGTCCCGGTCGCGGCCCCGCCAGAACCGGGCGGGGGAGCGGCGGATCCATCCCAGCCATCGCCGGGCCG
Organism: Eulacestoma nigropectus; assembly: GCA_013397775.1. Classification (NCBI taxonomy): domain Eukaryota; kingdom Metazoa; phylum Chordata; class Aves; order Passeriformes; genus Eulacestoma; species Eulacestoma nigropectus. Next base: position 261,858 of record VZTE01004147.1, read on the forward strand.
CCTCATCCCTCATCCCGCTTTATTCCTCATCCCGCCTCACGCCTCACGCCGCTTCATCCATCCTGCCTCATCTCTCATACCGCCTCATCCCTCACATCGCCTTACTCCTCCTCACATCCCTCACCCCTCACGCCGCCTCATCCCTCCTCACATGCCTCATCCCGCTTCACACGCCTCACTCCGCCTCACACTCCTCACGCCGGCTCATTCCGCTTTATTCCTCCTCCCGCCTCACCCCTCACGCCGCCTCACCCCTCACG
>VZTE01004147.1:262827-332485 GCA_013397775.1 Eulacestoma nigropectus
GGAGGGGGGGCCCGGCCCTCGGCCCCTCGCCGGGGGGTCCCCGGGGATGGGGCTCCGCTTCTTTCTCTGCCTCTGTCCCCGGCTGGAGATCCTGCTGCCCCTGGCAAACCCAGAGAGAGCGAGTTCTCACCCTGCAGGGAGCGAGTACATGATTCACTGCCTAAAGAAAGCGCATATGCTTTCATTATGTGGTAGAAATTATTACAGATCATTTTGCTTTCCCAGCGTCTTCTTTTCATCCTTTTTCCCCTTTTAATTCTGTGCGCTATCCCTCATCATTTAATATCCGCGATGATTTAATATCTGGGGGAAAAGTGGTAGAGGGGAGGAACTGGCAACCCTGGGTGGTGTCTCTTGCCCCAAAAATGTCTGTCTTGCATCTGTTCCTTTTAAACATGGTTCCCCTGCATATAATAGAAAGGGCCTTTAATTTTCTCGACTCTTCTGAGACTGTTACTTTGCTCTGAGAGCTGTGCTTATTCATTTGAAGTGAAATAAATATATGTATGTAGAATGTGTGAATGCAGTTACACTTCATTTAGAGGTAAGAAGACACTCCAGATACTTTCTGTTCATAAATTTTCATAGACAACATGACCAGGTTCTCACCAAATGCCAAATTTTTACTGAGTTGTGGTTAAAAAACATCTGATGGCACCATTGCAGAACATCTGAAAAATGTGCGTTTTGAGGAGGAAAAGAGAAACTAAAACAAAAAGAAGGCATAAATAAGACTCCATTCAGTTAGAGTTTTGATAGGAAAATAATTTAGAATTAATAGTATCACTAAAGGGAAGAGCCAGGCAGTTTCCACTGAAGGGCTTACAGAAAAAAACAGCCCCAAAAAAACAAGTATTGGGGTACAATAATTAACTTGGGCAGAGGGACACATCCATATTCCACAGTAAGGGTGCAGCTTCTGCTGAGGAGGGAAGGGTTCTCCACCTGGTATGGATGAGTCAGTGCCACTGAAAGTGTTGACTTTGGTTTGAGTGGAAACCCAACATCCTGGAGGAATCATCATCCTTGGGAGCTCTTGAGGCATGACTGTCTTTCTGGGGTTTTCTGAAGTCAGCAGTAAATCACTTCGTTAGAAGGTAATAGGACTCTGCCCCATGGCACAGATCTGCAATGCAAACTTCCTGTCAACTAATAAAAATTGATTAGGAGGGATTATTGCCTTGGTGCAGCATTTCCCTGGGTGGCCTTTTGGTTCTCCCAGTACGATGAATGTTTGCTAAACAAGCTGCCCAGAGCAAAATGTAGAAGACTCGTTGTGCTGTATTGCTTCTGAATGGGCATGAGACTTGTTACAATTTAGGAGGGAGCACTGAACTGAAAGCTGTCTTGTTCAAATCAGTGCTATGGGTTTTAGCCTTCCAGTTTTTAGGAGTCAAGTTGGGTGAACATACTTAAGATGTACCCTATAATTCTGCCAGCTGCTCTGAATGTGTCTTCACATTTCTCATGTCCATGGCCTGGAAGAAAATGTACTGTAGATACTGTTTTATCATTTAATTCTGTGTTCTTGTTCAGCTGAAACAATTAAAAATGATTGGCATAATTTGTTCCTGTTTATGTGAAATAATGCAGTTCTGCCAAGATCATAGCCGAGACTGCTGAATAATTCTGTGAACAAAGTGATTTGAGAAGCAGTATGAGGAAAGTGTAAGCTACACCTAATTTTGCTCCTCGGTTTGATCTTTGAGGTGCACAATTATGAGGCCACAGTTATTAATTGGCACATGTAAAATGGGGTGATGGTAAGTACTGGCTACAGATACGTTGGAATATGAATCCCTTGGGTAATTTGAATATGAATTTGGCAATTTTTTTTGTGTTTAACATTAGGATAAGTGTAAAATTCTGTCCTATCCTTCTCCTGGAGGCTGAAAGAATGGTGGGTTGCTATTTATGTATGGCTCATGGCATTTATAGCAGCACTTATGGTGGGCATCCAACTGTGGCTTCCTTGGTGTTACTTACCTGACCCACTTACGGAATTTATGAAGTCTTGGGAGCTGTATTTGTGAACGGTTGGGAATCTAGTCCTGTGGCTGTACTGTCCTCAGGATGTTGGCCCAGATTAAGAGGACAACTTTCTAGGTACTTTTGCAGTGTAAGTAGCACTTAAACCCTGATCTCCAGAGATATTAAGAGATTTGGGTGTCTTGACTATCTTCACAGATCTGCTTAGGCATGTTATGGCAAATCACAAAATGCCAGGAAGCTTACTGGTAGTACAGGAAGCTTTGTGAGAAATCTCACTTGCTGCTGTTCCTTATTGGTAGAATAATATATAACTAAATGGACTCCTTTTTTGGAAAACAATTGGAGTAAGTGATACCGTGGAGCTCTTTATATCTGGAGGATGAAGAGGATTCCTGTAGGCTGCTTCTGAGTGTTGAAACCAATTCCTGTGTCTGGAAGCTGGGAACATCTTGGTTTTAGGTGAGAACCATGCTATGGCTCAAGGTAGACTGTGAGCAGATACTTCACACAGCTGCGTTGTACTACAAGTCTTGAAATACATGACTTGGGTGAGGTGAAATAGGTGGGGTTTTTTCCCCCTCAAAACCAGATAATAGGTCAAGGTACAGGTAAGGGAAAAACCCAAGCCGCCCATGACAGGTCTCCTGCCTCCCAGCACAGCAAGCTAACAGCTGCCTCCCTTTGTCTTTTGAAATTGCCTATCAGGGAAATGTGTCTTTATCACGAAGGCAGGAACGTGTGCAGCAGTGGGCTCAGTTCAAGATTTGAACCCTTTTTAGAAAAACCTGTCTCCTAGTAACAGGTCTTCAGCTTAGAGCTTAATGAAGAATCAATAAGTCACAAATTAGAATTCAAGTTGCATATTAATTTTGGTTTGCAGAGGATTGGTCTCTTTCAGGCAGATGTCAAACACACTTCATTTTTTTGGGTTCCTTCCCCCATTAATGGTTACCACTTACCCTGTGTGTTAAAGGTCTTACTGGTGTAGTGATGTGGGGTGTGACTGCTGTCTCTGGGCTAAAAAGCAGAAAAATCTCAGCATCTCCCTAAGAATTGTAGGAATCCAAGAGTTAAAAGTATGGGCAAGACAATGCAAAAGGAATGAGACTGTACATTTTTTTAAGTGGGAGTTGTACATACTGGGACATTAATTGACTTGTGCTTATGAGGAGCTGTGTGAGAGAGGGCCTTTGTCTGTAATGGCCTTCTTGAATTTCCTGAGGTACCAGGAGCAAACAAAGGAGACAGAATTCTACAATTGGATAGTGTGGTCTTCTGCAAGGAGCCCAGAAGCTGAACTGGTGTCCAGTTCTTGTATTAGAGAATCCTCAGTAGCAGATCTCAGTCAAGGGGAGAGATGTATGATGAGGCCCACGCTTGAGATGTTTGCTTTCAAACTGAAATGTTTGTTAGAAATGGTGGGGATATCATCTTGATTTAGAAAAGTAAATGTCCACAGCTTGAAGAGATTACAGGGACGATTAAAAAATGTTCTTGTTGCAAGAAAGACTCATGGTAGACCATAGAATTGATAATGTAGGAAATCCCTCTGTTGCTTGGATAACTTGGCCGTAACCTGTTTCTCCAAGTAAAGGTACAGGACTGTTTATTGCAGAATCATGCAGTCAGGTTTTGGAAGGTTTTGACTGCATCAGCTGTTACAAACCTTAGACAAGGAATAGCAGTATAACCCTGTGCTTTGTCCACAAAATCAACATCAAACCACTGTGCAGGTTGGATATTATTTGGTTTTTTTTTTCCTCCTCTGCCTATTGGTTGTCTTAACTGGGAATCCACTTGTTAGGTTTTTTTATGCTCATTTGTGTAAAACGTGTACATTGTGATAAGTGTGGAATGCTTCTCATGTGTGCTTGGGTTCTGGTCTGACCCTTAGAGCCAGTTCAGTTCTCAAAATTAGAAGCAAGATTAATTTTTTTTTTCCTCTTGAGTAGTTGTCTGAGCTGGTCACCTGAATCAGCCAGTTGAGAGGTCAGAGGGGTGTTGAGCTGGCAGGAGGGAGTTGATAGGGATGGGCTCAGCCATCTCTGGAGTCCTCCTTGCCAAACACAGGATTCCCTAAGAGAACAGAAAAACCTAATGCAGGCAGTGTAATGGTGTGTCTAGAAGAGTTCCTAATGGATGGAAAGAGGACGTGAACTTCCATTTGGTTGAATTTGGAGCTCATCATTGTAGTGAGGTGGGTGGTGCCCACTGATGCCAGGTGGAGGTCTGTAGCTTTGGGAAATGCAGTTTATGGACATTAATTTGCACAGTTACATTCATCTCTTACTGAAGAAAATACACTGGCCCCTATTTCTTCACTTCTTCTTGTGTTTGTTCCTAGCAGTTTGCTGCTACTAAGTTAGTACTTACTACTTGCTTCTGTTTTTGTGGCTCACTCAGAAATGCCAACCTGCTTCCCAGCACAGATTCCATGTGATTGCACTGGTGGGCTTTCTCTGTTCTCAGCACTTGTCTCTTGTATTCATACCCTGTTTCCTGTCTTTCAGCCAAGTGTTTATCCATGTGAGGACTTTCCTTCCTATCCCATGGCAGTTGAGTTCCTTAAAGAACCTTGGGTGAGGGACCTTGTCAAATGCCTTTGGGAAATCCAGGTAGACTATACCAATTATGTCTTCACTTGTTCAAAGCATTCCAGTAGATTTGTGAGGCATAATGGAAGGCCATGCTCTACAATGCAATGTTTCTGCATATACCCACTCATTCCAGGGGTTTTTAATGTAATTACCAGTAACTTGACCCCTAGTGAGTATTAGGTTCATGGTTTTGTAGGTCCCCCGAGCGTCTGCTGGAACCCTTCTCAGATGAACAGTGTAAACCACTTTGTGTTTGCTGCTGTTACTAAAGCCCTGAGAGGTTACACACCACAGTTTAGGGCCAGATAATTCAAGTTCTTGGGACTTGTTCCTGATAATCTTTTGTTCATTGCAAGAATGAGCAACTACAAGACTAGCACTTGTACTGAGTCTTTGAATACTGTTTATGGTGTGTGATCATCTGTGGTGGACACGAGGGAAGACTTGTTTTTTCTGCTGTGTCCTTCGCCTCCTCGCAGCTCACAGGATGCTCCTTTGCAGCTTTTAGCTCCTGAAATGCTGAAGTAGGTACTGGCAGCAGCTTAGAAGCTTGAAGAGCTTGGTTTGTTTTATTGCCCTTAGATAAGGGCAATAGAAGAGATGAAACTTAAAACACAACTTCCGTTTCCTGATGTTCTGCTGCTACTGAATGGAGAGTTAAGACAGTGCTTCTGCTGCTCTTCATTACATAATATATAAGAAATCTACTTTGTGGGTTCTCTTAAGGTTCATTTTGATTTGAGTATGATGACCATTATATCATCTCCATCCCACCTTTACTCAACAAGTTCTTTTTCTGTTCTTACTTTAAGAAGCTTTCTCACTTAAGTAGTTCCTCTTTTGGAAGGGAGGCACACCACTGAGAGATTTTCTAGCTCTTGTTTTTTCCTGTGGTGATGTTGAGCCAGTGTGTGTGGAGGCAATGGAAGAGTTCCTCCAGCAGTAAGGTTGAAGTAGATTCTTTGTATTGTTTTAAAGTCACAAGGAGTGCCCTGGTTGGAAACAAATCCGACCTTGTAGCATCCTCTTTGGTGAGACTCAGGCACTGAACTAGAAATTACAAACACTGTAGATTTGCCATAGCAAGTTTTCTTTAGTGCACCAGCCTTTGTTTAGGCCAGAAGGTTTCTGTTACAAGCAGAGATTTTGGTAGAACTGCCAGATACTGGCTATTCCTTTGATAGGGTCTGTTGTTTCTTGTTTTGTATCCTGTACTGGGAAGGTTTTTAGTCTTTCCACTAGATTTGCAGAACATCACCCGTTTCCATATTTCCTTATCTGAGGATATTGCACGTCTCCCTGGGTTTTCTGGATTTCTGGTGTTTAAGAAGCAACAAATACCTAGTTTTTCATTTCTGTTGTCAAGAGACAGTCATTATTTTGTGACCTAGTATGAGTCCTTATCAGCTGTGCCCTTTGTTCTGTGGCTTGGCCCTAAGGATGGTTATCAAACGTGCTTCTCAACACTTGTAAGCTTCCCCACTTTTAGCTTAGAGTAAGGCTCATTTTTTGTCTTTCACATTAAACCCCGATCCCAAGCTATGCACCTTGCTGTTGCACAAACTTTTTGTAGGTGGCCACCACTGTCCCAACCCTTTGTGCTTTCCAGGCTGTGCTTCTGTGTCCCTCCTGGTGGCTGGAGGTGAGTCAGCAGGGTTTGCAATGGGGAGCCAGCATTTTAATCATAGTAGTAGAATATAGGAACCTAAAAAATGGCCTGGGCATCATTACAGTGTTGTGGTATGTTAGGCAGTCTCAGCTTTTCCATAAGAATATACGAACCTGATCAGACAAAGTGCCTGTGTGTTGTGGTATTTCTTAACCAACAGCAGGTGCTTGGGGAAAGATCTAAATCTAGGGCAAGCGTGTCATTCTCCAGAATATTCCCCTCTCCTCCTACAGTTTACATTTTTGGGATTTCCTGCCCTGATGGTGGCATGATCTGACAGTAGCATAGTAAGGTGACAGGCACAATCACCTGAGAGGCTGGAACTTAACCGCTTAAATACAGCCTCTGTCTCTCTGAATCTGCATAACACTACTTTTTCCATAATGCAGTGTAAGCATCTCTGGATTTTGTATGCAATGAGTTGTCATTACTGCAATAATCCTTCTTAATGAAATGTAATCTCAGACTTGTATTTTGTCTTGAAAGGTCTCTGACTGAGCTTTCCACCTCCTTGTGGAAACTTCTGGAGTGGTAAAACTGCACTTAGAATTAAAAAAAATACTTGTTCTGTTGGCAGGTATAGATGGCTTTATTTTTGTTTTCTGTTGGAGGAGATACAGATATGTTGTCCCCTTGCTTTTGTACTGCCTGTGTTTTTAAGATTTTTCATCAGGCTTAAATTTTCAGGGCTGGATTATGGCTTTACCATGGAAACCAAGGTATCTGCATGATATTTTGTCTTGTTGAAATATCAGCCCAGATTTTTGTATTGTAAGTAAAATTGGGCTCTTTATGAAACCAGAAACCTTTTCCTCCAACAGCTTTGTGTGTAGACTGATAAATGTTTTCTCTGTGGGTAAAACAGTTGTTCATGGGTGGGATTCTAATCTGTGGTTGTGTGGTTACCTAGTAACAGGATTAAGATTTTGAAGAGGAGACCTTTCAGTTCCTGTTGTCAGGGTGCTGGGAGGTTGTGTACCCAGTGTGAGGGGTGGTGAAGCTGGATGGTTTTGTGCTTCACAACAAATGCAGGAACCTCAGATGCTCCCCCATCCCCCAGCATCCTGTTCCCAGTGGCTGTCACTTGCCACAGAGTCTATTTAACTTACTAACAACTCAGTCATAAAAATGTTGGGGTGATAAGGGCTGTTTACTGATAGTAGTAGTTCTGAGCAGGTGCCTGTTTTCCTTTGGCTCCCTCATTTCCGTGGTTGTGGTGACTGCAGGAGGGAGGTTAATGACCTCCTTTGCCAGCAGACTGAAAAGATGCAACAGGACTAAAATACTGACAGAGGAGCTCCTTGTAGGGCGGGGTCTTGGGTTTGGCTTTGTACCAGCTGTTGCACATCTTAAATTTGGTTTATCCTCTAGTGCACGGAGGTGTTTAAACCTCTGTTTCAAGGGCTTGTAGATGTTCAGACTGGTAATAGATATATAAAATCCTGCAGAAGCCAAGCGACTGATTAAATTGGTAATGATGTGTTTGAATGTACTCTGAAAACTAGATACTCATTTTCAGGGAACAGCAAGTGTTGTGTATAGTTTTTTTATTTTAAATTTTTATGCTAGACAAATTTGCTTCTAGGGAGGAGATTGTGAAGGAAACCTGTAGAACAATTGATTAAAAGTGCCCTTCTTGCCCCAGTTGTTGCAATTTCCTGATACAGGGCAGAAGAACTTGGAAGCTGTTGCTGTATGTGTTCCTCAACCTCCACACTTCTGGACTAATTATTCCATGTATATCATTGTTATATGAGATAAATGTGAATAGATTTTTGTTGTCTTCATTAAGAAGCAGGTTTTTTATAAAAGCATTGTGTTCATCTAGGAGTATGACTGAAGTGCTCTGTAGTTAATCCCAGTGGAAAAAGTACAATAATAGAAACTGTTTTTAAAAAAGGCAGCAGCTTCTGTAACCTGTGTGTTGCTTATCTGAAGGCAATCAAACATTAGGCTTAAAAACAAGACCTGCATTTTTTGCTGGAGCTTGACAAAGATACCCAGGTCGTGGAGACTGCAAATCTCAATTCCTGATGGTCATTTTTGTCCACAAGAACTGTCGGGCATCTTCCCTTGAGTGTGTCCACTGTTTTAAGAAACTTCAAAATATGAGGTGGCTTCATTTGCATGATTTTAAAAATTTACAGCTTTTAAGTAGATTCTTTGTATGAATGGGATGGTAGGGTCATCCTTCAGGAAATAAATCACAGCGCTTACTTTATTTAAGTAGCAAATTGTAGGTATATTATATTGCCTGTAACTTAGCTGGCTTAAAATACCTAATTATGTTTATGTTAATATTAGCTGTGTGAATGTGGAGTGTTTTAGGGCAGCTCTCAAATTCTTCAGTAAAAGCAGTTCACCATTTTGCAATTGCAGGGTGGTGTTTTTGAAAAGTTTTATCAGATGCTTGGTGGATTTTTCGTTACTTTCTGTGATTTGGGGAAGCAAAATCTACTGATAAAAATAGAGCCACCATAAAATTTTGTCCTCCACATATGGAGACCTGTTGGAGACTGATAACATTGTTCCTGCCAGGGAGCCTACAGTCTCCATTGCTGAAATAGCTTGTGCCTGTTTAGGTTGTGATTTTGACATCTGAGGGGGAAATAAATGATAGTTAAACTTCATTTGTATATTTAACACTGTTCTTCTAATGTGTCCTGAAGAATTGCAGTGCAGTTAGGTAATGAAAGGGTTATAACATTCCTTAAGTAGTTCAATCTTTGCTTCCACTGGAGTATAGGAAAGCTGTTATTTGGTAATAATTGTTTTAACCTCAGGTTTAGAAGTACTTTTCAACAGGCTTAAAATAGAAATGTACATTCATTCATGTTTTGTGTGTTACTTTTCACTGTAAATGGCTGCTTGGCATGGGTAGATATGGTTGCTCTGGGTACACTCAGGATGATGTTTTTGTTACCACTCCAAGCACCAAATTTTTCTTCGGAGGTTTATCTTGCAGCTTTGACTCACTTTCCTAGTAACAGTACTCATGCATCTCTACTTGTATTCAAATCTGGATTTTATGTTTTTGTTAATTACTGCATTACACTGTGTTCCAGTTGACAAATCAGTGGAGCATTCTGTAATTCCTCAGTTTTATCCTGACTGTGCCAAGAGCCAGATGACATTTGCTCCTCTTTTCTCACTGTTCTCTGCCTTCTCCAAAGCACTCTGAAGAGCACACGCTCCTGTAGGATTGTACTGATAACTCTTACCCACTGTGGAAGAATGTTCTTGCTGCTACATCCTTTTTGTCTGTCTGTTAAAAAAACCAAACAAACGAAAACCCAAACCAAAGACCAAAAAATAAAATCCAAAAGCTAAACTACCTTTAGAGAGTTTTTGGAACCCTTGTAAAATACCAGATGAACATCACATACTTCCTTTGTGTATGTGCTGATTGATTTGTTTGGAACACTCCAGTGTAAAAGTGAGGAGTAACTGGATGAAAGGAGGAGGGAACCTAATTTCCTAAGCTCTCATTAATGTACAGCTTGTATTGAATGATTTGAAAGATGCTTCAAGGTGTGAGAATAATTGCCTGACCTTTTCCTCCTAGAAATGGTTGAATCAATGAAGAAAGTGGCTGGAATGGATGTGGAGTTGACAGTGGAAGAAAGAAACCTGCTTTCTGTTGCATATAAAAACGTGATTGGAGCCAGGAGAGCTTCCTGGAGAATAATCAGCAGCATTGAACAGAAAGAAGAAAACAAAGGTGGAGAAGACAAATTAAAAATGATTCGGGAATATCGGCAAATGGTAAGATGGAGTTGGTCTTAGAGCAAAATGTCATTTAGTTCTGGTCCCCTTGCCATAAACTGCCCTGGTGTTTCAGATTGCCTGTGGTGTGCTGACCTGGAATAGGGTGACAGCCGTGGAAGGCTGGAGTTCGTTCCTTATCTGGAGAACAAATCTCCTTGGTGAAGGGGAGAGCTTGGGTGTTTCTGTGTAAACACTCAGAAGGGCAGCAGCCTCAGGAGAGGGAGGGCTTTTCCCTCAGTGCATCAACAGCTCTGCCAAGCATTTGAACTGTGGCACTTTGTCTTCCCTGCTTACTCAGCTGTGAGGCTGCACCTGCTCAGGAGGCCTTATTCTTTCCCCTCCAACCTGACTTACTCAAGCAACTTCTTTTTTTAATTAAGCCTGTCAAAGGAGGTGTTTGGCTGTTATGCTTCCCCTTCCTACAAAAGTTGCTTTGGATCATACAGTGACACACTGCGATTCCAGTTCTCTGTCCTAGGGAGTTCAAAACATTAACAGTTGAAATGTCCTGGGGGAAGTTCTTCAGTGCCCTTCTTGGCTCCTTGTCTTTTGTCACTCCGTGTTCCTGGGGATGTCATGGTCATCCCAGCTGTGAAACTTGGGTGTGTAGCAACCTCCAGGGCCTTGCTGTTTTCTCTCTTTGGACAGAGAGGGAAAAATTGATCCACATAACTTCATGCTGACTTAGTGTGTGCAGCTTTACCTAAAATGGAGAACTTGCAGCAAGCTCTGACTTTCATTGGTAAGGGCTAATGAAACCTTCAGCTCTTAGTGAGTTGTTGTTCCCCCTTCCCCCCTGCCCTAAATGATGGTTTAGCACAGAGCAGGCATGCTCCTGTACTATTTAAATCCCACACATTTCTGCAGAGACTTCATCTCCATTATTTGAGGCCAAGTGCCTCCACATGGTTCACATCTTCACTTCCCAGAGAAACAGTGGAGTCTGTTATATCACCTGGCACTGATTCATATACCAGCAATGGAAATGATGTTGGCTTGGAAATCTTCTCTCAGGAATGGCTCTGGACTACTTTCTGTTGACTCACAGGGTTTCTATTGCTCCATGGAACTGTTAAACTTGTGAGTTTCTAATTTTATGCTGGCGTGCTGATGGGATGAGGCTCTGCCAGTTACATACAGTCCCAAATAACCTTTTCTTGATGGGTGTCTACAATCTCTTAACACAGAAAACAAGACAACAGCTATCCAGTGATTAAATTTGTTTTACACTGTGTGCTTCCAGGTTCTTTTGCACAGGGTTTTGTGGGTGGTTACCATCTTCTGCCAGAGATCCTTTAATGGTGTAAAGACTTTTTTCCTCATTTTGAAAGGGCTCTAGAAATAGCCATTATTCTGCACCTCTCTTTGTAAAGGACATGTGCCATTCTGGATGGACTGGGGTGCAAGAAGTCCATGTTTGTAGTGCTTGAGGTGTCTGAAGAGAGAGAGAGGCCACATGAAATACAGTGTCATGCCAACAGTGTGTTCAGCTGTTAAATCCTGAGAGAGAACAGCTTTCACAGCTGCGCTGGGAGGAGGAGTGCACTGAGCACTGTCATTGGTTCTGTACTGGAGGAAGGGTGGCTGTGTCTGCCCAGCTCCAGAGAGAGTTTCCCAAGAGGCTTCTGAGCATCATCTGCAGCTGAAGTCCAGATCCTGTTAGTAGCTGCTGGGAGACTTAATACAGGTTGGCATCTGCTCTGAGCGTGTGAATGGGTTTGGCAGGATGGCCCGGGAGCAGGAAGGGCTTGAGGAACATTGCAAAGGTTTGGAGGCTGCTGCTCACTGTCACTGCTGAACAGTAGCACTCCTGCCCTCTTGTGCTCAGTGCTTCCGTGAAGAAACAGCTTCCAGCAGAATTCTCATCATTATGATTCCCTTGTCAACAAATACTGACTATTGTAGCATTTTCCAGAGTAAGTTCAGTGTTGGGAGGACCTTTCTCAGGCTTGAAAGGCTCTGAAGAAGGAAAACCAACAAAGTCCCTCCCCCCCAACCCCAGACCATGTCTGGGAGCCAACAGGCCACGTTTCAAGCACTGAAGAGTTGGAGAGAGCCAGCATCTCTAAAAGGCACATCTCTCACCTACCACCAGAAGCAGCTGTGACCTTGCTCAGCTGCAGAATGCTGCTGCAGTAGAAATGGAAAGTTTCTGTAGTAGTTTCTGTGAAAGTAATTATTTGTTGGGTTTGGTGTATGTCAGTATTTACTGTAATTCAGCTGATGGCTCATGTTGGGAGTTTTTTTGAGCTAGTAGCCAGCGTGGCTTGGGGCGGAACTCGAGGGATGGTGGTGTTGGGAGGGCAGGGCCAGCCTGGCTTTGTCTGAAGTGTGCACTGGGCAATAGTGAGAGATGAAAGACACCAGGCTGTGCCTCTTCCCAAACCACACCAGCTGAATGGAACCAAACACATCCATAGCCATGAGGTAAAATGCCACTTACTTGCTTCCTTTGTAGACAGGCTGTTCTCTTGGCTCCTGTGGCCATTTGGATACACAAAAGCCCCTGAATTTCTCATCTGGCTGCATCTCTGATGAGAACACGCTGAGGCTTATGCTCTTCATCCTTAAGAGGCTGACGTGGTGTGTGGCTGCACACAGTACAGTTCCCTCCCTTGCAGTCAAACCAAATCCATTCCCACACCATAAAACAGGTATTGACCTTCCCCTTTCTGCTGTGGAGATTTGGCACATGGAATGTGTGTTTCCAGTGCCCTGACTTCTAACCTGGGCTGTATTTTGGGGCAGCTGCCAGGCTCTCCTCTATCCTCCCTTCTTAGAAAGAGCTCACTGAGCTACTCAGTCTGGAACAGATCCTTTTTGTACAAGAGCTTTTAGTTTTGTTGTGGGGTTTTTTTGTTTGTTTTACTCTTAATTAACTTGATTTGTATTAAATCTTTTTAAACCAAGCTTGGTCAGGACGTTTACCTTGCCCCGGACAGCAGCTGATCTCTGATAACTGTGACTGATCCTTTAAGCAAAGCTGGAAAAGGTCTGTCTGAGATGAAATAGAAGTGTGTACATGTATGGTTATTTAACTAAAGAGGATTAGAAACTGATTTAATTCTTTGCAGTTTTGCTGAAGATCTCTCTGCAAAAGAAGTCATTGAAAAAGAGGATCAAGAGGAAAGAAGTTTGCAGGAACTGACTGCTGGCCAAAGGTTTTATAGCTTTTGTAGCCCAAGAATATATGAAGTAGATTCTTCTCAAGTGACCATATTTCAGCACCTTTCTTAAGCATTTGTCACATAATTAAGTACAGCATCTGATTCTTCCTGTAATGTCAGGGCATTCTGACATTTGTATGTGAAATTTGCTGTCAGTTAATTTCTCTAAAGGAACTTTTGCAAATCTGTTACTTTGTACAAATCAGTATATGTGTGTATGTGCCAGTTTATAATTTACTTTGGATCTGTAATTTTAACACCTTGTGGGTATAACTGCTGTGGTTACAAACCCTGATAGTTTGGGAGCTGTGTGGTGATAAAAGGATTACATGGCAAGGAAAATGCTTAAAGAAAGAAGGAAAGCAAATGCTTGGGTGGGAGGATAGGAAGGGATGATGCACTGAGTGGGGCTGCTCCTGTGATCCAAGACTTGCAGTTCCTGGTAGTTTCTTTAATGCCTTTGCTTGAAATCTCTCCTTTATATGAAATTAGCTTGAGCCAGAGTTCTCTTCACCTGTAACTCTGAAAGTCACTGTGAAATAATGAAAAAGCAGCAATGGATGGGTGACTATGTGCACTTCACCAACCACTCCTACTGGAATGATCTGGGAGGCTCAGAGCCAGTCTGGTTTGGGCAATGTTGATGTCAGAGGAGGGGTTTCAGCTTTTCTGGATGTGCTCAGTTTCTTTGCTTGCAGGTGTGAAACTTTTCTGTGGTAAACCCTGACCTCACAGACCTTGCTTTATGTTTGGAACTGGAAAAAATGAGGGTTGATGTGACTGTTTTCAATTCAGACTATTCAAATCCAGTGTCTGTTTTTAAATAAGGCTTATATACTATATTTTTGGCCACAGATTTCACTGTCAGTGTTGATGATTTCTGCTTTTTTGCTGAGTTGCTGCGCTTTGTGCTTTTCACCTGCTTCTGGAGCTTGTTTTCATCTTGTACCTGACCTTTGTTTGTGTGGCACATCTTGATTCTGTTCTGATACTCCATGGTTTTTGTCTTAAGGCTCTTCTGTTAGAGCTTTGCCTCCAAGGACTCACTAGAAATTGGTCTGAAGGTGCCATTCAATTCTGGGGTATAATGGAGTTGAGCTGATTTGTGTTAATTACCTTCAAATTGTCCTGTTACTGTTGCCACTTTCAGGGCAGACTTCCAGGATCAAAAATGTAAGGAATTGAGTTGCATAAGCCTGAAATTCTTGCAGAATTACATCCTGAGACAAACTTAATGCAATGGCCTAACAAGATGTCTTCCAAGGAATTTACAATTCCACTGTTCAGTTCCACATTTCATCATCCATCAGTCCCTGCCCTTGTGTGTGCCAGCTAAATGTGCAGAACTGTTTTGCTTAATGCACCTATGGAGCAGCTGAATTTTATTTTTCTTCTGTCCTACCCCTCTTTGGAATTTCATGAGGGTACCTGTTTGATATTTGGGTACTTTTGAAACAGCTTTTAGTCTTAAGTGCTCACCTCACCCCCTCTTCTAATTTTGAGTTGGTTTTTTTGGTTTTTTTTTAACTAGGTTGAGACTGAACTGAAGTTAATCTGTTGTGACATTCTGGATGTACTGGACAAACACCTCATTCCAGCAGCTAACACTGGCGAGTCCAAGGTTTTCTATTACAAAATGTGAGTACCTCCTTGAGAGGAAAGGCCTGAAATAGAGACAAAAATTAAGTAGCTGTAATGAGAACTTAATGTGAACTGTTGTGCAGCTCTTAGATGTAAGAAACAGCAATTTTAATTGAGCTGCTGATGTAGAAATCACATCCCTGCTTGGGTTTGTTGGTTTTTTTGCATGAGCTGAACACTTGTAAGGAGAAGAAAATAAGGTATGTCCTGTAGTGATGGTTTAAAATTCCCTCAGCTCCTGGTGCAGTGTTGGTAATAACTGAGCAGCAGAGTGCTTGGTGTGTGAATATCTAAACAGAGTTTAATTTAAGATGTTCATTTAGTGACTGGTGGGGAAACGAGGATTAATGACTTCCTCCTGTTTCTGTTTTCAGGAAGGGGGACTACCATAGGTATCTGGCTGAGTTTGCCACAGGAAATGACAGGAAGGAGGCTGCAGAGAACAGCTTGGTGGCTTACAAAGCTGCTAGTGATATTGCAATGACAGAACTCCCACCAACACATCCCATCCGTTTAGGACTTGCGCTCAACTTCTCTGTATTCTACTATGAAATTCTTAATTCTCCTGATCGTGCCTGCAGGTAGGTGGTGACTGGGAATGTTGTGTGAATACCAAACAAGCCAGAAGTGGTTGCTCCTTGGGTACTGCTTTTCCTGCTTTCTTCCTGCTGATGTTTGCTCTGGTTGATACCGATTCACTGGGAAGGTTTTCAGCATCACCATTTTCTTTGGAGTCCAGAGCCATGTGTTTGTGTGGGAGTAATGGTGTATGAGAAGCAGAACAGTGATAACCTTGAATTGATCAGCTAATGGCAGTGCAGCAGCGTGCCAGGTTAACACTGTGCATGCCCTTAAACTGCCCAAGGTGTGAGGTGATTTAAATTCTCCTCACAAGCTGAGAGGGATGGTGATACTGATTTCTGTGACCTTTGAGCATGTACAGAGTGGCAGTGATTGAAGCAAATACCATTTATCTCCTGTCACTGCAGGTTACACTGAGTTTTTAGCAGCCCTTAATCAGTTGTACTGCAAGATGTAGAAATGTTTAGTGAAACCAATATTCTCGACTAAAAAGTTCCTTAAAGCACACAAATGGTGTTAACCTGTGCTTCTGGATTGTGTTCAGCATTATTTCTTAAATCTTTGTTCTGTCATTGCAGGTTGGCAAAAGCAGCTTTCGATGATGCTATTGCAGAACTGGATACACTGAGTGAAGAAAGCTATAAGGACTCTACACTTATCATGCAGTTGTTACGTGATAACCTGACACTATGGACTTCAGACATGCAGGGTGATGGTAAGTGAACCCTGCTGGGAAGGCTGCATCCCTGACCCAGGAAACAGAGCATGGAAATGGAGAGGGCTTTGATGGTTTACATCTGTCTCTCCTAATAATGACAATCTTGTCCTACCTTAACCCTGGATGAGGTGATAGGGGTGACACTGGAATCTTTTGAGCAGCTTCTCAGCTCTCACTTGAAGGAAGGAGGTGTAGAATTAGCACCACTCTTCCCACGTGGCTCCTGTGCTTATTGTAAAAGCAGTGACCTTACTTATTTCATCTTTTCTTTTTCTGCTTGTCGTGTTCATCTCTGGCTGTCATTCCAACCAGATGTGCACCTCCAGTGCAGGAGGAAGCACTGCAGATGCTTTAGTTCCCCTTTGTTCCAGGTCACTCCATATTCTCATTGTCAGAGCAAATGCCAAGTGTGTCCCCTGGCAGTACCAGAGGGTGGGATGTGGATTGTTTCTGTTCACTAGCAATGGATAGTACAAATTTTTGAAGTGGTTTTGGCACACTGAATGGACTTTTCCAGCTCTTAAACTTTGACATATAATGCTTAGTATAAACCACTCATTTGAGGGTTTCTCTCTCGGAGAGACAAGTGAAAAGAGCTGACTTCCTTTACTTTTTACTTGGAGGGAAGAATTAAGTCCTGTTAAGACTATTTTGGGTACCTACAAATGCCCAGAGCTTAGAAACACCACTGCTGAACGTCACATAAGTATGTGAGTGTCTTAAATTTTTGGTAAGCTGTTCCTTTTAGCCTTAACACAGCGTTCCTGAGGGTACTTCATTGGTGGTGTGTCCATTTGAAAGCAAATGCAGAATCTTTTACATTTTCCTGAGTCACTGCTTTTATGTAGGGTCATGGGTTTGTTTTGAAGTGTTGTTACTCAATAGCTTCTCACTCTGCTCTTTGGGCTGCTGAGAGAACTGGGAATCCTGTAAATGTGTGGGGTCTTGGTTCCTGGTTTACTCCACATCCCAGTGTTGAAGGCTCTTGCACCTCCCTTTTCAAGGATGTAAGATTATCTCATGGTGCAGGATGGATCTGTAGACTCTTGTAAACACTGCAGGTGTTGGATGCCTTCCTTGCCATGGGTAGGCATTGGAGAAAAGAAATACGTTTCAAATTCCCACAATTAAGATACAACCTTTACTTTTTTTATTGGAACCAAATACCCCAGTTCTCTGTGGAAGCCATTTTAGTGCAGTAATAAGGCTGGATCAATGTGGGATAGTACCAGTATCTTCCAAAGAGTGTTTTCCAAAAGCTCTTGATTTGGCCATGGCTGATGTGTCTCGTGGATCTTGGATATTGTAGAAGTTCCACAAGATTATTTACAGGCTCTTTAGATTTTGCAAAAAGAAATAGAGATTTGAATTTCTTGCTCCACGGCATGGAAAATAGACATTTTGATTCTTCCTGAAGTATTTCAGATTATCCTGGTTACTGGTGCCAGAAAGATAATGATTACAGAATTGAAAATACTGTAGGATTACTTAAAGTCGTGGTGGAATTCTTCAGATCCAGAAAAAAAAAATGTTTATGTAGAATATTTAGACACAGGTGCAAAGTTAAGTTTCCTCATACTTTGCCAATACTCTTGAGTGCATTTCCAGTTGATGCTTCCAGAGCTCCATATTTCCAAATGAGCAGAGCCTTTGAACAATAAGTCAATAGTGGCACAATTAGCAGTTTCCAAGGGGTGGGAGAGGCTTGGAAAGGGCTGCTTCTTTGGCATTAAGCTTTTCCCTGTTTCCATTTCAGCCGTGCAGGGTGTAGGGATGTAAAGCAGGCATTCCCCAGCTGCTGCACTCCCATCCCAATCCCTGTAGCTTTCCCCTGGTCTAGACGAGTGTTGAGTTTATTTCCACGCTTGTGATGTCATCTCCATATGATTCCTGTTCTCCCCTTCTTTCCTGCTGTATAGATTCCTAAAGGAAAGTCCAACTGTTCATTTCCTAAAAACTCTACTTTGTAAGTCTCTTGTCGTGGCTCACTGGAGTTTTCAGTGTCAGTTTTCCTGTCACTAACAGTGCCTGCCTCTGTCACCCGCTGCTGACAAACGCTTGTGTCCCTGCTGCCGCTCAGGGCTGAGCCCTGTGGCACCTGTCCCCCTGCCCAGGGATGATGTGCTTGACTAAGATCCAGAGTAACTCACATGTTTGGGAATTGAGCTGCAAACCTGGATGGATAGAAGAGTATTTGGGCATGAAAAGTACTTCACAGTGGTCTGATAGAGGAGTATTTGCTGAAGTGTGTTGGTTAGAGCATGCTCAGATCTTCTAATCTAGGTTAGGGCCTCTGCTTTCCTCTCTTAAATGATCTGATACAGAATTGTATCTATAAACTTCATTGTTGTTGAATGTCCTGTATTCCTAGGCCCCCTCTTCCAAAATCTACCTCCTGTTGTACCTGGTGGTGATCCTGAATCTGGACATGCTCTGAGCAGACATTCTGGTTATCTGCTGGAAGTCATCAGTCTCATTTGATTGGGTTTTATTGCAAATTTAAGTATTTAATTACTAGTTTCTGTTTATTGCCCTTAAGAGAGTACCATATTACGTGGTTACAGATAATTGTAAGCACTTTTTCAGTCTCCCTTATCAATTAAGTGAGTTGTGCATGTTTGATGGCACCAGCTGAGATACCTGGACCTTCCCCAGTTGCAGCATAATTTTGGTAAAACCCTGCAGAAAGGTGTTGCATGAAGCTCCCTGGGGCAGCTGGAATGTAACCAAACTACAGGAGTCTCATGGACTGACCCCATTCTACTGCATGGCACAGCCTGGTTGAACAGAGAAATTTCCACAAGATGTTTTTCTCTAATAACCTCAAGCCCAGGGTTTCTTGTCAGGTTGGACTTGCAGTAGGGTGTTTTTCATACCTTTGGTAATTCCTGCCATCAGTGTAATTGTACAAAATTGCCTGAAGTACTTTGCTGTTCTTTTGCTGTTTGTGAGACTTGAGTGGGCTTGGGCAGAAAAAAGTAGAGATGAGGGTTTGGGGAAGGTTTTCCTGATCCAAGGATGTTGATCCACAGCTCTTCCAATGGTTCCTGCCTTGGCTGCCCAGCCCTGGCTCAGCAGGACTGCTCACCTGCGTGGTGTCAGTTTTCAGGGCTGGGTTTGTTTGTTCACAAGTTCTAATGGCCTGGCTGCAGTTGTGTGTGAGGGTGCAGGTGATTCCAAGGCTTAACTTCCATGGGAACGCTTCACTCCAGAACTGGCAGTGTGGAGTGGGAGAGTGAGCGTGTGTATTGCATGGAACCATTAATCTTTAGGTGCCTGTTAAGCCTTTCTGCAGCTCTCAGTTTTAAATGGTAACATTTTCCTTACTTCTTCCCACTTCCACAGGTGAAGAACAGAATAAAGAAGCGCTGCAGGATGTGGAAGATGAAAACCAGTGAGACACAAAGGCCAACAAGAGAACCCATCTCTGACCACCCTCCCCCTTCCCCACAAAAACCCTCAGTGTCACTCTGAGAACCACCAAATCTGACTTTTACATTGGGTCTCAGAATTTAGGTTCCTGCCCTGTTGGGTTTCTTTATTTTTATTTTTTTTACACAGTTTAAAAGTTCTTAAAGGCAAGAGTGAATTTCTGTGGATTTTACTGGTGCCAGCTTTTAGGTTCTTTAAGACACTAACAGGACTGCGTAAAGGCTCTTTCAGCATTACTGTATTGTCTCTGCCAGCTGTGGTGACATTGCCATCAGACCTGGATGTGACACCTGAAGGCCGTGTAGGGAGAGATTGGTCCTGGCCAGGTAGTGCTCATGTGGTGGCATCTTTCTTTTTTTTATAACTGTTTAAACTGAATTTTATACCAATGTTTCAACTTAATTGGGTGTTTAGCTTGAAGTTGCGAGGTTGCATTTGGGACATTTATTGTAGTGGTTTTACTGTATAAAAACAAAAAGTTTCCAAACTGCTGAAATGTTGCTGAAAATCATGGTGCTGGTAACAGTTCAACAATCCGTGGCTGCTCATTCTTGCCTGTTCTTTACTTTCCCTCCAAGCAGGTTAGCATTGAAGGTGGCATTGATAAGCCTGCATGCGTGTTCAATATTTTTTCTTTTCTCCCTCCCCTCTCCCCATCTCCCTTCGCTCGCTCAACCTCTTTTGTTCAGTATGTGTAACTTGAAGCTAATTTGTACTACTGGATATCTGACTGGAGCCACAGATACAGAATCTGTATTGTTCTTACTGAAACACAGCATGGAATTAACATTAAACTTAAATAAAACAAACCTAAATTAAAAATGCCAAACATCACTATGACTTTCTTTTAGAAGAATAACTTTCCTTTGTTGCTTGTACTAGGAACAGTTGGAGGGGGAGAGAGCAGCAGGAACAGCCTTGTTCTTCAGAGAGGAGATAAGGAAGATTTGGTCTGAGCGTGAGTTGTGCTGCTGGGAGCAGCCCTTTTATCCAGTCTTTCCCTACGTAAAGCATGGGAAATGGTTGGGGAGTTCCTCTCCCCTGCTGTTGCAGCACTTCTCATCCACTCCAGTTCCATGGATGGAGAGAAAGGACACAGGCTCTGCTGGGAATAACCTGCTCCTTGCAATGGAGACAGAGAGGGGGCTGGGGCTCAGCCTCCCCCCTGGAACATGTAAGGAAACTGCACCAAAGACAAGGGCGGTTGGTTTTTTGTAAAAATTTATTCAGCGTAGTCTGGCAGAGGTTATACACCAACATCTGCAGCGTGCTCTGCACACACTGCAGCACAGCCAGGGGGATGGCCTGCAGTGTATCCCACATTCCAGCCTGGAGCAGGGCTGGACAGTGGCATCATGTCAGGAACCAGAGGAGACAGAGCTGAGGGTGTGAGAGAGGCAGCGTTGGGTGAGATTCATTCAGGGCTGGCTGTGGCTGCAGCAGGATGGAGGGGAAGGATGTCTAAGGCAAGCAGAGCAGGATGCACAGGCTGGGCTGTGGAGCGCTGCCATGGATGCAGCAGGAATTCCCCGTGGAGCCGTGCACCCTGCAGCTGTTGGGTTAAAGGAAGGTGCTGAGGAAGAACCTGTGCTGCAGCCAGCACCCAAGCCCTGTGTCCCTGGAGCTGTGGGGCAGCAGCAGTGCCCAGCCCTCCCTCGTAAGGCAGCACTGAGGCACTGATACAAATACTGTGGGAATCAGACTTCCAGTTATCGCTGGGAACAAGAGGAAAAGCCACTTTTCCTGAAGGTGCTGCTCTGAGCCTGCGGAGCTGTGTGGGGACGGGCAGTGGTGACCCCCCAGACAGGGAAAGGTAAGGGGGAGAAGCTCATGTTCATCCCATGGCCAGCCCAGAGCAGTGGTAACCTCTGCAGTTTGTATTACATTTTTGTGTGAATATGAAAAATTCCTACGGTATAAAAATAGCAAGAAATGGGACAGCTGACTTCAAAACAAGATAAAAGTCTCTGGATCCTGATCAGTGAAGTAGTTACATGATGGGTTTTTTCAGGTTTACCTTGTAACCATAAACTAAAAACAACAAAAATTCCAAATCTAAAACATCAAAGTTTCCACATCAACTCCATCTCTCGTAGTGCATCTTATCCTTGGCTATAAAGTATTTACAGGTTTTACTCATTTACACAATATGGCTTCACTATATTTGTAACACAAAGCATTAAAACATCTCCGAGCAAAATTCTTCATAAAACATTCTGAATACAAAGTTTGGCATTTCATTGGTTTGGCTGAGAAAGCAGCAGAGTTACTTGTTTTCTGATTGTGCTTTTTTTGTTTTGGTGATGACAAGCACAAATTTTGGTCATTTCCATCAGGGCTTAAACTCTCCCTCAAAGCCCAGCTGAAGGTCTCGAGCTGTGGTTGCAGGGATGCTGTGCTGGACCCCACGTTCAGTCAGGTAAGGAAGAGAGGAGAAGGCCTTTGTTTGGGACTTTAGAGAGTAAGACAAGATAGCAAGGATGTATTTTGTGGTTGTTCTGAAAGTGAAGGTCTTTGGTAATAACAGAAAGAGCAAAGCGAGGAAGGGGGGGTTTGCTGGGAACGATGTTCAGCCAATTCCGTGGAGGGAAAGGTCCTGGCACAGGGAATTTTTCATCATCGGGAATTCAACCGAGGAGCGACCTGCAGGAGAAGGACAGGTTTGAAAGTGTGTTCAAAATTCTGCAAAAGGTTTAATTTCTGAACATTCTGAGGCTGGGTAGCCTCTGGTCCTACTGGGAGCTCTCAGCTCTGCTGGAAGGGGAGTCAGGGAAGTCTGGATTTAGTTCTGAATAAGCTGGGATCTGACAGTGTATAAATCAGCTGTGCAGCTGATCTGACTGCCAGGATCACCACAAACAAGCTGAGAAGGGGAGAGGGTTTTGTTTGGGTTTTTAAAATGTATTTAAAATTTGATTTGCTATGGAGTAAATGAATCTTGGGGTGGGGGGAATAAAAAGTGAGTGCTAGGACAGTCCCTTGCTGAGTGTGAGTGAGCTTGGCAGCCCCTTAGGGCTGCAGGAGCCCTGTGCCCAGCTCCAACTGGGGGAAAGGCAGGGATAGCAGGGCACTGCCATTGGCAGGAACATCCCATGGCACATGTCCCACGTCAGAATGCTGGTTTGGATCCAGAGTAAGTGATCCCCAGCCCACACTCACCACTGTTAGATGCCCGTTCTTGGCTTTGGCTATGAGCAGTTCTGATCCCGAGATGAAGTCAATGATCCCTTCTTTGCCTTGTCCTACAGTGAACTTTATGCTGTGAAGAGCAAAGGGTGAGAACAGCTCTGGTGAGCGTGGGGGACTCTCCAGGAGCTGGGTGTTAACAGAGCTGCAACAGATCTGCTCTGGAGCAGTGATTGAGGTGGACTGGGTACATTTGGATGCGGTATAGGAATGTTTAATGCTGAAGCAGGGCCTGGTGTCACTCACCTGCCCTGGTTGATGTTGACGTTGTTGATTTTGTTGGCCAGAATGGCTGTTTTTGTCAGTGTCTCGATCACGTGGTCACTCTGCAGGACAACGTCTCCCTGGGAGGAGAGTCCATGCTTTAGGATTGTGGCTTTAGTGTCACTGTACCAAAACTACCCTGCTGTAAGGGACAGGGGACAGGGACAGCACCAGAACAAGCTCTGCTGAGCCCCAGCTGAGAGCACAGGGAAATAGCAGTGAAAGGCCCCTTAGAACTGGCACAAAGTCACATCCCTGTCACCTTGTGTGCGCCCCTGTGCCTTTCACCCTCTCTCCAGTGGGGGCTGGAGGAGGGAGGGATGAGCCCCCAGTACCTTCTGCTTGTTGTCCTCACAGTGCACGTGCAGCACAAACAAGTTGTCGCTCAGGCTGCTGACAGAGATGCCTGGGGGAGAGACGGGAGCGTCAGCGGCACTGCCGGGACCTGGGGAGTGCTCCACAGCCTCTCCCAGGAATGCAGCAACTGTTCCCACACAGCACAGCTGAGAGGCTGCAGCCAAAGGCTGCAGTGACCACACTGCAGCAGGCTCAGCCGTTCCCCCCTCCCAAAAAATCTGGTCCCTGTTGGATATCCTGAGGGCCAGGCAGCTGCTGTGCAGGAATGGTGCAACTCCCCTGTGGCAGGGCCCTGCCATTGGGAACTCATTTGGGGGAGGGTTGAGGGAGATGAATTGAGTCGTTTTGATGACATTTTATGGAGCTTCATTTTAGAAAAACTCAATTTCACGATACTAAAATGATTGTGAGGATCAGCTCATCCCGTTCTTGTCCAGGACAAAGACAAATTAGGGTTTTTATGAGTCCATTAAGAAGTGCAGCTGAGATGCAGGGTCAGGGGAATGCCCAGCCCATCCCTATCCCATTCCCACCTGTCAGGTTGGAGTAGTCGATGCGTTGCTTGATCTTGGACTCCTCCACCACGATGGCCGAGCTCTGGGTGAGCAGCAGCTGCCGCGCCCTCGCCTTGTAGCCCTTCCTGTCATACTTGACCACGGGCACTGCGTACTGAAACACGAGTGAGCAGGGCCAGATCCCACCTGGGACACTGCCAGCCCCCAGCAGGCACCGACCAGGGCTTGGGAAGCTGGGAATGCAGAAAATTCTCTGTGCCAGAACTTCCTCGCTGTCCCAGAGCAGCTATGGACACACCGTGGTGGCTGCTCTGCCTGGGGGCTTTGGGAAACCCAGGTTTGGTGTCACTCTGGGTGTTTCCCCCTTCCTCTCCAGCTGTAACTCATTCAGTTCTTAACTGACATCATTGAACTGCCCAAATCTCCACTTTCTCATCCATCAGCTCTTCCCAGACTGTCCTCTAAAGTATTACAAGCTTTTAATCCAATGTAAAATTCTTGCTGTACTTTCTCCAGAAATCTAAGCTGCCCCTTTGCTGAATAACTCTGGGAGCTTGACAAAAGTATTGGGACACATCTCTCACCTTAAGTGCTTCATTTTCCAATGCCTGAAGGACTTTAGTATTTATTTCTTCTCTGCCTGTATTAAAACCAAAGAGGTGGGGGGTCAGAAAGGAATGTCCAGCAAGAAAAGAGTAGATTAATCCCCCCTTTCCTTCCTCCTGTTACACTTGGCAACCCCTACTCACCCAGTCGAGTGTTGATGAAGAGCCTGGGAACACTCTGAGGATAATTGTCTTTTTTACCCTTGAAAATCTCACTGGCAATTACTTTTTGTTCCAACTGCAAGGACAAAAGAAGTGTTCTTGTTTTGTATAAAATTTCTCCTCATTAAAAAGATACACTGGTGTTAGAAGAGACGTTCCCTTTGTGGTTTCATTAGCAGTCATCATTTAGTTCCTGTTGGGATGAGTCACCCTAAACCTTCAGTCCCTCAGAGGTGGCAGAGTTCCAGCCCCTGCCACTGACCTGAGCTCTGGGCTCCTTTGCTCCAAGAACAAACCATGGACTGGGGAAAGTGGGAAATCCCCACTGCTGTTCTTCGGGGGGGCCAGGGCTGTGACACAGGACAAGGCACCGGAGATGATTTACAGGGAAAAATGGGGATAAAAGAGGCTCCTTATCAGTGAGTCTGGTTTGCTGGGGGAAAGCAGCTGCTGAGCTGAGTTAATCTCATGTTCTTAATCACAGGCTCAGCCCCAGCCTTTCATTCCAGGTGTCCATGCTCTGCAGGAGGTGAGAGATTGTGCAATGAAAAACCTCCATGGCAGTTACAGCCAACATCTCCTATTATGTCTCTTTACTGAGCTTTTTTTTTTTTAATATAAAAACTCCCTCCCCCTACCTTTCCATGAGATGAATCAAATCTCAGTATCATTTTTATTCTTTTTAGCTACAACAGAGCAGCTGAAACTGTTCCTGTAACTTCTCTGTTTGGAAAATGACTGGGTTTGTGTCTGCAGGATTCTTACTCTCTACTTTTCATGGTACAGACAGGATAATGCAGCTTCTTATATTTTTAGCTTCCATGGGCAGAGTAACAGGGCCTTTCAATAGAGAAATTATGTGGGGGCTTGGCTCCACAGACTGTTTAAATAGTACCTATTCAAATATGTATAGAATGGTCTCTTCTGTGCACATTCCAGTCTTTTAGTGTTTTGTCTCTAACCTAAACCCAAATCAATGACCCTGTTCCTGTGGCACCCCAGAAAGCAGCGATTCACAACCCTCCAGCTCCCCACTGCTGCCCTGAGCCCCAGTGCAGGGCCCCGGCCCTCCCATCCAGCTGCTCCTCTCCTCCATGTCCTGCAGGCTCTCGGGAATGTCAGGGAAACCCTGCAAAGGTGCCCTGTACCTGCTGCTTCCACTCGGGGCTGATCCTCTTGCAGTAGGTCCAGACCATGTTCTGCATGCAGAGCCTGCGCAGGAGCTGCGACGCCTGCGGGGAGCCCACGGGAAAGGGGACAGGTCAGAGCCACTGACAAACCCACAGGGACACATCCAACAGCCCAGAACCACTGACAAACCCCACAGGGACAAACCCAACAGCCCAGAACCACTGACAAACCCCACAGGGACAAACCCAACAGCCCAGAACCACTGACAAACCCAAGAGGGACAAACCCAACAGGGACAAACCCAACAGCCCAGAACCACTGACAAACCCAACAGCTCAGAGCCACTGACAAACCCAACAGCCCAGAACCACTCACAAACCAACCTAACAGGGACAACAAACCCGACAGGGACAAAAACCCAACAGCTCAGAACCATTGACAAACCCAACAGGGACAAAAACCCAGCAGCTCAGAACCACTGAAAAACCAATAGGGACAAGCCCAACAGACCAGAACCACTGACAAACCCAACAGAGCAGCTGCAACAGCAGAAAATGCACTGCTGGGTTAAAAAGCTGTTTCCTGACCAAGAATTAAATAAGAAGTAGTTGATTTTCTGCCTTTCTCTGTGAGGGTTTGCCCTGTGACTTCTCCAGCTGCTTTAGAATGGGGAATAAACACCAGGATCCCTCCTCTCTGCACTGCTGTGCCCTTCCTTCCTTCCAGCTGTACCTTCAATCCAAACAAGGACCTCTGGATAAGGTAACTTGGATTTTCTGCAATATTTTGTTTTGAGCAGATAAACCAATTCAAGCAGATGCAGAATAGTAACAGCAACAGAGGGAACTGGATTTGTTAAGAGAAAAACGGATGGGAATTTCAGAAACGGATGAGAAACCCAGGAGAAAATGGTGTTGCAACAGCACCACGTCCCAAGAAGCTGCAATCCTCTAGCCCTGGATCCCAGGGGTCATTCCCACCTCACAGAGCGATGGGGGAGGAGTTGGCCACGATTTGTCCAAGACATTTTTTGGTAAGTTCCTCTTGAGGTTCATCAGGAAGGAGAATCGGATGTAATCCAGGAAATACTCGTTCTCTGGGCACCGCGGGTGGTTCCGGTAAATGAAGCCTTTGATGAACCTGTGGGTGTGGAAAATATTGTTAGAAAATTTTAAAAGTGATCAAAATTAGTGGTATTTAAAGGTTCTATTTCCTGGGCCTGATTTAATAGTTGTCATTTATTTTTTAAAAACTGTGTAGTGACAAGAAAGTTTATTTTTAGCATCTTATTGTTAAGGAATGTGATGGTTGAGGGCTTGGGCTGCTCTTCACACACCTCCTGATGGTCTCCACTGCCCATTTCCTCTTGGCAGCTTTTCGGCGTCCCAGGGTTCCCCTCCACCAGGACTGGATGGTGATGGCTAAAAATAACACAAAGATTTTGCATTAAGGGAGCTCCTTCATCCCCAAACCGACTCCAGACAAAACTGGCACCAAAAATGCTCAGGAAAACCCACCCTGCAAATAAACAGCTTTCAGTGAGGCATGAGGGCAAGAATACGAGTTTATAATGATATGACACGTTGGATAAATGTCAGTAAAAAGATGGGAACTGCTGGGGGAGCTGCTGGGGGAACATCTCTCCCTCTTTCTCTCTCTGTGTCTCTCATACCTGAGCGTTTCATGGTCAGGAATTTCTTCCGGCGGTAGAAACCTCTCCACGTCGCCTGCATTTTTGTGGCTGGAATCGCAAGAAAAGCAGCAATTTGCAACTGTGACCAAGCAGATTTTGGTAAAAAAAGACTCAACATTATAAACAGAAATCCACTGTAAGTGTGAGTGCCTCACCCAGACTCTGCTTCCTCACTTCCAGAGCATCTTCTGTCGCAAACAAGGTCTTGGGAAAGCGGATAAAAATCTTTGTTCTAGAAACAGAAATGCAGAATTTCATTTAACATGCTGGAGCAACTTGCTTTTGGCATCCCCTTTGGGCTCTGTAATCTTTCCCTCCCCTATTATCTAGAGAAGCTTTATTTCAAAGGGACAACATGGACATGCAGTGATTCATAACCTCAAATTCAGAACACAGAACTGACCGTCCCATTTTGTATTCTTCTGGTTTGTAGCCAAGGTGCTTCACCAGCACAGCCACCCCATCGTAGGGCCGCCCATCCCACGTGGGCCACGTTTCTGGACACAGGGATTTGTACCTGGGAATTGGCAGGAGAAGAAATCTTAGGGAGAGAAGTGAATTCCAAGGAGGGAGAGAGGCCATGGGAAGGGGAGAGGCCATGGGAAGGGAGAGAGCCCAAGCTTCCCACCCCTCTATGTGGTAGAGCTGCTTTTCAAAACAGCTCTCCAGCCTCACTATCAATGAGATGAAGCCCAGGGAGAGGGAGCAGCAAGGGAAAGAATTCCAAAGCAGCTTTACCTCTGCAGGAACACCTCGTATTTTCTCCGATAGGCGAAGCCGGCTCTGCGCACCCGGAGGTTTTCCATCAGCCCCAGGTATTTCACCTGGTGTCGGATCAGGACTTCATCAAATCGATCTTGGCAGGGCATGGAAATGGAAAATCACAATCAATGCACAGCTGCCCCTTTGTCTGGAGAAGGGCAATGTTCAGCTCTTGTTGTGTCTCGCACAATTATCTTTAACCTCTAATGAATCCTCACAGCCCAAGTCCCACAAAACTTTGTGTCTCCTGCCTTCCCCTCCAGCCCTTTTTAATTATTTATGTTTAGTTCCAAAATAAAGTTTTCCTTTGGGATGTTTTATGCCTAGAGGAACCAAAAATGAGGGAGAGTAAGGCCACTAGAATGAATTTCCATAGGTCAATAATTCTTTACTTTAACCACGACCCTCCTCTAGCCAAGAGCAGTGCTCCCATTCCCATTCCCGGCTGCTGGCACTGCCACCCCCTCCCTACAGAAGCTCAGGCACAGACCCAAAATGAACCCAAAATCGCACAGGGCTTCATTGCTGCTCCTTTCTGTGCCTCCCTGACTGGGATCCCGTGCTCTGGCTCTGTCCCCAGGGCCATACCAGCCTGTTTGGCATCGTTGGGTTTCATGCAGCGGATGTAGGAGGGTTCTTTGGACATCAGGATTTCCATGAGTTTGGAGAGGCTGTTTTTGAACTGAGTTGCTGCCTAGGAGAAAAGGAGGAAAACTACACATGAAGGGATGATTTGGAGCTGGCTACAAACCAGAAGAATGTGAGGGGTTTGCATTCAGATCATGTCAGAGAGTTCATGTTTTAAAAAGAGGGAGCAGCCACAGCTCCCTCCAGCTCTTGAGTTCTCACCGTTTCAGGTCTTTTTTTGTCTGTCAGCTCTGTCCTATCAAAGCACTGGTTTATGATGGGGTTCTCTGAGTTGCACATGGTCTGCAGAGAGAGTATGTTTTCAGAGATGAAATACAGAGAACTACCAGAGAAACTCAGGGACAAAACTATTTCTAATAACAAAATGAACATTGAGATCTCAATCACTCTTTTCAGAGCACAGCCCTATGGACACACAGCCTCCAGGTAGAGTCTAGAAGAATCCATTCCCTCAGCTGCAACCCCATTTTAAACCCAGCTCCTCATCCTGTTCTGGAAACCTCCTCTCTCCACACTCACCTCCTTCAGGTTCCGGAAGAGAAGGTCGTTGTTTTTATCTAGAAAACCTGGAAGAAAAACAAACCACTCAGGCTGTTCCATGGGAATTTCAAGGCAGGGATTGAGATCTGAAATTAGTCTGGTTGATCAGGTGATGTGGGGATGTATTTTAGGCCCAGAGTTTTGCTTTTTCTGTGTAGAATTACCTGCAACACTGTAGGTGACGTCCCCGGCGTAGTGCGAGAGCCGGAACTCCTCCCGCCCCAGCGACTTGCGCGTCTTTTGGTCAGCGAGTTTGTGCCTGGGGAGGGAGCAAAAACCTTCAGGAGACACAAAATTCTGCAGGATTCACTTCAAAAAGCACCAGGACATTCAATCCTGGAGTGGGACTGTGCAAAGGTGGGCAGGGAATGTAAACTGGACTTGCAGATTTTCAGGTAAATAAAGTTATCAAGCAGCACGTCACAGAAGTGTCATTAAATGTATTTCTGTTTAATGAAAAGGGGAATTTCAGTGTTCCTTGCAGAGTGGTTCTGTGTGCACATAAGATGTGGACATTCTAAGCTGACCATTCAGAATAAAAGCAGAACATTCAGAATAAACAGACATTTGGAGCTCCAAAACTGAAGTAAATCAGCTGCAAGGTGAGAGGCGAGTCAGTAACAAGAGTTTTGTTGCCCCTTTTACATTCTGAAGCTCAGTCAGGCACTCAGTGTTGACAACCTATTTTATACTATCTTAAATATCAATCAAATCTCTTAGTAAAAGAAAATTACCATCTTTTATATGGTCCCACGACCCAGCACAGTGAGGATGTTATTCCCACCCTGGGATCCACCACTGCCCTCAGCTGTGGGAACACTCACGTGAGAAAATGAGGGTGGTTCTTCACAGTCTCCTCCAGTTTCTCCAAGAATGTCGTGTCTGTGGCATCCCCAGGTCTCAGACACTCCTCATCCTACAAACACACAAATTCCAGGGATTTCTGACTGGGCTCTGCCTCACTGAAACACTCCCCCAGTTTGGCCCTTTGGCCTTTCCACAGGCAACCACCTTTTAGCTCAATAAATGAAGAATTGTTGAGCTGAAAAGGAAAACATTTCCCTCCTTCCAGACTGCCTGGATTGGGAGCTGCTTTCCCCAGAGTCTGTGAAGGTGATACAATGACTTTTAATGGTGTCACTGTTCAGTGATTTATTGCTCTTCCCACCCACACAAACAGTTCCAACATAAACTGATTTTTTTCCCATGTTTTCCCCCTTGTTTTCCACTACACTGCCCCAAATTTTTCATTCAAAAAGGTGTTTTCAACTCACCAAAATAGAAATGATGCCTTTGAATTTCTCTTCCACCAAGTCACAAATTATTTTGTTATTGAAATACTGAACTGGCTCCCACTGCAAAGACAAGAAATCACACTTAGGTGAAAACAACTCTAGACTGGGAAAAAAAACCAGATAAATTTCAGAACATTTCAGAGAGCACCTGACTTCAACAATCTTTCTGTCAAAGCTTTTTCACTCATCACATTTGTTTTCCTAACATTGCCCTTATTAAAATCAGGGTAAAAGCTTGGGATGGCATTACTCACTTCCAGCTGTCTCACACAGTTACCAGGGTTTCAAAAAGAAGGGAAAAAGGAAAGTTCTTTCATTTTTTATTTGGAGACCATAGCAGCAGCTCCTTTTCCCTCTGGAAGGAGAGGGAAGGGAGGATTTGGGCTCTTACCGCGATGCCCTCGGACTCGTACTCCTCTTGCTCTGATTTCAGGGTGAGTTCTATGAAGAGCTGCTGCAACTTTTCATTGCAATAATTAATACAAAACTGCTCAAAGCTGCAAAGAAAAATCAGAAAAATAATCACTAAGGCTGGAGCACGAGTAATTAAGCTACAAACAGTGGGAGCAGTAGGAATACAGTAAAGCAAGAGAAACAGATTTTTGTGAAGTGTTTCTTTGCTGACTACAAATTGAATAATTTTATTGTTTAGGGAAACTCAAAGAGTTCCAGAAGGAGGGAAAAATGGACACGAAGGATGGAACATGGAGGAACACAAAAACCTTGAATAAAGGCCCAATAACGCTGCAAATTTGAGAGTCTTGGATCAGTGCTACCTGCCAGGGAGGTTCCAGCCTCTGTCAGTCCCATCCCCTGATTTATCATCACCATGGGAAGATGCCACAACAGCCACCCCCGGGCTGGAGAGCTGGACAAAGGCACAGCTCAAGCTATGGCATGAATACACCCCAAAACCCAAAAGTTTATTTCAAATACCAGGACCATTAACAGCTGTAAATGCTAATTATTAGCTGGATGTCCCAAGTATTAGAAGCCCTGTGATTATCAGTTTTTCACCTGAATTCCTGACATTTAAATGCCACCTCTTTTACTAAGAAATGGAATAATGCCTTGGTTCACAAGGGAGAGAAAACACTGTAACTGAATAAAGTTATTCAGAATTTATTAAAACAAACCTGTTGTGCTGGAAAACCTCAAACCCGTAGATGTCCAGCAATCCTAGAACTGTTGTACTTCTCCAGCCTGGAAACTTCTCTTCCTGCAACAGAGCAGAAAACAAAAGTAGGTATTTACTCACAGCTATGATCCATCCCTGGATCTCAATCTTATTTTATCACAGCATTTACTGTGCAATTTGGAAAACAAATCAATTTAGAAGCAACTAAAAGCATGGAATTTGCTTTGCAGCGGAGAGATTTGGAAATTGCTTTCACATTTGGCTGGAAATCAACAAACAGAAGGGTCACTTGCCTTGTAAGCCAGGGATTTGTTGACCTTGTTGACCAGCCAGGAGAAGGTGCGGCCGTAGATGGCCTTGGCCAGGGCGTCCCTGGCGTAGGCGGCCTGCTCCAGGTTCAGGGGACTGACCAGCTGCAGGCAGGAGCAGAAAAAAACCACTCAGCAGCCCCCCAAACCAAGGGATCCCCTTTTCCTGCTTCATCGTTACTCAACAGCCACTCAAACCCATCCTGCTCAAGGCTGAACAGTCACCAGCGCAGTGACGACCTCCTGGGAGAGGTGACAAGGGAACTGCTGGCAGAGCTGATTCATTTCATCCCGTTTGCCTCCCAAATCCCCAGGGCCTGTTCTTACCTCCTCCCCTTTTGCTATGATCTTCTTGTGGATCAATGCATCCCGAAGAACAGAGCCATCCACTGCCAGGAGCTGCAAGCAGGATATTCAATGAATTTATGGAGCTGTACACTCCATTTTCCTAAAATCCCAGCCCAGTGAAACAACCTTTTATTTCCCACTCTCACTGCAAGACCTCTGCAGCACCAATCTCTCCCTTCCCTCCTTTCTGGCAGGGCTATGAGCTAACAAATGAATTGGCTGGAAGGAAGCAACTAAGCAAAGGCACAAAGGTGGTTCTTTCTTTAAAACTCTTCTCCAGAGTCTGTTCCAACCTCACTGCCCCAAAGGTGAAAAGCTCAAGGCAGTGATGGGTCAGGTGGTGAACAGAGAAGTTGTCAATTAAAGGGGTTTGATGATAATATTTGCATTTTATTTAGGTCAAAAAAAGTAAAATTTACAAGAACTTCTATACCACAGCCTAAAATTATATCATGGCATCAAGCTCAAAGTAAGGAATCCTCTACAATTCACTTTCCTGTAGTATCTCCCTCACTGGTGACACTCACCCTGGCCAGGTATTTAATCTGATTCTCTGTAGTGACCTGAGCATTCCCCTGCTCATCAGCAGCAAACTGGACGTTCCCCAGGTGCAGGACACTGGCCACAATGCTCAGCAAATCCTGGGATGGAAGCAACAGGCAGAGGTCAGGATGATGGAATGAACACACAGCGAGGTTTTTGCATTAATTCACATTTTAGGAGAACATTTTGTTATTTTTTGGGGGATTTTTGTAGAGAATACAGTCACTCTGAATTGATTCACTGATTTTAATCAGAAATCCCAAATCAAAGCAGAAAAACTCCTTAAAAGGGGGGAAATTGGTGCTGCTAAACCTCACCTCCACCTCGCTGTCATTGAAGCTGATAACAGACAGGGCTCTCCTCATGATCTTCCACTCATTTTTGTCATTTATGGAACTGACCCTTGCACAATGACCCTAAAAAGACACAGTTTGATATAAATAAGTAAACAATCATCAAAGATACACTATCCATGCTCAATGCATCGTACATTTCTTTTTATAGCAGTCACCTTGGAGTTAATTCTGAAGTGAGGGAAGGAAATTACAAAGTCAATTGAAAACACACCAGCCCTGTATTATGTTCACCTTTACTAAATAGTGATACTGCTGTGGGTTCTTCTCGAGGCCCAGCCTCCTCAGCAGGTCCTCCTCCCCTCCTTCCAGCAGCTGGTAGAAGATGTGGAAGTTCCTCTCGCCGTGGTTCTGGTGCACAACTCGGGATTTCTCCAGGAGGTAGTTCAAGATGTGGCCCCCGACAGGAGCCCCCTAAACCAAACCAGACACATGGAAAGAGTTCATCAACAGAGAGGAAAATATTTCTCCTTCTTGGTTGTGTGTTCAAATACAAGACCTGAAGCAAAAGCCCACAAAACCACAGAAAATTGTCTGTCATTGTGTGTCACGAGCTCTATTTCAGCTCCAACACGATTTGAGTGCTAAATGACTTGTGTAAAATTCCTTCTAGGAATTCATCACGAAGGGAAAGCATCACAACTGAGTGTGGAGGGATTAAAGGAGACTTAAAGCACTGGAGGATGGCAAAGCTGAGCTCCTCAGCTCCTGCCCTGTGTCCACCTTCCTGGTGTGGGGCAGTTGGGATCAGAGTGGACACAAACACTGAGCAAAGTTATACAGGACAGGGATTATCTTCAGATCCCTCAGCTGGTTTATGTGGATTTACTCTGGGAGTATCCACTGGCACAGTGCCCTAGAAATAAAACACCCCAGAAACAAAAGGATTTGATCTCAGTGTCCCCTTATAGAGAGAAATAAGGGAGGAATGGAAGGAGAGGGAGTGCTGTAAAACCCTCTGGACCCAAACTTTGCTACCAGAGGTTCTGCTTATGCTGTCACCAAGGAAATGCAAAGCACTCACTACACACACACAGCAGTACAAGAACACAGAGAACTCCTACGACTGGGACCAGTCCTGAAATAGAAACCAGATTCCAAGTTACCCTGTAATCAAACTGCACATCCATGTACTTCCCAAACCGACTGGAGTTGTCATTTCGAAGGGTTTTTGCATTTCCAAAGGCCTGAAATGAGAACGATCAGAGAAAAATAAGTGAGTACCAAGTCAGATTATTTATAAACACTTGAGTGAAGCTGCCAGTTATTTATTTACAGCCTAGGATTTTCCTTTCTGGAACCCCAGAAGGAAACAGATTGCTCCCTGAATTCTAACGCTGATCTTTACACCCAGTGCAGATGGAACATCCTCTGAAAACACTTCCATCCCCCCTGCAAGCTGATTTTAATGCCAGTCCACTGCTGACAACATATGTCCTGTCTGACAGCCTTTTCCAAGCTTCCTCTGTCATCACAGCCGTTCATCACAGCTCGCTGCCAGAGGGGCTGCCGGGCTCTCCCTGCTGCTGGGAGCTCACCTTTCCCGGGACACAGGACCCAGGGATATCTCAGGGCACTGCAGACAGCCAGGGCTGGACACTAGAGGACACCACAGCACCAGAAAATGAACCCACGAACGCCTTTCTCAGCTGCCCGTTGGGATGTGCCCATCTGCTGTGACCCAGAGCTCTTCCCACGCCAAATTCCCTCTTTCCCCGCACCCCATCCATGCCACAAGTGCTCCTGGTGGACTGGAAAGGGTCAGGGCAGCTTTGGCTGGGAATGAGAGCGGGATTCCCCACTGATGTGCCTGCAGAGCATTCCCAGGACACGCTGTCACCGCCCCGTGGGGTCCTGCTGGCAGGAAACGGGAGCATTCCCGGTGACTCAGGGCCAGGATTCCGTGGGAGATACCTCCAGGACGGGGTTGGACTGCAGCAGCCGGTCCTTGACGGTCTCGACCTGCTGGCTGGCGGGGCAGGTGACAGCGTAGTACTGCAGGATCTTCTTGGTGGCCTCGGTTTTGCCGGCGCCGCTCTCGCCGGAGATGAGGATGCACTGATCCTTCCTCTCGGTGCGCAGCGAGCGGTAGGAATTGTCCGCGATGGCGTAGCTGGGAGGGGACAGCCGGGATTAGGGGGTTTGCCTGTGAAAGCCCGGCAGAGACATCCCCCAAAAAAGCCCCAGGCCATGGGCTGGGTGAGATCACACAGCTCCTGCACGTTGGTGACAACACAGGACAGCACTGACACCTCTGGTCACACCTCAGCCACCGAGCCAAGGCTCTGCAGGGTGATGACACGAATTGCCAAATTCTTTTAAACTGTTCTTTCGACTTTTTCTTCTGACAAGAAAAGGTAGAAGGTGACTAAGCTGTGCAGATCAACTGGCTTTGCTAAATATAAATGATCTCTCAACACGGGTCCCACAGGACAAAAGTTTTACATTCAGGAAACACCTTGTTCTCCACTGGTGGTTTTTTTGCTTATCTTCCAAGTGGTGACACACTCAGAAGGTCACAACTGCATTCTGCTGTCTGGGTGGCTCCAGAGCTTCTCTTGGATGGTGGAAAGAGCTGGGTAAGCCCCCACAGACTAAGGAGCATCCTGCAGGCTCCCTCTGGCACCCTCCACTGCCCCAAACACCAGGCACTTCCCCCTGCCTGCCCCTCTGCTTCCTCCTTTGCTGCTTTTTCTGTCATTTCTGCCTTGCTGCCCATGACAGAGCAGACAGGATCCCACACCCAGAGTCTCACACACTCCTACAACAGCAGAGAGCAGCAGGGGATGAGTGACAACGGTGACAACTGCTCAGAGGGAGAGGAAAAGGACAACACGCTCACATCAGACAACATTTTCAGCTCTCACATGCGGTGACCGAGCAGATATCCTGTCTTCATACACCTGCCAACCTGTTAGTAGCTTGGCTTTTATTTAATTTTCATTTTTTTCTTTTATTTTTTTTTTAAACTCTCCTGCTGTGCTATTAATTAGAAATAATCACACCAAAATAACAGCTGTGGCCTTCTGGAGTCTATTAATACTTGGTGCTAAGGCAACACCAACGAGCTCCCTTAGCAACACAACTCCACGCTCACCCCACAAAACACATCATGGCCCTCTCTCCCCATCCAGATTCTGCCTCTGGAGTATTTTGGAAACAGCTGAATAAATGCAAATTGCATTTGGATTTGGAGCAGTGCCTCTGGCCCCCGTGCCTTTATGGGGTGGTTTATGGCCCCTCGAGCACAGACAGAATCCCTTCAAGTAAAGATGGTGATGGTCCCATTTGCAAGCCATAAACAGGACAGGATGTGACAGATCTCTGGGGATATGCTGTGTTCCAAGCCCATAGGGGTAACTTTCCTCCTCTGACTGGGATGCACTTCCCAGAGAACTCAGTGCTCAGGCCTAGACTTGAACTATGTGACACTGAAATCTTGAAGTGTTTTGGCTTTCTAGAATCAGTTTAGAAGAGGAGAAAGAGGAAAAAAGACACCTGAGTTACTGGAAAAGGAGAAGCCCAGAGCACTACACTGCAGACGGAGCATCTTGATGATTGAGAGGATTTTTCAATGCATATATAATCAAATAATGCAATGGAACAGCAAAAACAGTTAACAAAAAACTGTTTTCCCAGTGAGAGCAGCAGAATCCAGGATCACAGTTCTCCAGGGCTCACTTACGAGCTGCACATTTTACAACTTTGGAAGGGACTCGTTAAAAAGAGAAAGCAAGCCTAAGAAATAATCAGCTACACTGTGATTTAAGTGGAATTAAAGCACATCTGCTCAGTGCTTTTGCTATCCACGAGCATTGCCATCATCCTGTACCTACTGCACACTTAAAAACGGAGCCACAATCCCAAGGATTTTCCAGAGAGTCCCAAAATTCACACCTAAGGGCACAGAAGCCCTTCCCTGACCACAGGCAAAGTGAACAGAGCAGGTTTGAATGCAGGGTTTTCCAGCTTTCATTCTCCCCCATATGGGATCACACAGTAAAAATCACATTTTTGTCCCAACAAATCCAACTTCAAGTGCTGAGACTTTCCCAAGTAATGGTGTTTCTCCCCCTCTCTGTGCTTGCAGCACATTCTGGTTTGTTTACTCTCCTGGGCTATGTGCCAGCAATAAGAAACAACCCAAATAGTTTGCTCAAAAATAATATCACTTACTCTTCCAAGATGTCTTTAAAAAAAACCCAACAAAAAAACACAACATAAAAAACCCTCCAAGAGGTGCTCAGAATTTAGCCCTTAGTCCTGAAAAAAACCCCATTTTGAAGCCATGTGGCCTCAGCTCTCAGTCATCTTTTTCTTTCAGGCTGACAAAAAAATTCAAACGCTTTCAAAAATAACTTTAAACCTCAAACTTTTTTTAATGGGAAATTGGGAATGCTCACCAGGCCAGACCATGTAAATAAATACATTCCTTGTTCCAACAGGCTGAGGGTATCTTAGCAACAAGGGAAATACCAGATAAATATTGGTCAGGCAGTAACAGCAGAGGTAGGAAAGAAACCCCCACACACCAGAAACTCTTTCCCCTACTTAGCCCAGTGCTGGGGAAACTCAGAGCCCGGACACAGAGACCCCAAATAACCCTGGAACAATGAACTCCTGTCCTGCCAGGGCTGGGTAAGCAACTCTGTTCCTGCAGCCAGGAAGGAACCAACTCCCTTTCCAAATACTGCTCTTGCAAAGGCAGCTCATCCTCTTCGGAGAGAGGAACAGGAATAGAAAGAGCCCTACACCACACCCTCCGGAGGATCCTCTCTATCCCTTTCTATCCCTAGGACTTCCAGGGCTGCAGCTGGGACAGGGAAAAGTCCTGTTTGCCTGTTTTCACATGTCCCAGCTGTGTGGGAATGACACAACCTTGCACGGGCACCCACTCACAGGTGAGGAGAAACTTCATAGAAGCTGACGCCGCGGTACCGCTCCATGTTCTGTTTGGTGTAGATTTCCAGCTCCTTGTAGGGGTTCACAGACACCAGCACAGAGCCAATGTAGGTCTGAAAAGGAGAATAAAAAGCAGGGAGGTTACAGGGGGGCTGGAGGCAGAGCTCAGGCGTCTCTGGAGGCTGGACACCCATCCTGGTGTGCCGGGGATGTTCCTGAGGGTTCCCAAACAGGCCGAGGGTGTGAGGAAGAGACCTCCTAGCTCTGGGACAGAGACACTGCTGGAGTTGTGCCAGCCATGTTATCCTTGCTGGGTAAACAGCACCTGCAAATGGTTTTAGGGCTTCTAACAAGCCACAATACTGGGTTATTTCTGATGTACAGTGAGGATTGAGTTCAGGTCTGGGGTTGGTGGAAGTGAGTGAATTCAGGAGACGGAAGAATGTGGTGAGAGTTGGATTTTCAGTGCTGTAAATGCCACCAGATCTCAACAGGAGCACTGCAGTGAGTCCCTACACCCATGAGATGACAGCATCCCAGACTGGTCCTGGCACAGGCACCCATGGCCTGTGGAAGCTGACACCACCATCTCCAAACCCCACTGCAGAGCAAAGCCGCGTTTGTCCCGTGCAGCAACCACACTCCAGGTCACTGACGGGCACCCTGGTGACTGCCCCCGTGCTACTCACATAGATCAGGTTCTCCTTGAAGCGTTTCCTCAGGTTTTCTATGAATGCAGCTTCGCTGGTGAAGTTTTCCAGCAGGACAAAGTCCTGCACCCCGACACGGTCCCGGGCCGTCAGAGCGCTCTCCATGGTCAGCCGGATGCCGTTGGCTCCCAATCCCTGCAGCCAAAAGCACAGGGAAGTTGGGACAGCTGTGGCTTTGCAGGCAGTTCCCTGAGTCCACAAGAACCACAGTCACCCACGGATAACCATGGATATGAAAATAATCCCACTGCTGCTGCTGCAAACAGTGATTCCCAACACTTCTTCAGCTGTCTGCCTTAATTGCTTTGAGGGAAGACAAGTCAGCATTAGGGAAAAATTACTGCTAAATTTCCAATAACTTCAAATCAATCAAACAAACATTTGATAAAGAGAATAAAACTTGGATTTCCTTTCCCAGGCATCCTTTAGCAGGAGGGAGACTGAAATGTGTTCTCTCCTCTCTCTGATTTCACAACGGGAAGCTGTTTCGAGGTAAGGAATCTGTCATGACTAACGATGATTCATCTCAGAACAAACAGCTTCACGTTGCTGACCAATTTAAAAGCTTTAGCAAGGAACCCAATGGGAAAGTTCTGAGAAAATTGAGAAGAAATGAGAAATGGGCATTTCTGCATCCCACGCCACTCAATTTAGACTGTGACACCGATGTGCATCAAGAGACTCCTACCCCTGACTCTCTTTTAAAGGTTACATTTTGAACGTGGTGTGGTTGAGACACAACCATCTGTGGAAAGCACTCATCTGCTGACTCCTGACTTCACTCTAAAGCAGGGAGGGGAAATGAGCACCCAGGGGTGACTCAGTCGCTGCTTGCTGGGGAAATCTCTACTCAAGGGACAGAGATGGAGAAGATGAGAGGCCCCACAGAAACCAGAGACAGGAGATACAACATGTGAAACCATCCGCCTCACACCTGCCTGCATTTCCTTATCTTCTTGAACCCTTCTTACATTGCAAACTGCTCACAAAAGCAAGCACCCTCCTCCTAAATAATTTCTCTAAAACACTAAGTGATATTTTGGGACATTGCACAAACTCCAGAGGTGTCTGTTCCTAAGCAGGCTCATGCACTAAGAGCAATCCCAGACACCCATCACAAACTGGGAATGTCAGACCCTGCATCCCGCCCCAAACCCTGCACAACGGTGTAGATGACTTTTACTGACTCACTGAGGTCCCTTCTGCTCCTTCCCAAGATACAGAAGTGGTCAGAGCACAGGGACTGATGGTGTGCAGGGAAAAAAATAAACCCGGCGTTGGTCAGGAAGAAAATTCACCTGAAGTTTTGTTAAACAGCAATAAAGGCAAGACTCACTGAAGTACCAATTTGGGTCCAAACAGGTGCAAATCCCCTCAGTCTGCAATTGTTTTGACTCACCAATTTCTGGGTAAATGCTTTTTTGCTCTGGTAAATGATTAATAAATGCAGTTTTGCCTATTTCTGCAAGATCTAATTGGCTTCCTCCCTGTAAGCCTGGGCAGAAGTGATTGCCTGAAACCAGCAGTTTTCAGATAGGAAAATTAGTTCCTTCTGGAAATCTCAAATCCAGACCCACTCTAACGGCTCAAACACCACAAAGAAACATCATTTTATTTCCTGTTTTATTTTTTCC
Organism: Eulacestoma nigropectus; assembly: GCA_013397775.1. Classification (NCBI taxonomy): domain Eukaryota; kingdom Metazoa; phylum Chordata; class Aves; order Passeriformes; genus Eulacestoma; species Eulacestoma nigropectus. Next base: position 303,488 of record VZTE01004147.1, read on the forward strand.
AATTAGTCTCATGGTCTGGAGGGCCTGAGTTCTAAGCTTGGAAAGACCCAGTCTGGGAGGAATTCTGCAGATGCTGTCATGAAATAATCTTTCTAAAATGGCCCAAATTTTCCAAGCCAAGTCCTCCACAGCTTCAGCAAAATGCTCTGTTGTCTCCTACCCTCTTTGCCAAGGTGAGGAGAAAAGGGATAACCCTTGGAGAAGGAAGGTGGTGAGATAAGGAAAGGAAAATAGAGATAAATCACATACAAATAAACTCTCACTAGAAACTGGAATCCTTCTGTCGGAGCAGTGCGATCCTGGAGCAGGTTTTGGACAAGGTGATGAGAACAAAGGCAAAACCAAAGGAAAAGAACTACTTTTCAAGTGGGTAAGTTTACAGCTGCAGTCCTAAAACACAGCTGCCTCAACAACGACTGAGGAGAAACTTCCAGCCTCGCACAGTTAATCCAAGTTTATATAATCCTGAAGGCTTTCACAGAAAACGTCATTTAGCAGCTTCAGCAGCTCTTTCATCAGCCCCTCCCTGCAGGCCAGGACAAAGTGATCCCAGCTGTGCACATCCAGGAGAGGGAAGAGCCAATCCATCCCCCTTACAAGAGAGAAAATTGCACTCAACCGCCTCCTCTGGGACAGGCATTTAAGGCCAAGAACTTTCGGTTTCCTCCAGTTTTTGTCTCCTCATTCAACTCCAACCTCTCGCCGTGAGAATAAAATAACGACCTCACATTTGCAGTCAGCTTGAAACAAAACAAAAGCCAAACCAACGCGACTGAAAGCGGCTTTTTGGCGAGAATTAAATGTGACGGGGGGATGGGATGCAGTGAGAGCCTCCAGGATATAAACTTCACTCAGTCTGGTACCCTCCCAAGCCCAAGTTCAGTGCAAATAGAAGCCAGAGCTGAGCAATAGGCACTTCTCCATGCCAGCATTTGCTCATTTGCTTTATTGCATATGGCCAAGTCTACCACCAGCTCCAAATGTCAGTGGTAACTGTTTCACTGCCACTGACATCAGCAGATGGACCATAAAGGGAGGTGAAAATAAACCCTTTGTGCAAAATGGAAACAGAAGAGTCATGCAGAAGGAAGGAAGTGGGGAGGGAAGACACTACTTAAGAAAAAAATAATCACAGTGATGTTCCTGCTGAATGATGAGTGTAAGGCGCTGAATAAATGAAAATAACTAAAATGTTGGTGATTTTCTGTTAGCAGGCAGACACCAGATCTGGTGGCTATAAATTAATGCTGGAAAACCCAGTCTGGGGGGGTTAAATGTGGTACAGTGGAGCTAATTAACCATTAAAGCAGTTTGCCTGTGGCCCAGGACTTGTGCAATAAACCAGACTGGAAATCTGACAGGGATTAAAACGAACTCAGATTCTTTCATTGTTTTAATCCAGGTCATTTTCCCACATTGGTCCCACATGTAATGATGATGGCCAAGGATACAGTGATGGGGAATCACAAGCAGGGTCAGGGAGGAGCCAGGATTCAGCAGCAGGGCCAGCTCCTGCTGCCTTTAAATGCTGAGAAACGACCACCTAAGAGGCAGGTCAGGCTTAGCCTAAAGCTCAGCATCAAATCCCTCCTCCAGGCTTTGCTGCCTCCCTGGCACCGGGTAACACCCCCTAAACCAAACCAGTGCAACTCAATCAGCAAAACAAAGACCAGGAAAAAACAATCTGGTGGTTTTCTCTCCGGGTCTTGAGCTAAATCACCTCCTGTGGGATTGGGAGAGTGTCAGAGCCAGGGGAAGGAGGAAAGGGAGCACAGGTGCCCACTGACAGTCAGTTATTTAGGTCCACCTTATAGGTCCCCTACAGGGATCAAAAGGAGGACCCGGCTGAGGATCCCGACCTTTGTAGGATGGAGACACCTAATGCCACACCCAGCACAGGCTGCAAACAGGGAACTGCAAAAATCTGAGCAATCTCCGTGTGATCTCGGTGCCCGTGGGCTCAGGAGTGCCTGTGCCTCCTCTCAATCTCCCCTTTCATCCCGTGCTGAACCCACTGTCCTGAGGGTCACTCCAGAGTGCACAAACTGACTCCTGCCATCACGTTTCCCAAAGCCACCCCATGGCGCAGTTTCCAGGGACTCGTTCCCACCGTGTTTTCACCCACTCTTTGCTTTTAATGTCTTCTCCAGAGCCGTGAGCACAACAGTGGCTCGAGGCCAGGAAGGGAAAAGCCACTCCGGAACGGTGGGGACTGGCCGAGTGCAATCACCACCACAGCACTGCTTCCACACGGCTTTTTCTTCCCTGGGATTAAATTTTGGGCAAGACTTTCCACTGGTGTAAATTGGTTGCTGAATGCAGCCTGCAGACCCAGGTTTACATTGGCCGGGGTTCCAGCTTTTCTTTGTGTTCGTGCAAGAGTCAACAAGACCAGAAAATACCTCCAAGCTCCTGGGAGTACAAAACCACTCAAGACTGTACCAAGGAGTTTCCTAAACTGAACTGGGAAATCGCTGACATGGGATTGTGAAGGTGTAAACACATATTTTTCCTTTAAACTCTGCTTAATGCCAAAGCATGATAAAGTTTTTCCTCGTCTTAGGACATGGAGAACTAATATACCTCAGAAATGAAAAACAGGACCTCTTGCTCTGAGCAGCAAAATCCAAAGGATTTGAGTCAGCTAGGCTGAGCACATTGGGGGAATTTGTGCTGGAAGATGGGAGGGCAACTCTGCCATGAGCACAGGGGTTTGGGGCTGATGTGAGCGGAGCAAGAAACTCCCCCTGGCTTTGTCCATCAGCTGCTCCGTGGCCATGGAATACCCAACATGGAGCATGGACTCATTCCCAGGCTTGATTTTCCCAGAGGGGTACTGGAATGGTTGGTGCTGGCACAGCAAATCCAGACACACTGAGGGAACAGGCAGCACCAGCAACTCCCACTCCTTCCTGGAGCATCCATGAGAAAACACCTGGAGTTCTCAAGGTGAATGGTCTTGTACGGAGCAGGGAAACTCTGTAAGTGGTTTAGAAAGTCGCAACGTAAACAGAATTTCTGCTTCACTATCTAAAAATGTATCTTTCACTATTTTCTCCTGGCAGTGTACTTTTACAGACTGGGTCGTATCCACTCAGGAGACTCTCACCCCAGGAAGTGGTTCCATCTGGGAAGAGGCAGGCACCTTTATCTTGGTATCGAGTGCAAGATGATTGATCTGCAGGCTCCAGGAATAGTTACAAAGCCGGGAACGGAAGAACGGGCCAGAACCAAATGTGAGTGGGAAGGGAAATTCAGATTAGATTCTGGAAGACAATGCAAGCCCGAACCAAGAACAAACTTCTCGTGGGGAGGTGGCAGCTAAAAAACATTTGTCTCGTGGATAGTTGGACATTTCTCACTGTCATGCCAAAGCTGCAGGAAGGAAAAAAAAATTCCTTTGATTTCTACTCCATTCTACAGCCTGGGAAAGGGCTTGGATACAACGTGGGCTAGGCAGCAGAGCAGATAAAAATCAACTGTTGTATCCAGGGCCTCAATTCCCAAGGTGCAGAATGGGAAAGCTCCTCTTGCCTTTCGCATGGAGAAAGAAATAATGACGACGGAGGTGGACCAGAATCAGGGATTCTGCCAGCAAATCCCTGACAGACTGAAGTGCAGCCACTCAGGATCCTCCTCCCTCCTGCCACACTGAAAATCAGCTGCACATTCTGGACACAACTCTCTCTGTTAGGCAACAGCTGGGTTGGAAAGAAGGTTCCCTGAGAGGCAGCTCCCTGTTTTCCATAAAAATCCCCTGCATCCAACCACGTGGATTTGTCTGAAGCCACCTGAGCAGAGATAATAATTGATAAAACACGTATTTGGCTTGTTTAGTTAAAAAAATTAAATAACGAAAGGAAATGCTTTATTTTGCTTTTAATTATGTAAGGCCAATGAAGTGATCTCCCAAAAGACAACTCGGGAAAACCAGAGCTGTCAGGTGGATGGGGATCAAAACCAGGTAACAACTCTGGTGACCCAGACCAGCAGAGCTGGAGGGAACTTGAACCCCAACTTGAACTTGCAGCTGCCTCTCAAGGACCATTTCTTAGAATTACTTCTTATTCTTGCTTCTTTTAGACCAATACATCACCAACAATGGAATGTCTGGAGTCAGGGAGCTCAGAATTTGGTTCTCCCTCTGATACTTCCCATCCTAAACCAGATGGAAGGATGGAACTCCAGAATACACTCTTCAAAAAAAATCATATTAAAGAGAGAGAAATGCTACGTCCTTGACTAATTCTTGTAAAGTAATTATTGTGAAGTTTTCTATACTTAGAGTAAAGACAAATTGAAATACAGGTAATAAGCAGATAATAATATTTGGTCAATGTTTATAACATAATTATACCTTCTAGATTCTACTTTGTGGGGGGATGAGTAAGGAAATAAGCAATTAACACTGATTCGAAGGACAGGAAAAATGTTTACCCTTAAGAGGAGTAATGATATTTCAATCAACAGGCTAAATATAAACGGGCAGTAAGAAAAATGAACTAGGCAAACCAGCAAGATCACCAGGGCTGGAAAAGTAAATACACAGAATTTCTATATTTAGGGAGCTGACATTTTTGCTCCTGAACAGATGGCACAAGCTGCTGCTGGTTAAAAGATGTTGCTGGTGGCAGTTTGCTCAGGAGACCTGTGCCCACAGGCCTGGGCATCCCACAGCAGCTTCAGAGGACAAACAGATTGAAAAAAGGCATTAAAAAAAAGGCAAAACCTCAGCTTGCTGCCCCTTCAAGTGAGTTTTGATGCTGATTTCCAGATCAGACTGAGCAGGTGAAGGGTGGCAGAAACTCAAACATCAAGAGCCAGGGCCTGCATGTGCCCCCTGTGCCCCATTCCCTGCTGCACTGCCCTGGGAATGCCCGGCCCTGCTGGTGTCCCACTGCCAACCCCGCTCCCAGCCCTTCCCCACTGCATTCCACACCCCACACAACCCTCTCAGGCCACGATGTCTCTCTGAGAGAGTCAAACTTTCCAAAGAGAACTCCAGAGCATTCCCGGGGCACGCGAAGGGCACTTCCACACCCACGTTCCCTCGGAGAACACGGAGCACCACCCCAGACACCACCTCCGCCTGTCACACTCTCACTGCCACCTCTGACAACCTTTCTCCAGGCCCACAGCTGCGCAGGGGTGCTGGCCCCAGAACCCCACGTGCCAGCAGAAACAGCCTCTCAAACCCTGGCACCTCCACTTCCACAGGAAGGACTCAGCAGGTCATCCAAAAGCTCTGCCCTTCCCTTCATCACTCTCTCAGTGGTCAACACCAGAGTATTTGGGCAAAGATGCAAGGATCTCTGGATTGAGCAGGTATGGGATACACCAGCCCCATGGTGATTCTTCAACAGAGAATTGCTCAAATCTACAGACGTGACGTTTTCAGTCCTTCTCTTCCTAAATTTGGTCACTTTACCAATTCAAGCCTTGAGCATTCTTATCCAGTCAAAAGCCCACACACTTTTTTATAATACTCCCTCATTCCTGACCTCAACATCTTCCAGAGTCAGTGAATTCCGTGGCCCAATTATTCATTGTATGAAAATAATCTTTGCATTTCTTTGGCAACTTTTAGCTTAACTCAGTGTCCCTGTTCCTGGGCTACAACACAGAAGAAGGAGCTCTGTGTTCTCTGTGGCACTGTTGTTATTCTTTTTTTCCTCCTCTCCTACTCATCTCTTTTTCCCAGGTAACAATCCCAGTCCTCTCAATCTTTCGCCACAAACTCCTTTTCCCAAGTTTTGGGGTTGTCCTGCTGTGCAGGACGCAGGGCCAGGCGTTCTGGCCGCTGCTAAAACACGGACCAAGTTTTCCTGCACTAAATACAGCCTGGAGGAACTGAGTGGCAACGAATCCCTTAGCAGGTACTTCCTGCCATTCCCTGGGATGGCAGGAATGGAGACACAAGCCCTGGGAAGGAGAGGAGCAAAGCCCAGCTCCGGGACGGTCCCTTCACATCCTTGTGCCCAAAAGCTCCACCCTTTCTTCCCTCCTAAAGCAGAGCACAGCTTTCCCCCTCTCTTCCCACTTCCTCACCTCCCACCTTGGCTTCCTCCTCCAAGCAGGTATTCCCTGGATTTTTTATCCAATTTCACCCCCTTTCACATAACTTCCCAACGAAGGGATCTTCTGCAAAGCATTTCACTTTCCTGCTTGAAACCCTGAAAATGTTCTTCTGCTGAGACCAGACACACATCTGAAAGCTGCAAAGCCACCAAAGGAGTGAAACAAACCTTACCCCGCCTCTGAACTTCATCTCTGCCTCCCGCCAGCTCCCGCAGCACTTGCTGAGCCTTTGCTTACGCCGCTGCGAAAAGCAGCAATCTGAGGACAAGTTCTCTCTTCTGTCAGTTGCTTTCTTTTTCTATTTATTTTTTTTTTTTTGGCATTTTCAGCGCAGTCAGAACTCCCTCCCTCCCACCAGCTCCTACTGGAGCATCTGGAGAGGGCGTTTTCCAAGGAGAAGGAGAACTGCCCTCCCAAGGAGGAGAGTCCGCCGTGCGCAGCCCAGGAGAGGCAGGCCCGGGGAAGTCAGCTGCGCTCTGCCTGCGGAGTTCCCGCTGCCCAGCGACAGGGAAAAACGGAAAGAAAAGTAATCCCAGGCGCTGGAAAGCCTGGGGCCGAGCCCAGCACACAAACCACAGCCAGCAGACAGGAAGAGATGAGCTCTGGGACAGCAAGTTGTTGTCCCGGAGCAGCAGCATGGACAGGGCTCCCCAAAGCCACTCCCAGCTCACCCCAAACACAGCAAACGCACAATCCCAGTCCTGGGACTGATGCTACGCTTGGAATCACCTCCTCAGAAAATCAAAGGGCCGTACAGAGTCCAGGGTTGGGTGCAGCTTGCCTTCACAAGGACTTGGAATCACAGAATGGTTTGGGTCAGAAGGGACCTTAAATTTCACCTATTTCCAATTCCACCAAGCCCTGTCCAACCTGGCTCAGCAGTATTTTATTCCAGATTCATTTGGAGGCATCCAGCACCAAAACACCCACTTCACATGGAAGTTCTGAGGTCCTCATTACAAAATCACCTGCACTACCAAGTAAGAGCCTTCTACAGGACACAGTGAAGGCACTGCTGCCCTCGGTCCCCAGCCCTTGCAAACAGAAGTTGCACATTTTGCTGTCTCTGAGCTCATCAGTGTTCTGGCAAAATTATTTCCGTGATCATAAAATTATTTATGGCCACAGCTACAGCAAGAGTATGAACTCCCCCCCTCATTTCCCACCCACCTCCCCGAGATAAGGGCATTCTGACAAAAATACTGTACAGCCTTCACTAGCATCAGGGGGAAAGCGAAAGAACAAGAGACAATGGACACAAGCTGGAAGAAGGGAAATTCCAGTGGGCTATTGGGAAATTTTTTTCCCAGTGAGTGCTGTCAAATACTGGAACAGGGGGCCCAAGAAGTTGTGAAACTCCATCCTCAGAGATATTTAAAACTCAACCAGACAATGCCTGAGCGACCTGATCTAAATTGGTCCTGCCTGGAAGTGAGGTTGGACCAGAGATCTCCACAAGTTCTTTCCAAACAAAAATTATTCTATGATTTTATTAATTATTTTGTTCCTCAATGGACTAAGCTGTGCATCCATCCTCAAAGGAGTTACAGATAGTGCAAATAAAGATATAAATCTGTTACAGAGGATGCCACCCCTCAGCCACCACAGATAATTCACATTATGGGCTGTCAGGAAGATTCTGTAACCACCAAACATGCAGAGCCATGGGATGATTCCCAAGCTCAGCTGCTGATGTTTCATGAGTGGCACTGTCTGCACTCAGCTCTGCTTAAAGGGTTTTTTATTTGTTCTGTTTCTTCCCTTCTTATCAAAACGCATCCTTCACAAATTCTGTTACAGGAAGGGTAAAGTCAAGCTCTGAAGTGAAAAAAAGATTTAGAGCAAACAGCTAAAAAGCTTCAACCTCCTCACAGAGGAGGCTATTTAAAAGCAAACACACGTAGCAGATGTTGTCAGTGGTTGGGTGCAGCACTCCCCTCTAATTAGCTCTGGCCCAAGGCAGCGATCCCAGAGATCCCGGCCGCGCTGGATGTCACTCGGCACAGGCAGAACGTGCCAAGGATTTGGGATGGAGCTTGGCTGCTGAGAGCACTGCAGTGCCACAGCTCCTCTGCCCTCTCAGACTCCATTCTGAACATTATTTGTGGTTCTTGCACAACTCTGTTTGGCAGGACTTTCATTCATTTCTTATCTCAGGTGGGTGAATTTTTAACGGCAGCGGCTTTAGGATGTGGCTCAGAGGAGGGTTTAGCTTTGGGCTGGCACTGAAGGAAATGGACACTACTCCAAGCCTCTCTCCTGTGCACAGGTGAGATCAAAGGTGATATAAACTCCATTTCCCAAACTGAGCCACATTAGCCAGTACTGAAACACGGCAGTGAGCCCTGAGCCAGGAGTTTTCCAAGCATAATTAAAGCTGTGGCCTGGCGGCTCCAACTCTTCTGGAGGAGAATGTCAGTGCTCCACCAGCACTCCTCAAACCAGTCTAATTGTAACCAAACAGAGTCAGGAGAACTCCTGTTACAATTTTAGGTATTAGCAGAGTTATCTTCACATAAACAATCTCACCTTTCCCCTAGTTTACACCTCCTAACACTTCTCAGATCGCATCTCATCACCAAAAATGCCACATAAGAGAAGAATATACAACAGCCCAACACTTAGAAGTACATTTTTTACACATTTCCCTTGGTTTTTTCATGCAGGAGAACCATTTCATTTATTTATTCACTGGAAAGACCTTTACTCAAAATGCTTTTTTTCTGCAGCCAAACTACTGCCCAACTTCTGCTGGCGAGGAAAACACTTCTACATGTGGGTTAGCCTAAATTAGGAGGGGGGGGGAAAAAAAAAGTTGGAAAGCAGAGATAATTTTACTTTATAAGATCTTGATCCTGGATTATTAAGGTGATAAAACCAGACTCTTCCTTTCCAGCAGCAGAGCCCAGCCCTTGTCTGTGATTTCTGCTGAGGATGGCTGGCAAGGTCTGGCTCACTGCAACAGGCAACTACAGGTCGAGGGATGAATCAAGTTTTCCAGGCCTCACCAGTTAGAAGTGACTCATATAAACCCTGGATTAGAGCACTGGGATTGCTCTGCTCGTTGCAGATAAGCAGCTGATTCCCTGCATACAATTTCACATTCAAAGCAAGGGGACTGGAAACCTTTCCTGTCAGCCCTGCTCCGACAGGCTCGCAGAGCCGAGCGTGACTTGCTAAGCTACACCCGCAAGCAGTGGCTCTGCTGAAAAAATAAAGAGTTTGGCCCCATGAAAACACCATCAGCAAACCAGTCTTCCCCTCTGCTGTGCAGATTCCACTGCAAAATATAAATCTGGAGGTATGAGATGCTGCCTTGGGTTTATGCTGTTCAAAAATCAACGTGGGTCACATCTGTGTTACTCCAAAAGGTGTCAAGTTCATCTATCAGTGCGTGTCTTCCTTCTGGATTTTTATAATATTCGTTATTTCTGCCTTGCAAAAGACCTACAGAATAAGACACATTCCATAATTAGAAAGCACTTGGCAAAAATACCATGGGAAAGAAACCACCCTAAACAGGCCAGGAATCTGAGAGCCCTTCCTCTCGCAGGTCAGAGGAACGTCTTAATCAAAAAACAGAAATGTCTTTAACCTGTCACATGTGTCCTGCTGTACAGATTATCCTGGTCTGAAACTGATTAAAATGCCTCACATTCCAAAAACACCCTATAGCAGAAACTGAGGGTTCTGAGGGACATTTGTCCCACTGCTTAGGAAAAACACCCTGTGTCCAGCAGAGGATGAACATCTGACTGCAGGATAACGATAAATCAACACCCTGCCAAAGAGCCAAAGCTAAATATTGTAACAGGTTTGACAACAAGGCAGAATCTCCTTCCCATGCCATTCGTTCTGCTAAGAATTGTCTCTTTTCTACCCAGTTTTTGGATTAATGCATCTCCTCCTTCCCTCCCAAGAGCGCTCCAAACAGGTAGACAGGAACAGAGGTTTGAGCACAGGACATCGGCCCCTGGAGACACAACATTCCTGCTCACTCATGAAACTGCACACCTAGAAAGCTTAAACCAAAAGCTCGTTATACTCACTCAAAAGGTGCTTCAAGATGATCAACGTTCCTTCATTTTACTGCAAACTCCATGACATCACAAGTTGACTGAATTCCCCGATTCTGTGTGAAGGTGTTTGCAGGGTTACAGACAAAACCTTAAAAATAGTGAGGTGTGGCCAAAAGGGTTCAAAAACCAGAAGACAAAGAATATTTACATTATTACTTTGGATTCTAATTTATGCTTTGTAATGCCTAAAACTGTCAATACTGGTTTTGTTTGTTCCAAGAAAGCTTCGTCAGTGAGAACATCAAACTTCTTTTCTTCCCAAGCTCAGTCTTTCACAAATAAATAGGAAAAAAAAAAGAACATTACAAAAAATGGAGATACACACATCTCCTTGGATTCCTACACTTTCTCTGCCAGTGCTGTTCCCTGTTTTGATGCCCCTGGTGATGGATTAAAAAGCACATATGATGGGCTTGTATTTAGTTATGGCTCCCACACACACACAATAATTCTGGGTCTATGACGTGAGCGAAAACAGAAACTGGGTTAATCTAACAAATTAAGATAAATTTTCCTTGTTGTTGCTTTCTGCTGAACCAGTGAGACAGAAATGGCTGGCTGGCTTTGACAGTGGCCATCAGAACAAAGTCCCACTTTATAATTACCAGATGCCCTTAATGTGATGCCAGTTTGTCTCATGCCCGTGGCTGCTCCCGCTCACGGGCGCTGCGGCCCTGTCAGGGTTTCCCTGATTTTATAAACACACTCTGATCCCAACAGCAATTGTTGCACTGACTCCAACAACAACGTTTAAACCCAACAGTTAATTCCCTGTGGCTGCCCTGGCCCTGCTCTGACACAATCATTTTAAGCAGCTCCCTGTGGCAGGGACAGGGTTCGGAGGGAGCTGGTAATACAAACAGCCTGACTCAGTTCAGCTGATGTGCATTCCTCCCGACTGACTTTCCAAACAGTCACTCCCAGTGGCAGGACCTACATCTTCCTTTTAAGGGGAAAAAATGTTTTCACAGGAAAAATTAAGTGTTCAAAGCCTGTGCATATCTCCGTGCTTCCAGTGACCAGTCTCGCCTTTAAAAACACATTCTTGTCGCAGGCAGAACAAAAACTTCTCCTTCCTTAATTTAAAGTTGTTCCTCTTTTTTAACACAGCTATTGGCTGTCTGCCCATCCCTGGCACTCTCAGGTGAAACATCCTAGCACAACCACAAAACTTTTCACACAATCCAGCATGAAACAGAGCTGGTTTTCCAAAGGAAGGACTGAATCTGAGTGAGGAAAACACGATGAAAAAGAACAGGGAATGCACAGGCTGCAGACAAAACTTTACAGCTCACACTGCTGACTGACAGTTCCTATTCCTTCACATTTCTCTTCCTGCATTTCTGAAGAGAGGCTCAGTGTCAGAAAGGGCTTTAAGGCTGGAAAGCATATCACAACAAAAACTTCTTGTTCCATCCACACGAGATAAGGAAAGAGTGAGCACTGGTGCTTCGCCTGCAAGTCAGATGAAGGAAACAGGATTTCCCTCTGCTACTCCCTGAGCAAGATCCCAAGGAAATGTTTCTAATAATAGGAAATTACTATATAAGGCCAGATCAGCACTAAACTGTTTGCAGTCTGGAGGAGGAGGATGTACAGGAATACTGAGGAGGGACACACCAGGCTGCTCACACATCAGGGGAAGGCAGCACATCCAGGGCTCCCCTCCACACAGAGGGACAGAATTTCACCTGTGACTCCTCTGCTGAGCAGGGTCCTGTCCTACAGCCCAAACTAGCAACTAAATGGACAAATTAGAGCTGCTCTGTCCTTCTGTCATGCCCTTGCTTTTCTCCACGGCAGGAAAAAGACAGAACAGACTTTTAAATCTACAAAATAACACCTGCAAAGCAAAGCTGAGCACGTCTCTGATTGGGAAAGGGCAGGAAAAGACACAACCACATCCTAAAGCACAACATGGGCAGTGCTGATGTAGAGGGCAGGCTCAGAGCTCCCCTTCCTGCCCTTCAGAACCATGGAGCACAAGTTTGCTGCTGTGTTTTATGAACTGGAGAGTTCTCTTACTCATCTTGGTTTAAACAGCAAAGACATTGGGCACCATTTAAGTTCATTTTTGCAGGGTCCCCACAAAATTGCAGGAATTAATGTCTCCTAGGCCAAGAGTTTCAGCAGCTACAGGCAGCTGGGCACGTCCCAGCAGAGCTGCCAGAGGCACTGGTGTGGAGCTGTAGCTCCAACACACACTTTTCACCATCCCTTCAGCAGACACCAAACCCGCAAGGGCAGCTAAAGGACAGATTTTCCTCCTTCTCATACAAATGAAAGGGAGTTCCTACACCAATGCTCACAAAGGCCTCGTTGGGGTAAAGTGATAGAACTGGAACATTTCCCTGTGATCCCCAGTGAGGGGTATCTTTCCATCTCTGCTTTGTCTTTGGATGAGGCCAGGAACTCCCAGTGCAGGGCAGCTTGCTGAGCAAACACAGTCTGACAGAGCCACGGAAATGAGCACAATATAAATTGCTAGACAGATTTATCACCCAGAGTTTTAGTGTTGTTTTTTTTTTTCTCCTCCCTGACAGCAAGAGATGTTTGTGACAAAATGTACAAACAATTCTGTATCTGTAGCCCTGCCACATCCTATGTCTCTTCCCTCAGCCCCTGCAGAATGACACAGCTTCCAGGGGAACACGAGGCCAAATCCCAGCCAACGTTTTCCTGCCAGCTGGTGAGACCTCCTTGAGCTGCAGGGGTCAGTTTGCCACAGCAAATTTAGGCTGAGAGCCTTAAAAGAAAAACCAACCCAGGCCACCCTTGTGAAAGAGTCACTGATGGTAAAGTTTGACAGCAGAGCTCTCTCTACATCACAGCATCAGGAGCTTCACATCCCCGTGAAAACACAGCTGAGATTCCCAGTTATTCCCAAATCCCTACACTGCTCCACAGGATTCCTCCAGTGTCACCAGGACCTCAGCAGCTGCTCGTACATGGCTCTTGTCCCCACAACACCTGGCCAGAAAAGGGTGTGCACTCAAAGCTTTCCAGGGCACGCAGCAGTTCTGTGCCAAGAGGATGTCTCGTGTTGGACTTTATCTTTAGGGACATCCTGATTTCTGAGGATTTTTAGATTGACCTTTAATTTTTGTCCTGTTAAATACTTCACATCCTTGACTGCACAGCAAGGGGGAAAATGAGTACAGGCAACAGGCTGGTTTTTCAGAGCTGAAAAACACAAGTAGTTATGACTCTGAGAAACAGCTACAAAAAAGCTCGTATTTTAAATGCTCTTTTCTCATGTAATCCTTGCTCCATAACAATTATAAAGCAATTCAGCAAGATGGCCTCTGCTGGTATGGCTTGTGGTCAGTGGTATCTGGAAGTTAAATTTGGAAAAAACATTTTTGGGAATGAGCTCCCTGTGGATTTGAGTTAGTACAAAGTCTCAGCTGTAAGCCTGGACTCTTAACACTGTTGTATTCCCTGTTTGTTTTTCATACCAGCTCCAAGGATGCAGTCACTAAGTTGTTTGCTCAGTTTCAAAGTCAGGTCCAGGAGAAACAAGCTATTTGTCTTGGCTCTAAAAAGTGAGAAGAATCACAGGTATGAGACTGAGAGGCTGAAAGCAGAGTTCAACCACCCCTATTAATGCTGTATTGACAGGATCCCAAGCCTCCCCTGTGCCCCCAATGACTGCAAAATTCTTCTCTAAATACAGGAATTATCTGTTTAGAACGGCCAGCACCAAAACAGAAAGTTTAAGTTGCTTTATTTTCTTTAGTTGGTTAAATCTGAAACCTAAGGAAGGCTACCTGAAAGACATCCTTCTTAACTGTGCCAACACACATCATTTTACAGAAAACCAGACACCAAATCCAAATACTGTATCAGGCTGCTTTATAGGAAACAATTAAACTTGACTGACCTCTCCTGTCCTTTTCTTTTTTAATTGACAACTTTCATCAATGTAGTTTTGCATTAAGACAAACCACACCCAAAATCAGATCACTGGTACTGTGAAAAACAGTTTAAAAAGGAAATACCTCCCTCCCAAACAGCTAAATGAAACTGTTTCTTTTAAGGCAGCATGGAGCTTTTCCTTTTCATAAAGCTTGAATAAAGCTATCGTGGAATTCCTAATTTGTTTTCAAAGCCATGAACTTTTCTGTTATGTGGAGACTGAAGCATAGGTAATATCTAGATTTTATGAGTATATCCAAGCTTCCAAAGTCAGAAGAATAAAGGTCAAATGACTAAAACTTTCCTGAAAAGCACAGGAGAGAGGCTCACACGTAGAACATATTTCCTTAAATTTGGATTTTTTTTTATAAACTAGTTTGTACATGAGTGATACCCCAACACATAACTAACCCTACTCCTCTCTAGTGTTACTGTAACAGCAAAATCCCTTAGTATGGACAGTTTATAGTAGGATAAAGATGTTTATAGCAGTGTAATATCTGGGATATCAGTACCATTTGTACCAGAAATATGGGGATATGTTGCTATGAGCAACATTTTGTATTGGTACAATTGCATCTGCCATGGGTTTGTTCCATGCAATATCCACAGGTTCCTTAGGGACAAAAGCCAAGTCAGCAACCTGCAAGTGTTGGGTGACACCTGGGAGTAACAAGTTCTTCTTTTCCTTCTGGGTGTGACCCTCCTTTAAAGCAAACGTAGCAATTCCGTAGTAAACTCCAAGTTCCCAAGTGAATTCAAGTTCTGTGAGCACATTCAATGCTTTGGACATTCAAACAAGTGGAGCAGTTTGTAGTTTGATGATTTGTAAGTGAAGAGTTTACAGGCACAATTTGTACTTCCACCACCACCACTTTTTTTTTTTTCTCTCTCTGCTCCAAACTGACTTTGTTGGCCTAAGGCAGGCAGTTATTTTGGAGCAGTGAAAAGTTATAAATAAGTTCCAACAAAACTATTAGTGACACACATGATACTGAACTTCTTTGAAACCCTTCTTTGTAAGGGAACAAAGAGCACTTTACATTGATTGTGATGGCACAAGCCCCCTATGAAAAGTTTAAGGAAAGAGTTTCAACAACTAGATCATGAACCCAAAATAAGAATATTGGATGAGCTGTAGAAATTCCAGATTGTGCTCAGAGGAGGGGCCTGAGCAGCTTCCAAAGGCAGACGGAAGGAGAGGAGCCAGGCAGTGAGACTGGCCCTGGCAGCGTGTCAGGCTCAGGGCTGGCAGCTGAGCTGAGCACGTGGGCAGATGATATTGCAGCTGATGTCTGAGCTGCTTCCCTTTCCCCTGCCTGCTCTGCTCCTGCTGAAAAGGAGGGGAAAAGCCACCAGATGAAGGGTATTGGCTGAGGTCATCTCCTGACTGCTCTGCCAGCACCCCGAAGAGCCCGCGGTGAACAGGCTTTAATGCTTTGGTGAATCTTTTATATCCCCAAATAGATTTATCATCACTTAACATCCACAGGGAATGATGAGTTGCCATTATGGTGGCAAAAGCGCTCCAGGCTGCCTGGAAAATACAGCCATCATTTCAGAAGGATATCCCATGTTCATGTGCATCAGCTTGCACTCAAACAATCCAGAATATTGTTTTCCAAGAGTTTAAAAATCGACATCCCTATTGGATCGAAACCGTCTTAAATCAAGATTTTTTTAATGTAAAAGAAGCAGTAATGACATTGATGTTAATAAATAAATAAATTATTGGCTTGCAACTTAGCCCCCTTTGGATTGTAAGGAATATCTCATCTCCAAGACAGTTTCAGCTCCCTGCTCACTCAGAACTACACTGTGCTGCTCTCTGCATTTTCAAATTTTTTTTGCATTATCAGAGACATCCGTTTAATCAGAAACAAAGACACTAAAGAACAACCAAGGAGTCCATCCCTTTGTGGTTCTCAGGAATGTGTGTTCCACATCTGGATAAACATGGGTCTGTGCAGAGAATGGAAACATTCATTCCCCAGCTGTGGTTAGGTCCAAACCCTTTCTCTTTCTCTGTCGGATTTACTCCTAGTCCTGCACTGGGTGGTTGGAAAACTGCACAAACCCTGCTGAGGCCGACACAACAGGCTCAGGAGTCTTCTTCATGACCCTTTACACCTACTTTATAAACAAAACCTTCTTCTGGGTTGTGAGCTCCAACCCAAAAGAGAGATCCTGAAGGAATTGACAGTTGTAACATTAACAGAAATGCCAACTGTCCCACAGCATCCAGCAGAAGATGAGAACTGGCACTCCTAAGAGACAGGAAAGGGGAAGCACCATCCTGCTGGAAATGCATGGATTTGGAGATTTCATGGAAGCTGGGCGTCTTTAGATCTTCTGCTCTGCTGCTCTGTGAGGAAAGCCCACTGCCCATGGCAGCCAGGACCACAACAGGAACTGTCTGAAGGCCCATCCCACTTGGAAGGAAACACTTTTTTCCCTCAGATTTGACAGATATAGGTCCTGTAGGTCCTCTTGGAGAGATCATCTCCCCCTGGGGAGATGCTGCAGGACCACGAGGGGAACTTGGCTCTAACCTGACAGAAGGATCCAAGAGCCTCAAGAGTAGGTATTTCACATAGAAAAGTTAACATTTGTTATCAACCCCCATGTAAGAAATACATAAAAACCACAGGCAGCAGCTTTGCTTCATCAGCCTCAATTTTCTGTTTTAACAACTCTTATAATGCCAGGGCAGCAGCATCTGCTGTTACAGCAACAACAGGAGCCCAGCCTTCACCACTCTCCAACAATGAGAGGAGGCTGCAAAAAGCTGAGAGCTGATACAACACGCAGGGCAAGCCCTAGATTAACCCTGCCCTGCCAAGGTCAGTGCTCTGCCCTCAGCTTCAGGGGTGTTGGAGTGCACCTGTGGCATGAAAAAAGGTTAAGCTCTTTTCCATCACCTAAAGGAAAGCACTGATATTTGAGGGTTTGTTTCAGGAGCTGTTGTTTGCATGGCTGAAGTAGAAAAACAGAGAGACAGGGAAGTTCATCACTTTAAATTATTGATCTGCTGCTTTCTAGACACTGAAACTGGTAATTAAACAAATGGTAACACATACTTCATCAATTATAGAGGTGCCACTTTAAATTACACTTGCTCCAGGATGAATAAAACACTGAGGTTAAATGCTTTGGGTGCTTCATGCCTGCTTCTTGTTCAAAATCCTCACTGCAACAATTCTGATTCTCATATCCTGCTGCTCCAGAGCTGTGTGCTCTGTATCAAGCTTCATAAAGGGAAATTAGAGCTTTTGTTTCACAAGTCTTATTTGACAATGTCCAGAAAGCACAGTCCCATGGTCAGGAGAGAGCATTTGCAGCAGATATCATTGGGATCCCTTTTCTGCTCAACAGGGTTGGTTATACGGCCGTAAGTCAAGGCCCTGTGGTAACAGCCCTCCCTCAAAAATCAGACAAAAAAAAAAAAGAGTTTTGTCTGCTACCAGCCACTTGTGCAATCTGTGAAGTGCTGGGCAGACATCTGACACCGGCCTCATGGTTTTTAGAAGCTATAGACATCTACACACTCTCCACAGCCTAAAATAAAGCTGCTTCTGAAGCAATATGATGATGACATCAGAGATGCCCTTTTAAGCAGAAATCATGTCACAGCCATGATGATGACTCAAATTTGATTTATGATAAATTTTTATATGAGGCTGCACGCCTTACTGCATCAAGCTTAAGGTTATCTCATTTCGCATGTTAAATATATGAATGTAAAAGTGCACTTGCTCTAATCCTGATTTTGAAACAAAAAACAGCAATCAAAGAAGAGCTTGGCCATCTTGCAACTGCTGGCACAGGTTCTCTAGAACCATTATTACATCTCTCAAATAGGTTTCACCCTGGGAAAGCATTTAGTGAAGGCTGAGTTCATCAACTGATTGAGACAGGCCAGGGAATATGAATATTCCAGGTTCAAGGCTGCAAATGCAGCAGAAGCAGCTGGCTTAAAGGCACATGCAAAACAAGCCTAACAGGTGGACACAGCTGGCATCCCTCATGGAGCAGTGGGGCAGCAACGCTGGGAGGCAACAGCAGGGAAGCAGCGGCTGCTGCTGGAGCCAGGACAATCCTGGAAGTCAAAGAACTCGTCATGGAGAAGTGGGGCAGGAGTGAAGGTGGGAGTTCAGAGAGGAGAGAGAGGCCGAGGTGAAGAACCATCAGAATATGCTGTGGAAGCCGGAGATGATGGAAAGCTGCCAGCTCTCAGCTGATGGAAACAGCCCAAGTGGGAGATGAAGGCTGGACTGTAGGATTTTTGTGGGGGAAAGAACACCAGTGCTTGGTAGGGGGACAAGAGAATCAAAGGCTGAGCTGACTCCTCCTTCCCACTGCTCCCCAGATAATGAGGCTGAAGCACAAGGAGAGCAAGCTCTGCTGTGGGCCCGGTGCCAAGTGCTTTGTGAAGTGTTCCCTGCCTGTTCTGAGAAGAGTTACACAAGGTAAGGCTTTATTCATAAGTGCCTGATGGATCCTGTGTGTGCAACAGCTCCTACCAGCAGAGCAGTGTTTGTGGGAAATGTTAGGAAGAGTGTCTAAGAGAGATAAAGCCTTTGAGCAGCAGACGAAGCTGCCAGCCCTCATTTCCAGCTTGTCAGAGCAAGTCCTTCTTGAAGTCAGCAGCCTGGAATGAAGAGAATCTGGCATTTGTGCATGGATGTATGGCTCAGACAGCCCGGGCGGAGCGGCTGCCTTTAATCAGACTTTCCACAAGGGAGGGGGGAGTGGGAGTGGCAAAGCACAGTGAGTGATGGGCGTTATCTGCTGTACATCCACGAATTCCTCTCCTCCGACTTTGGATTTCAAGCCTGAGCTCCCTTCCTGCTCCCACTAGCCCCTCGAGCAGGAGGGGAAGGGCCGTACAGGACTGGAATCCCAGAGCCCTTCACATTCTCGGGATTCCTGGTGTGTGTGAGAGGCGGCGCGCACTTGTCTGGTGAGCTGACAAATTCCACAACAGCTGATGGGTCCCGGGAGAAGCTGCGCGCAGGTAGGTGCAAGGCTAAACCCCACTCCTGCAAAATTCACTTTTCCAAGTGCTAACCCACTCCGGCTCACCTGCTGGGCGACAGCTGGCTGCGAAGCCTCTTCACCCACAGTGCTGCTGTGGCACCAAAAAGGAGCAAAGCTCCAAAACATTTTAATCCAGCTGCTCACTACAGCATAAAGAATCCCAGTGCAAACCACTTTTGGTTGTTTTCTACCCTCACAATGAGGCTACAGTCCACCACATCACACGGAGCTTCAATTCCATCTAGAAATAGCCCCTTGAGGTCTCTCTGTTGCAGGATGGCATTCTGAAATTTCATTTCCTTGTGTGCCACTGCTGGTGGTGACAGCAACAAATTGCAGGAACTTGCACGTATGCCCGGAGTGGGCACAGAGCCAGACCCGACCTCTCGCACGGAAGGTTTTGGCAGCAGAATTAATTCCTTCTCCCCTACCCTTTCTGCCTGTGTCGCTCACGTCATGCTCAGATACCACAACACAGTAACCTTGTCCTACTGCACCCCACAAATGCCTTGTTAAGAGTCCCACGGGGCTCAAAGGTCCTTTGGATCTTGACACCTGGTGCAAAGCAGGGCAAAAGTGGGAATCCCTGCATCCTCACCTGGGCAGCGTGTCCTCCCTCCAGACCCTCAGTGCACTGGCTCTCCCAACCTCCTTCCATGGGAAAACAACACCCTGGGAAGGGGCAGAGAGCAAAATAGTCCAGATACCAGTGCTCAACTGGATCCCTGCTTTGGATCCGAGCCACTCTAAGGATGCTTTGGCAAGAGGCAGAATAGAAACCAGATTTTCCTGGCTCTGTGTCCAAGCGTGTGCACCCTGGCAGGATTTATCAGTGCCTCTCTCTACCTGATCTGCTACCACATTAAAGGGCACCAGCAGTGCAGGACTCCATGGGCAGGTGTTCCTGCACTGCTCAGGAGCTGGAATTGTTAAGAGCTTGGGAATGCTTATTATGAGCAGTGGAGTGGAGATGGTCTGTTCTGTTTGTAAACCTTGATAAAGCCAACATTTAGAAAACAACTGATTACCATTTATGTTCCAAACAGCTGGCCTAGCTCCACATCCACATGCTGGGAGGTTTTAGTGCCAATCAGCCCACACATCAGAGCACAAAAGTCCCCCAGTGTGACTGCAGAATCTTCCAGCAAACAAACTTCTCACTAGCACCGGCTTCAAGGATCAAAACACAGCAGTGTAAGAACAGAACAGCCACACATGCCATCGTTCCCACATCATTACATTACAGACACTTGTCCAAGGTGAAAAGGGCACAGAAAGTGTCCTCTGAGGTGCCACAGGGCAGTCCCAAGCTGCTGTCAGCTGGCCTGGACAGCTGATGTTACTGTGACACATCCTCTGTCCCAGCTGTGCCTGTCCTGGCCCTCTCCCTCTCTGGACTGGGACTAAGATCCATTCAGCTCTGTGACCAGACAGTTCAGGGAACTAAACAAATAGAAAATGTTGTTTTCTTCATCACTGCTCTCCCAACTTTGTTTCAAAGGATTAAACAAAGGGTCAAATGGATGCAAGTACAAGGCAGGGGATGGAGAACTACTGGGAAACCAATTTAAATTGGTTTAGTAAAAGGTGGAACATGATGATCTTTAAGGTCCCTTCCAACCCAGACCATTCTATGATTTTAAATAGAACTGGTATCAGTATAAGCTTATCTTAGATACCGGGGGAATACATAAAGAAAGGGCATTTCACGGAAGTGACGTGGATGAAGCTCCAAGACTCTCTGGCTGCTTGTTCATCCCCTCCCCTCTGCACACACTCGTGCCTTGAGCACTGAAATCCTGGAGAAGTGATGCATGGTCAGCATCACCCCCGAGCAGCCTCGGGGCCAAGCCCAGGAATGCCACCAGGGGCTACAGCCTGTCAGCTGCAGTGCTCCAGGAGCAGGGGAGCAGCACCATAAATCAGCTAAGCTGACACGTGTGGGGATCTGTGTCCCAGCACTGCTCTGCTACTCCACAGAACTGCAAGAACTGACACTTAGGAATGAGGGCTGGTGCTGGTGGAGTTTGGTTGCCAGCACACAGGAGAGGAGCAGCTCACTTCACACACTCATCACCGAGCCATTTATCGACCCAAATGAACCTTCCCATCCCCTATCAATCCACAAATGTCAATCCAGCCCACACTAAACACTGATTGATTTTCTGCTCTAACGAGCACTGTGTCACATTTGTGTTAACTACTCATCAGTTCAGATAAGTGGTTTGCAATTAAGATAATTTGAGACGAGTGGAAAAAAAAAGTGCTTTTCAGTGTGGCCTGAAAAACACTTTCAAGAGTTCAGCACAGAGAAATTCACTGCTCAAAACAGGCAGCCAGGTACCAAGCTGACAGCTACTTTTAGACCTTTACACCAGAATTTACCTTTCCAAAATAAAAGGTTTTGTCACGAGCTATTTTTTCCTTGGAAGGCAATAGCTTGCTTGTACAAAGACTTCTTTCCAGAATGCGTACACTCACCCTGCAGCAACACTGATTTTCTTCCTCTCAGGTGACACCACAATCCTTTCACAGGTGCTCCCTATTCTGATGACAGGCAAGCAGCATTCCAGCAAAACTGCACTCAGTGACAAACAGCCAACTAAACTGAAGCCTCCAGAAAAAAAGAAACAGTTGCAGGAGCGCAGCTTTTGAGTTCCATGGCCGTGAGCCTGGACATAGTTCACATTCTCATCCTACACGGAGCCACTTCGTGGAATTTTCCTCTCAGTGCAAGCGGTTTGGATACCAGCAGCTGCCAGTTAAACACATTCAGGTTACAGTTGGAACTCCCCTGTCCCCACCTAGATCCGGAAACTTTCAGACACTTGGCAACCGGTGAGGTTTCAGTTTGAAGAGCGAGAGATCAAACAGCCTCCTGCACAGCGCAAGTTTTTTTTGCATAGAGAACACCACATCTCTTGCAACATTTCCTCTTCACACGGAGCCCTCATGACCAGTCTGCCAGAGCAGCAGGGAAGTCCTCACTCCCTCCCAACACTCACTACCTGCCAGGCTGCCAGCACCAGCCATGCTCTGGTTTTGTCTCCAGGAAGAGCAGCTCTTTTTTTTTTTTTTTTTGCTCTTTCCTTTATGCTTCTCCCTTGTATCAAGACACAAATACCTCAAATCAGATTAGTTTATACTTGAGTCAAATGACATCTGAAAGCTTTACCCTAATATGTAAATGGCTCATAACCATCAGCCCATGTGTTCTTTAATTATATCAGGCAAAGAGAAAAGATACCGTGCTTCTTCGTTATGTTGTTTTTCTTAAAAGTTCTAAGGGACTTTAACGCACCTGGTTTGGAAATACTTTATGAATGTGCATAAATTATCCCAAATACCTCCTAGCTTTCTCAAATCCCTGCAAAAGCAGTCATGAGAGTGCTGTTTCTTCTGTGGGTTGAGGAGACACCTCTTTGGTGACCTTAAAGGACAATATTTTAAGGTATTGAACTGACAGGCAGCACTGCAGCTCACCTGCACTACTTTTACAATCAAGATTCAAACAATTTACAGAGATGCTTTCTGCTAGAAACCAAATTTTTAAGTGCTGAAACTCAGCATCAACTGAAGTAACACAAGAGCCAAGACAATGGGCATTTGTCCCCAAGTTATTCCATAAAGCTGAGCTTTAATCTTCTTCAGCTGAATAGTCTGTGGGTCCACTTCTTCAGGAGATGTGGAGGCCAAACAGAGCAAAATGAGATTGATCAGATCTCTGATATGGGCTTATTTTGGCCTCACAACCTTTGCTGCCTCCCATGCATCTTTATCTCCATCAAACTTCTCCAGCCTCCGCTTTTTGGCCTCTACTTTCCTTGCTGACCTCCCACACCATTTTGGCCTCCCACTCCTTTTCAGCTTCTGCTTTTCTTATTGGTCTCTCACCCTTTTTCAGCCTCCACTTTTCCTTTTGGCTTCCCACAGCTTTTCAGCCTCTGGTTTTCTCTCACACTCCCCACCCCTTCAGCCAGCACAGAATATTCAAACCCCCTGAAGGTAATGAAGTTGTAAATTCCCTTTCCAAACAACCACGTTTCACCTTGGTATGTCCACCCATACTTTTTCTACACCCCAGCTGACCAGAAATAACCCACGTCCATCCTGACATCTTGCAGTCAGAACAACTTTGGTTTATTCCCAAGGAAACATGGTGGCTCTCCCAGTAATTCCAATCCTGCTAGGATTATCACAACAACGTACAGTTGTGTTAATGGAAGTATAAAAGTAAAACATGAGATTTTCTGGGATGGTAAAAGTTGGGTGCTCTAAGCTTTGCTGATGGCTCCATAAGCTGCTGTTCCCAGGTCTTGGGACCCAGCAGCTGGGTTCCACCAGCTTTCTGGACAGAAGATCAGCAAAATTAAATATCATTTGTGTTCCCACAGAGTGCTATGGTCAAGCACACACAAAAACACACTCTGTACTTCTCTGCAGAATTTGCTTTTGATCCCTTCCCCCACTTATAAGAGCAAACAAATCCATGCACAAATAAAATGAGGATTTTGCAAGTCACATATTTTGTATTCGCCTTCATTTTCACACGAGACAAAGTTTTCCTTTCTATTTTCAAACAAAATTGTGTCCAAAAAAGCTTGTGATTGTGGGAAAAATCAAAAATAAACTTTTTGAATACACAATTTTAAATGAAGCACTTGGTTTACTTGAGAAATGTGATGGGTGCTCTGCTGGTTGTCGTACTTGGCATTGTTTGCTCAGTACCCCAAAACCAACCAGGGACACAAACCCTGGCTGCTGTTAAAACCCTTACGGGTGTAGTGGGTGGGGAGGGAAGTTTCCTGTAACATCTGTGAGAAAACCCCATGCTAACACAGAACAGCAGATAATGAGTCAGGAAAAGGCAGAAAAGCTCACAACTGAACTCCAGAGCTCGCTCAAATGAGGCAAAAGAAACATCTGTTTTGCTGTCTGAGTTCCAATTCTGTCAGAGAGAGAATTCCTGGCTTCCTGGTGCAAAGGTGTGGCTTTCCCTCCCAAGAAGCACAAGAGGCAATTTCAAACAGACTCCAGAAGTCCTAAGAGTGGAAGACAACCTGTTATTTAAAACAACAAGATGTGTGGACACAGAACAAGGCTTCCTGGTCTCTAATTTGGAAGGTTCAATAAAACCCAAGAAAAGCCCAAGACTAATTTGTGCAACAATCTTCCCTCTCTCCAAACCACACCAGCCTTTACTGCAGATCAAAACCTGAGCTGCAGAAGCCCCATTTGTAATGCAGCGCTGTGCGGTGTTGCAAATATGCACCAGGTTTTGTTTCTTCCAAAATGTTGATTATAGTGTGCAGCCTTGTAAAGCACAGAACTGCATATTTTAGTTCTTAAGCTTCGCAAACAAGTCTGGCTGTTGAAAGTCATTTCCCTGAGTAAACAATGACTCAGTGTGGGCTGTATAATGTACAAGTTATTAGTTACTGTTAGCGAGTTTAAAAAAACCCAACTCTATACAAAGGCCTGCTTCAGAATGGAAAATAGTTTTCCTCCTACTTCTATAGTCCCAGTTATATTGTTTCAGTGGAATTTAATTTTCTAAAAAGCGAAACAGATCACTATCTCTTCATTATATAATTGGACATTGACTTAACTGGACCCTTCAGCCATGAACAATATGTGCAGAGTGAAAGCTGAGTTTACCCTTTTTTGTTCTCAGTTTGTCATTATAGTCCTGAAGTAAAGATGATTCTTTTCCTGGACAGGAATATCCCATCCAGAGCAGGCAGCAATGAAAACAGACATAAAGACAACCATAAAATATTGAGGATATGGTAATGAAGAAAAATGCAATTGCAAGCTCCATAAAATCCTCTGACAAACACTGCTCCCTAGTTGAATTACAGCTCCTTCCATAATCCTCCTCTTCATTAGCAAAATGGCCAAATACACCTGGTGATTGTCAGCTGGCAGAAGGCACCAGGATCACTCTGCCTAATGAAACTCAGCTGCTAAGGCACAAAGGTTTCCCTGCAGCCTTAAACCCACTCCAAAGGCTGTTTTCCAGCTTCCAGTGTGCACTGTTTCAGATTAGGAGCACATCTCTGTGTTACCTTTTGCAAGGGTGAAATCTCTGGTCAGACACCAGAACACTAAAAGGAAATAGAGTCAAATCACAGAATATCCTGAGCTGGAGGGACCCACAAGGATCATCTCAGCCAACTCCTGGCCCTGCACAGACACCCCAACAACCCCACCCTGGGCATCCCTGGGAGCGGTGTCCAAACGCTCCTGGAGCTCCGGCAGCCTCGGGGCCGTGCCCATTCCCTGGGGAGCCTGGGCAGTGCCCAGCACCCTCTGGGGGAAGAAACTTTTCCTGATATCCAACCTAAACCTCCCCTGGCACAGCTCTGGCTGTTCCCTCCTCCTATCCCTGGTCACAGAGCAGAGGTTGGTGCTGCCCCTCATGAGGAACCTGCAGTCCCCAATGAGGTCTGACCTCAGTCTCCTCTTCTCCAGGCTGAACAAACCAAGTGACCTCAGCTGCTCTTTACAGGACTTCCCCTCTAGACCTTTCATCATCTTCGTAGCAAACTCTGTGGTGAAAATTTTACTAGAAAAGTGCCTTGAAAAGAAATTACCAAAATAAATGTGAAGGCACAGCTCTAGCTTGGAGAGCCCAGCCTGCAGGCTGAGTGCCACCACAGCTGTGGCACGCAGGACTTTTTAGTCATTCATGGACTCTCCATTTCCTGGCAAATATCACAACACATTTTGACACGACATTCTTCACCACCAACAATGAAACTGCCCATTCAGTGACAAAGCTTTCAGTGACTGCAGCCTGCTGTACCTCCCAGCCCTGGGACCTCACTGCTCAGAAGGCAAACACTGCAGCACTCCAAAGGTCCTGCCAAAATGTCAAATTCTACGTCCATTTATTATCAGCTGCTGAACTGAATCACAGGAAGGGCGGTGGCCAGGCTGGCCCAAGGTCACCACACCGGTTAAAAGGCTGAGACTGTCCCAAGGAAGCTGGACATTGGCACCTGACCAAGTGCTTTCCTAAAGAAAAAAGCTGCCAGGGAGAGCTATCCATGCATGCATGAATGCCACAGGAGTTCTGAACACTAACCTTTACTGCCTTCCGGTACAGGAATTTAATATAGAACAGACTACAGTGGAGATATATGGCAACAGAAAAGGTACTGGCCCTGCTGCTCCTTGCTGTATTTAAATGTTTAAATATTTAAATAAGGCAGGGCAGGGCTGTAAGGAACACTCTCACCCCTACAGAACATGACTCAGTTGCAAGAAATTACTTGAGATTTGTCCACTCCAAACCTTCTGCCATAACAAGCTTTGTTAGCCTTTCACATTTACTTGTGCTGCCTGCTTACATCTTTATTAATGCTTTCTGGGAAGAGCTGGCCACCCACCCCACTAATACATCAACAAGAAATATGCAGAGGAGGTCACAAAATACAAAGCAGGATATTTTCCAGCAGAGAAATCCCTGAATCCAGGCACAGCGAGGCACAGCACAAGTGGCTCCCTCCGGGCAGTAAAAGAACTGTGTTATCATCTCAGAGGAAGACAAGGCATGCAAACCTCACCCACTAGAGGTGACAGCAGGTTGGATGTATGGTTTCTGTAGAAGCCAGGGATAGCAATCCTAGGCAAAGCCAACCACATCACTCAGGAGCTGGTTACACAGCAGTAAAGCAGCGTTTAGCACAGGAAAAGCCCTGACAGGAGACACACACATGCCATAATTGCAACCGCTTTACGCCAGCACAAAGTGCCCACCTGATCCCAGCCTTTCCTGCCTCTGTGCAGATGTTCGTGTGCTCACACAGAGAGCTGGGCTGGGAAACTGCTCCACACCAATCACCTGTTTGTTTGGCCTGCTCAGTTCTGATTTGGATCAGTTCTCAGGAGTTAACCACGTTTGACTGCCACTGATAAAGGTAACCCAAAGTACAATACAGGTGGTTTTCCCCATGGTAACATTTTAGAAACACACAAATCAGCCTTTATAAACAGTTCTGTAGCCTGTATGAAAGGACAAGTGATTGAGTTACATCGCTCACAAAGGGCTGTGGGACAGACCAGCCCCGAGAAAATCCACCGTACTTTGAGTTCCCTCCCCGCTCCTTTTCTGCAGCACCTGTAACACATCAGCTTTTCCCAAATACACATTTGTCCTCCAGAAGGCACTACCGGTTATCTGTGAACAGTGCTCACTCATCAGTCCTTTGAACTGGGAGGCAAAGTGCTGCAGCCCAGTGATCCTCAATGTTTTACATGCTGGAACCGTTCACACCTGCCAGGTAAGAGCCAAGGGAAGGGGCAGTGGGAGCTGTACTTTATACACTGCCCTGGGACTGTGGCAGCTGCTGCAGTTTGTTTTTCCTGCATTTGGAGCAGACTGTTCCTTCGGAAAGGGGGAGAGGAATTTGGCCAGTTCCTAGAAAGCATGCGGTTCCCAATGCAGTAATAAGCAACATGACACCACAAACAAGAGAAAAATCCCAAATATCTGAACAAGACTAAGACCATCTTAGCTTTGCATAAAGGCATCCATAGAGTTTGAGCTTATTCATAGAAAGAAACGCTATATTTAACGTTATAAAGCATTCTTAGCCCCCAGTTTTTTCCTGGCCTTCCTTCAGTGGGCTTAGATCAAATAAAAAAATTAAAAATAAACTAAAAAAAAGTTTTCTACCTGGCTTGACTCATTTTTTCAGGATCTATATAAGTTCTCGTACAGTTATTATAAATCCTAAAGATGTACTGTAAATCACAAGTTTCTTTGCTATTAATTATGCTGAAGAGAACAGAAATTACACACTGTAGATCCTGACTCACATGGGATCTCCCACTCCTTAAGTGTGTTATGATTCACACCTTTTTTTGCTCTTTAAAAATAAATCTATCCTTTATATCATGATAAATTAGGATGGCATGTGTTCAGTGTAGCACTCCACTGGTCCCTGCCAGGCAGAACAGAAGATTCATATTTACACAGCCCCTCCCTAAAGCACAGGATTATATCCACTATCAAAACTGAAACCCCTGAAGTGTTACGACAGTGGTTGCCATATCAGGGCCTACTGTGAAAATTAAGAACTCATCAGTTCCATAAGCCTTAAGCAGTTTCTAAAAGTTTTGAAAAGGTGCTGACAACTGGTAATTGTCTATTGCTCCAAAAGGGGATGAAAGAAAAATGCCTTTCTTCCCAAGTACTCTAAGATGTGGTTCTGTTTTCGTGGCTTGTTCCACCAACCAAGCAAATTTTCTCATTTGTCACTTTTTAAAACTAAGCAGCTGCCATCTACAAGTAGTTCCAGAGGAGCCTTCCACCCCAAGCAACTGTCAGAGAGAGAGATTAAATACCAGAATAATCTTTGTATTGTATCTCAGAATCACTTTTCCTCTGTAAACCTCCCAACGACAAGAATGCAGCTCAAGCCAGCTTACTTGGAAAATTCAAGTTACTAGAACGAGTTGCTCATTCAGGCAGAGTCAGATTCCTTCCATGAGTCACCGTCACTTAAAGCAATTAACTCCAGGTATATTAGAAGTGGGAAAAACTGGCACAGAAAGCAGCACAAGAGATAGGGACCCCTGCGTCTCAGTGGGAATGTAGAGCTGTGGTCTAAACTGGAGAAGTTACAGAGTTTGACCATCTCCACCTGTGAGAGAGGGCTAAATACACCGAGCTTTCTCCAGGAAGTGCTTTGAGGCACCTGTGCAAGCACTGGCAAAGAAGGAAGAAATCCTCCAACGTGAACGTCAGTGCTGTGCACAGCAGTGCGGATCACACCCAGCAGCGCTCGGAGCTGTAAGTTCGGGATGCACAGGAAGCCTGTCTTGACAAGGGCAAGCCAAGCCGTCTGGAGCCCCGGCCGTGTCACGGCCACGT
>VZTE01004147.1:336121-377964 GCA_013397775.1 Eulacestoma nigropectus
AAAAAAGATTTTATCACTTTTAAAAACCCAACACTGTCACTTCCCCAAACAAACTCACCCTATTCTCAGTAATATGGAGCAATACCCAGCCTGGTTTATCTCCCCTTTCTATGGAGAGAAATCATAAAGGTCAGAACACCACAGCTGTGTAAGTGGAATGGCTCCTGTGATGCAGATACCAGAATTATGTGCAAAAAAACTTCTGAAAATGGGCTACAAGTGAGTGGTAAGAAGAAAAAAAAAAAAAAGGAACAGGAACAACAGTAGAAAGAAGCTGAAGAAAATAAAATTTAAAAGAAAGAACAAAATAAAAAAAGGCACAGAGGAGCACAGTGTGGTCTCTGATGAGCCTGAGCAGTAAAACCACACAGTTACAGTGAAACTGGTATTTGACAAATGATGCTGAAACACTCCCTACCAGAGCTGATGTCTGTACTTGAGAAGTGCCAGTTTCAGGGCATGGTTAGCAGGCTACAACGTTTGCTATTCTATTTTTCATCCTTTTGTGGTGCCTATATTCATATTTTCTGAATTTTTCCCACACCTCTGCATTTCCTCTCGCCAGTTTGCATTCCCAGATCTCACACTTCACTATTTCGCTCCAGTGATTCTCCCAACCCATGTTCAACTGTTCCCACAGAGATTTCTCTTGCTGCTTTCTAGGTTGCACAACGTTCCTTTTAACTGCAGAGACCCTGTATGTGGAAGATGACAGTTCCACTGTAAGACAAGGAGGTGAGATGTACAAACACAGATGGATGATGTTCCTCAAGTTGAAGCATTTAGACAAGTTCAGGGCAGCTCCTGAGCAGATTATTTTCCAGAGTAACTGTGGATTAAATAGAAATTGCTTCACGTCAATCACTTTCAAACAGCAATCCCTACAACCAGGGGCAGAAAGGGCCACAGGAAGTTTCCTTTCAGCAACGCAGAGTTCACAAAAAAGGTATCGTTTCCTCTCTCAAGGAAAACCTAATTCCAGCTTTGTTCAACTGGCCTTTCCATTGCAGTATATTAATTAAGACAAGTTCATCTGAGTGTCACTCAGTGTCCAAGAGCAGAGAAGGAAGCAGTGTTAGTAGAAACAATGGTCTTTATCAGAACGTATTTTTAGGGTCTCACAAACACGCAAGACATCTTAGAAATATTTCCTGTTTACACAGAGCTGTACTATCTGTGTGCAATGATACACTGCACATCCTGAGGTTAGCCAGCAATCAGAAATATTGTGGAAGTTAAATGAGGCTAGACTGGACAACATTCCTGAGGAGACTCAATTCCCATTTGAAAATAAATTCTCCAACAGCAGAGAGTTATGAAAAGTTACCCTTAGGTGCAAATCAAGTGCAAATTTATATTAAAAAATACTAAATTTAAAATACAAAGCATAATTTGGCAGATCTTTCATTAAGACAAAAAAGACACTTCAAATCACACTGCGAAAAAGTGAAATTAGAAGAACCTGTTCTCAAAAATTAAGAAAGAATTTAAAGTGGTCTGGGCATTTTTACAAGGAAAATGTCAAAACCTCCTCACTGGGGAAGAGGGACAGAAAATGCAAAACCACAAGAGCATTTAATACTGGATTCATTGAAATAAGGAAAAAAATAAGATGAATCTGCTTTGTCCAAAGGAAAAACAGCATTTGTCCTTGCTCTTCTTTTGCAGCCCAAAGCCCTACCACATGTTCTTACTGATTTCCTTCTAAAATACTTGGTGCATTAAACATGACCAAAACAAGTTCCTTGGAGAAAGGTTACAAATTAATCCTCCCCACCCAAACCAAGTCTGTTCCTTCTCAAATTAACAGAGGCCATGCACAACACTTCACTGCCAGGATTTATTTTAGAGGTACATTGAAAAGAAAACACATGAGTATAAAAACATTTCCAGTGATTATAACATCCAATTAAAAGTGTTTTAAGAAAAGATAAATTTCATCAGAAATTGCATCATTACAGGTCATGGAATAGTTTGAAAAGCTACCATAGGTAACAGTAGTAAACAAAAGTGCCTCTGTGTGCATAATACTGAAGAAAGAAGTGCAGAGTTCCGTGTAGCATCCTCCTTACACACAAGCAGTTCCAATCCCAGCTGCTGTGGGCATTTTCCGGGAAGTCCCGTGGTTCAAAGGATCAGTTTACAAAATGCAGCTTCTGTGTCCAGTGACAGAGGGTTCTCAGCTCCCACAAACACAAAGGATCTCGAGTGTTTTGTCCCTGCAAAGAGGCTGCATGGCTCCCTCTGAGCTGCTCCTGCCCAGCAGATGCACCCTGCTTAGAAGAAACTGGATCTTGGTCCACAGTAAATCGCCAGCTGTGGTCTGGAATTCAAAGCCCAGTGTTCTCTGGGGTCTCCACAGAATCTCCTTGCATGGAGAATGGTCAGAGTTACACGAGTGAAACCAGAAACAGAGCACAACTCAGGAACTGCAAAAGTCACTGCAATTCAAAACAGGGACTTGTCTGATGCCCTAATTGCCAGGAGAAGTCACCTATCTGAAAGATTCAGTGCAAAACAAATTCTTGGGAAACCAGTATAAATGGGAAAACCGTTTCTAATATTGTTCCAAAGTGTAACAGGAATGTACAAACTGTAAACCTCAAGGCAGTGTTAATCCATGCAATGACCACAATATCCTCTGAACCTGCCCTCACTACTCACAACTGGGAACAGTTCCCAACGTCAAGCATCAAGCTGAGATACAACTAAAACCTACAGAGACCAAGTGTTCCTAAACCCCACTGCAACTACCTAACCAGAAAATCTATGTCAGAGCTTCAACAGGACACAAAGACACCTGGACCTCAAAAGATTTTATACAGTTAATGATAGAAGCAAAACAAATATCCTATCAAGCTGTTAACTTCTTATCTCAAAAAAACCCTGAAAAAAAATAAGGCTTTGAGAAAAAGAGCAAAAAGGAATCCACTCAGTTCTGAAGCAGTATTCCAGCATGAACATCCCAACATCCTCTGCTCTTCCACTTGAACCAAATCTGCTCTTTTCCATCCCTAACCACCATGCCAGTGAGGAGTAACTAACTCTACTCACCACACATGGGAGGGAGCTGTGGATATAGAACATGGGAGAC
This sequence comes from Eulacestoma nigropectus, assembly GCA_013397775.1. Lineage (NCBI taxonomy): Eukaryota > Metazoa > Chordata > Aves > Passeriformes > Eulacestoma > Eulacestoma nigropectus. The sequence continues at coordinate 339,216 of VZTE01004147.1, forward strand.
TCCTAAGTGCTCTGTTCCAGCACTGCAGTCTGAGATTCTGTGGAATGTTGGTGCCCCTTCCTATTCTTTCCAAAGATCTCTATTTCCTCATCAAGAAACGAGACCCTTTCTGAAGCTAACTACCTTTCAGGTTCCTAAAGGTACATGAAATTTCTTATTCCATCTCCACCCCTAAGTGCACAGGATACAGTAAGGTCTGAGCACCTCTGGAAAAACAGAAAGTTTGCAGACTGATTGCTATAAATTGAAGAGATTTACAATTTTCAAAGATTATGCCAAATGCTTCATCAACCATGGGCTGCTCACCTATGCTAAAGCATTTCTCAGTTTCTGCAATTTCCTTCAGAAGTTGTGGGATCCTGGGTAACTCCAAGCCAGGGACTAATATAAAAATGGGTTTATTTTTCTTTTTTTAATGAGGGGGAGAAAGGCAATAGGCCAATTGTTTAATTGTTTTATAAAAGAAGAATTAAGAAAAATCAGGAATAGTGCATTTTGATAAATGTATTTCAATTTGGAAAAATCAGAAATGGAAAACCTACAAAGAGTTCTCAGTAAGGCATGAAGAGAAGGATCTACCAAAGGAGACTTCACACACTCCAAAGATTTTGTTTTCATGTGACCTGTTGTCACTGGTGTTTCCCAAAAGGTAATTAGCTTACATTGGAAAGTCAAATAAAATTTCAAAACAAGCTAACTAGCTGTATCTAATAAATAATTTTTAAATAACTTCATTTAAACTCAAAAATTGGAAATCAATTATTAAGTGGTTACAGCATAGTAAATAGTGCATTGTAAATAAAATATCCTCTGCAAAAAAAAAGGAACAAGCCTAAAAATCTATTAAACGTTGCAACGTCCTTAGGTTAAATCATTGCATTAGAAATGTCTATCACCTTACAACATACAGCATTCCTTAAGTGCTATTTTTACAGTTCTCATCCAGTGCAAGGGAGTTACTCTCCCCAGAATAAAAATATCCATTTCCACAATAAATTATCTTCTACGAGCTTACAAAGTCTCTGAACAATCCTACCTGTCTTACTCCATCTTCTAAGAGCAAAAGCTTACAATCACTAAGACATAAAGAATCATCTGACTGCTGAACCAGGACCATTAAATGCCCTTTCTTTTTTCAGAATCACCACCTGATTCTGGATTGTCAGGTTTCTGCAGCCAACTGCTCTCTCCCTCTGGCAGATCCTCTTCTCTTGGTGTTTTGCTAGGCTGAATCTAGGAGAGAGACAAGATAAATAACAAATTAACCATTCAAAAGCACTGTGTTGCTCTATATTATCCATACCATTATATAAAGAAATCTGCCATACTTGATAAAAATAAAGAAGATTAAAAAATCTAGCAAAAATCCACTATAGTGATATCAAAACATTGAAAGTCATGCAAGAAGAAAGGCAACAATCCTGCAGAGTCTCTGACAGATGCTGAGCTCAGAGACAACACAAATACTCCACTCTGCCATGTTTCTCACCCATACACAGAAAAATATATATTAAAAAAATATAATAGTATAAAATAAGAATGAGGTATCAGCCAGCCCAGGAACTCTCATTATTGTATTCCCTAAGGCACTGAAATTTCACAGTCTTCTAAAACCCCTTCATCCTCATCATCAACAATGCAGAATTCCTATTTCAATGATTCCCCACGACATTAGCACAGCCATGATAGCATGGAAAATTATGCACAAACAAAATTATTCTGGATATAATTTTGCTTGGTCAGTTCATCTTGTTTGGGCAGGTTAAGTCATCCTTGCAGAAATTAAACAAAGTCTGTTAATCAAATAACTTGAGTCCAGCTGTCCCATCCTTCCCAAATTCAAGTGACAATTTCCAGGAAACACTTATGTGCAAGTCACAAAATGGAGCACAAAAAGCTCACCTACAATCTGCCAAAAATTTGGCAGCGCTTGATTTGTCATCTTTACAGAAACTGGGGACCATGACATGAGTCATGACCATAACATGACAGAGCCTGAAGTTCCAAAAGTGAACAGTGAGAGAGAGAAACCTGTCTTATTTCACTGTCATGTGATGCCATAACAGTTACTCAGAGTCTTTTAGCATATCAGCAAATTCTTTTTAGCCAGGACTTATCCTTTTTAAAATTTCTTCTGCTGCCACCTTCCCAAGGATTAACATAACTATGTTCAGACGCTTATGAAAATAAAAGAAATAATAAAAAAAAATCACATCAACATTAATCAATGTTTCCAAATGTATTACCTGAAAAGGCTCACTGATGCCAACTATTGACTGCAAGTTATTGCTATAATAACAAAGCAAAAATTCTCCTCCCATCTTAGGTATTTCTGAAGCACTTATGTAAACCTGGCAAGAATAAGAACAGGCAATGAGTAATTTCCACAGCAAAAGAATTTTACAAAAAAGCTGTTCAGGACACCATCAAAATCAGTATTTGCTATTTATAAGCACATTTTAAAATGTAAGCTCAAACGGATAGGGACAGAAATAACTCAGGAAACCATCTGAAAATTAAATCAGGGAGGAAAAGGAATATCCTTCACCATGTCAGCAAGCTGGCTTGGTTCAGTGAGAAGGGAGAAGAGACCCAGAGTGCTTGTAAGGGAAGGGACAAAGCCACAGAGCAGCAGAGGGAGTGGAGCTGCCTCCTGGTGGCAACAGCAGAGCAATTCACCACTTTGGTCTGGTCCTGTCCCAAGGAGCCACGGTTCCCAATTTCAACTTTTATTTGTTCAGATAAGTATCTCTGGATATTTATCATTTGTATCAAAACAAGTTTTATTTGTTTGGTTTAAATCACTTTAGGTAGTCACTACTAGAAAGCTTTGTAACTGACAGCAGTTTTTAAAGAGGGACCAAAACATTCAATAGGAAGAATTAGGAAGAGGGATTTTAAACAATAATATTGTTCCAAATTAGCTTCAACTGGGAAGAGGATACAGAACCCCTAAGGGGAAGGGGATATGGAAGAGACCTCCAATGGGAGGAAACTACATTAGAAAGAAATACAACTGACTTACTTGTTTACTGTCTTTGTTGGAAGCAATTTCATCATCTTCCACCCAAGCGTAAGTAACGTAATCATTTGCATGCCTGAAAGTCACCTGCAGAGAAAGATACAAACCATCAGCTTCCTGATGGAAACAAAACCCATACACTACATGGGAAACTCAAAGTTGTGAGAGATGTTTACTGTTTCACTGAAATAATTAAAACACTCTTAGGATCAAAACATTTTGGGGGCATGCACAAACCTTTTGTTTTCTGAGAGGGTGGGAGTGCTCTGTTCTCTCACCCATCTATCGACTTTTATTTTTGTTCTTTTTTTTGTTGCATAAACTCCTTTCCACAGCTACTGCAACATTTTACTTCAATAAACCACCAGATTATCTTAGCAGGGAATTTAAAGGGTGTGGAAGAACTCACATGCCTTAGAGCTAAACTGTCAGCACACAGAAACTAACGGCAATCAAGGACACAACCATTTCAGAGAGTCCTGCACTAGCAAGAATCAGTGCTCTAAAACTCTCAACGACCTCCTGCAGTCACATTCACCATCTCTGCTGAAGAGCCATGATGAGATGACATTACCTGGAAGAGCCCAATCCAGTCCCAAGCACTGCTGGGGAATTCGGGCACCGCGGAGTAGCGGATGAGAACTTCATGCTCTGCACTCCACTCACCCTCAGGACTCAGCATGACCAAGGGATCTGAGACAAGAGGCTTCATCTAGACAAAAGAACAGAGTTTAAACTCAGTCAAGCCTGTCACTCTTTCAGTTATTCTTTTCAAGTTATTCTCTGCCACAATTGCCACCTGTGGGACTCTTTAACTGACTGGAAATAACCTGAAAGCAATTTGCTGCCTTCACTATGATCAGAATGAAGCAGAAATTATGGTTTAGGAAATCAGCTGCTGTAAGGCAACACTGAGTAAAACAAACTTTTTCTGAACAACGTAACTGGGACAGCACCTCAAGCTTGAAAGTTCCTGTGACAGGTTTGTGATCACTGATGCCATAGCTCATGTGACTGACATAGCTATCCAGAGTAACAGAAATCAGGTTCTCTTCTTCAGGGAATTCGCCTTCTTTTGATGCAACCTCACAGAGATTTTTCACTTTCCATAGAATTCTATCAGTCCATGCTGGCTTTCTTTTCTTCTCACTGCAAAAATGTAAGGTAAAAAGTGAAATGAGCAGAGAAACAAGTTGCCAAAAGCTAAGAATGTTGTGCAAAAGCTACTCAAGAGTTCAAAGACTGTGAGATACATATTAATAAAAGGAGGCAATCATATCCAAGCTTCATTTTACAGCTCTGTTTAATGCGTTTTACAACCAACGTTTCCTTAATTTGAACTCCATTCACCACAGATCAGTTTCATGGCTTTCTGAAAGAGGAGTAAAATGAAGGGGAGAAGGACGTTTCAGTGGGTTAGTTGGCTTCATACAGGAAATGATACTTTCTCCTAAAACCCTGTAAAAACATGCATGAACATTGAGTGAGTACAGCAACTGCCCCAGGCTCCAAATGTACAGATATTCTGAGAAATGAGGGCGTAAACATAAGGAATATGTAGCAAGAGTCTGAAGTATGTTTGAAAATATTCAAAATATTTGAGAGCAAGTTTCTTTTAACAACAAAAAATGGGACAAACTTGGGTAACTTATGGTAATCACAGGTGACACAGCAATGCTTTATTTAGAAGCTCCTCTAAATTGTACCAGCCTGCATTTCAAGTTTGCAAGCTACTGCTGTCTCGTAACAACAGGCTTTTAAAATTCCATAATCAAGGAAGTTGTGCCTGCAACAGTGCCATACATCAAACTGTTATCACAATGCAGAGTTTCCTTTTATACCATATCAATTACACCAGAAGACATGAGCCCTCTGTGGTTCTCTCTGTGGTGGGAGGAAGACTTAACAGCAACTCTCTGGATGGGTGGATCACTTCAAATTGAAATGGAGAAAAGATCATACCCTATGGAAGAGGAATTAGAATGGACTGGATTGGATTATAAAAGTTAAAAGCAGGATGTGTAAGGAAAACTGTCAGTTTAAGAACTTTAAATATCAAAACCAAGGCCATTTTGTTCAATAGTCAACAAAACTTTGTTTTACCCCTTCCCACCTTTAATAAGGTGGAAAGATTTGAAATGACTAAGGGCTCTTAGCCCACTTACTCCAGTAATTACATAAACCGACAGAAATCTTTATGAGCTGCCATATGTCTGCTCTGCTGTGCAGGAAAATACCAAAAGAGCAGCTTAAGGTAATACACTCACTGTTTTAGAGAAAACAGGGTATTAGATGGGAAACAAACCCTCAAAACTCCCATTGAAGAAGTATCAAAAATAAAATTCTGTGGGTTTCAGTGAAGGCAACTTTTGCAGGGTGCTTGCCTTGAGGTCTGCTGGTCACCCCCATCTGAACAAAGTCTCTCTGGTAGCTTGAACAGCAGCAGGATGCACACAGAATGTGTAAACACACTTTTTGTTCTTTAAATCAGCCAATAGAGACAACCAGGCTATGAATCATTTGTAAAATGTCCAGGTTTGGATTATTGTAAGTCTTTTTTGTTACCTGGATTTACTGCCAGTCCCATTACATCTCTTTACATTCAATTAAGAAGCAAAATGTCTTTGGATGCACATGAATGAACTTCCCATATTAAGTGCAACAGCAGAGTAGATAACACTGCAGCTTTCAGACAGGTTAAGAAAATCCCTAAAGAAAATCAGCTGTCATCTGATTTTCAAATATTTCACAAAAATCAAATCAAAAGCTCAAATGGAGCCTTGTTTTGATTCTGAAATATTAAAAAAATCCACAAAATTCCAAAAGTTCTCTTCTTACTTAAACCAAAACAGGGACTTCTGTTCTCTGGAAGTAAAGAAAAAGATCAGTACAAAATCCTGTTTGGACAGGAACTTATCCTTCTGTGGAAACATAAGACTAATACTTAACAATCAGACTTTAACATCAGAGAAAAACTTTGGAAATATGAGAGACTCCATTTTCAACTTACAACAATTAATAGAGATAAATATACATTTATTTTCAAATACTAGCATATCAAATGAAATGCTTAAATAGAGAAGGGAAGCAAAAATGGCAGACAATTATTCTTTTGCTCCTTTTTGACAACCAATGAGCACTTTTAGTGGGAAAGAACAAAACAGAAGCAGCTTAAACAAGTGCTCATTTATTCTGTTAATCTGGTTTTTCCAAAAAGGAAGCTGGGTTGTTTCATTACTTCCTTCATACAACCAGCAGACCCCAGCTTCTTCAGCCAAAAATATTCATTTGTTCATATTTGATCAATCCAAGCCTATCAGAACAGCTCAACAACCCCAACTCACCAGTACACTCAGGAAATTCAGGTTTGCTGATTACTAAAGTGATATTTAACCAAGCACCACATTTACTCTCATATTCCATGTCTAAAAATCATTTTATCTTTTACCTTGTGTCATAGACCTCCGAGTAAAGGTCAAACTTGTAGGTGGGCTTAAACTGCAGAGGACCCTCTTTGAATTCCTTAAGAAATGCTTCCTTCTTTTTTGCCATATTTAACTGCAGAAATAAAAAGTAACTTTTAAAGATTATGTTTAAAAATCAGATCTTAAAGGATGATTGGGAAAGCATCTTCCAAGAATTCAACATTGCAGTCAGTACAACATCATTGCAAAGGTAAATTCAGAAGGGCCTCTTTGTTATAGCCAGAACTCTTGACATGATCCATCTAAAAGTTTTGGGGCTATTCTACCCAAAACAAATTCTAGAATAAGGGTCTCTTAAAAATAATTCTTGGGAGGAGAAGTTAGGGTGAGGAACAACTGACAAGACATGAAGTTCAAAGAAAGCTCCAGTCAAACGTGAGCATTGTAAATGAGTATGAAACTACACAAAAGCAGAGAAAGCTGGCAATTAATTGGGGCTTATGACCACCTCATGTTCCACCTCATGACTACTCTGCGTTTGTGTTCTTAACAGAAATTAGAAGCTCAAGGTGTAATTTAACTACCGTGTTGTGTTTGTGTGCATTAAAAACAAACCCAAGCCCCCAAAGAGACTGAGACAACCTACCTGGTCCTTTTCCCACAGCAGATTGAAACGCTTGTTGTTGATCGATTCTCTGACAAAGTGTATCCCATAATCTGCTATCCGGAAGTTTAGATCTCCAAACCAGAAGAGAACCCTTAAAAAAACCAACCAAACCAAAACGCATCAAACGTGGAAGATTTATAGGAATCCATTAAATGAGGGAAGAATTTGACAGAATATTAGCCATTACACTAATTAGATGCTCTAATCACTTATATTGCTTAATGGAAACAGATTAAACACAAACATTAAGTAGTTATAGATAAGCTTACACAGGGACAATCTGCTGCTAAACAAAAAAAAATTAAAGTAATTGGAACAGTAAATTAAGTCCCTTGCTTCCTTGCTGCTTGCTCATTACTACCTGAATATTAACTTCTCCTGAGTCTTACATCTCTGAACATTTAACAGCAACCTAAAGGATTTTTTGGTATAAACAGGCTTTAGCTTCTAAAGCTTTCCTGCATGACACCTATAGTCTATATGCTAACAAATGTATGTAATTAAAGACTGGAAGAAAACAGTCTTGTCAAACAGACATCTGTCTTTCAGGTTATCTTTTCCTCACAGGGTTCAGGGTCAAGGCTGAAGGGACATTTAAAATAAAAATGATGGATGAAAACTCCAAACCTAAAACTCTTCAGTGCAAGAGTTCACCATATAATAGATAAAAATAACAGAGACAGAGCTGAGTGAACAACTCACTCATGATCCATGGGACTTGGAATATCCTCTCCTTCAAACTGCATTTCTAGAATTTTTTCAAAGTCATCCAGTCGCTGCTCTGTGTTCTCCATGTGAGCTGGCAAGTGGCAGTTCACGAAACAGATCGTGTGACCGAAGAGGGACATGCGGATGCTGACTCCTCCTTTGTTCCCCTGGGATGGAAGATGAACAACATTCCCTGAAACTGCACTCAGTGCCTGCAAATGTAACTGCTAACACCACCTGTAACTTTTTAAATCTTGCAATTAGATTTAAATCAGTACAATTTCTTCCTACACAAGTTGTTGCGTATCAGCAAATAAACTGGTGAAATTATGGTCTGTGCTGCACACGAAGCTCAAACAAATGAGTCTGCTTGTGAGTTTATTAATTTTTTATTAAACCACATCTCCTCTCTTCCAGCATGGATCCATGTAGAGGCACACAGCAGTGTAAGTAACCAGGGCAACCACATCTCGGGAATTCCTTACCCAGTATCCATAGAGGCCTGTCCGTGTGTAGCGGGTGTGGATGTCCCGGATGAAGGGAAGGTGGACGTGCTTCACAAAGATCAGAAGCAGCAACCCCTGCATGCGAACTGAGGAGAGCTGGAAGAGATAGAAAAGAAGGAATGGTAATTTCCAGGAGTTCCTTGGGTTTACTTCACAGGAGCTTTCAGGGGAAGAAGGCCACAGCAGAAGTCATGCAATTCCCTCGCCAAACCTCAATACTGTAGCACAGTAAATGCAGACCCATTTCAGTGCTGCGAAAAACATATTCCTTATAAACAAATCTGATCAATCCCTCAGCTAATTAACACAGTTCTAACATTGTATTACAAATCTGAAGTTGACCTCAAAACATGCACCTGCCCAAACCTCTTTAAAGACTCTTCTTCTGCCTCACCAGCCTCGTTTCTATCTTCTAGAATCCTGTTCATAAAGGACCAAACCCTTGACTTTTCACCTAAAAGCTTAATAGCTCACACCTACAAGTCCTCCAACAGCAGCAAGTTTTTCAAACTGAAGCACCCTTCAGCAGATCATTAAATATTCTAAATGCCATTAAATGCCTCAAAAGCACAGCAGTCAATTCCAGGCATCTGCAAAAACAATGAGCTGCAAACAGCAGTAACTCCTGCCTGCAGTGCCTGTAAAAACTGATTTACCAAACACTTAGGGAGCATATAAGACAGGGGGGGTTTTGTGGTTTGGGGTTTTTTTGGTCTGTGTGTGTGGAAATAGTCTAATAAAGATGTCCTTCATTGAACATTTATGGACTTTACAATGTTCCTGGCATGAGACACAAAATTCATTGTGTTTGTTTTAATGATAATGATTCCATTTAAAATACAGACATTGAAATACATTAACTGTAGTTCAATTTTATGCTGGAATCATTTAGAAAAAGACTACACTAGAATAAAACTGACTAGACAAGGGCTGGAGAAGCACAAAAATTCAGCCCAAAATTTAAAACAGAATTCCTCCTTTCTTTGTCTTTCTATCTAAACAATTAAATGATTTCAGAATATATTTGAATGTTTTCATTGTCTTTGAACCCAACAAAATACCCAACAGAATATTGAAACAATGGACTGCAATTACTCGATGATGCATAAATATTTTAGTAGTCAGCATTCTCCTTTCCATAATTACATTCATGAGGTACCCAGATCTTCCAGTCCCTCTATTATTTATTTGCTTTATTTCATTCTGCTGTGGCCAGTCCCAAGACATTTCTCAAGATCCATAGGTCCTGAACACCACAAGGCACTGACCCCTCCTCTGCTGGAACCAGCACCGGTCCCACCAGTCCTTAGAGCCAAATCAAGCAAAGCCCTTGCACAAAGGGAACATGATCCTGTGGATGGTGAAAGAATTGACTGTTACCAATTTAACACTCTGAAAACAGACCCTGTTACTGAGGGGACAGAATGTCCCAAGGATGACACCTATCCCTCCACACCCAACCTCGTCACAGGTCAGCCAAGGGGTAACTGCTCCTTTCCTCCTCAGCCAAATTCCTGGCTAAGTCCTAGGATAACCTTTCCTTGCTGCCTGGTTTGATTTTGACCCGGCCTGACAGCTCCCCCTTATTATTAGAGCTAATCAAGTCCTGCTAAAAGCCATTAGGTGGCAGCATCCATTCATTAGTGTGGTCCAAACTGCCACAGTTATAAATTAGAATTCAAAATCAGCCAGGCATACCAGCAGGAATTCTTTTAACTGTGTGTATACAGGGCCTGAATGTCAGCCCACGGCCAGATTTTGAATTTTTATCAGCAATGACTTAGGCCAGAATGAACAATGTGGGTTTTTTCTTTTTGGTAATTCCCAATGGGTCCTTTGTTTTGTTTAATTACAATTAAAAGAACAGCACAACTACTGGGTCCGATTAGCATGCAGATAATGCAATCACCTCAGCAAAACCAGCCTGAAATAATGCTTGGTTTAGAAAACCACTACAAAAGGCTTTTAATTTCTCTTTATTAGAGAAATTCAGGATATCTTCCTACATTTATTGTTTTCATTATTAAAATACCCAGTACTTTAGCTGATCTTATGTCCCTGATATTAACCCAAAATCTTGTCATTTAAATTCCCAAATAATGTTATAGGTCTTCAACCAAAAATTAAGTCCTCAGGTAAATATATACACCCACTAAAATCCTGTTTTACACATATGCAATTTATTTTCACCTGCAAACAAATGGAAAAAAAAAAAAAAAACAACAAGATAAAGGAGCCTTACCAATCTTAATGAAAATCACTGCCATTGCTTGGGACATTTATAGTGCAAGACTACATTAGAAGCATCACAATACAGTTCCCCAATATTGCACAGAGCAAAAAACTTTTCTACAAACGAGAGAGAGATAAAGATATTGTGGCCACAAGAAATATGCTGTTCAGTATAAGTTCACATCACACGAAAAACAGGAAAACACGAATGTGATGAAGAATCACTTCTAACATACGTGTACCTATGGAAGTGACAGACACCTGCAAAAAACACCATCAACTTATCTTTTATGGAGAGTCTGGGGGAAAAAATTTAAGATATTTTCCCTCAGTGCTGTGACACTTAAGAGACATGTAAATAATTACCTTGATATACCCCAAGGGAGACAATACAGTCATGAAAAAAATGCTCCATGGATCATCAAATGCCAGGTCAGACAGAAAATTTGTGATTCTTGAGTTCACCTCCTGTAAGCTGAACACATCACAATTACTCACACTGCACCAGTTGGTTTGGACAGAATTCATAGGAACTTTGCAGAACACAGACCCCAGAAATTTCTTGCTGTTCAGTTTCTCATTAACCCACACACAGATTTAACACATCTGACACTGAGGAAAACAAAATTAAAGGAGGTTATTACCTTAAGACAGAGTTTAAGACAATGCCAGATTCAAGATGTGTTATAACAAATAACCTGACTGTCAGGACTTCAGAATTTCAACGAAATTTGGAAAACACAGTGGTAAATTGAGTCTAACAAGCTTGCACTAATTCCCTTAAAACATGCAGAATTTTCTGTAACTTCCATATCAAAACGAACATGCCTTTACAAGCTAACAAAGAAAAACAGCAGCCAAAATTTTTTGTGTGTTTAGAAAAAAGATGTTCTGCATTCTGTCACAAAATAGCAGCAGATAACTGCTATAAATCATCTCTGCTCTAAGATAGTACTCTGTTAGTCTAAGTTAGTCTTCACCCTCTGGTAGCAATAGTGTTAAACCATCTCCCAGGCAGTGATTCACATCACACGGTCCTCCCAAAACAGACCATGTTGAGACCCAGCAGTTTTGCAATGAACTCACAAAGCAAGTTCTTTAATATACACTCACCCTATAACGTACATATCCGTGGTCGGGCCCAGTGAGCTCAGCTGAAGTAAACTCGTGACATCAGGAGGGGGAGAAGCTGTGCCCACGTTCCAGGTAACTAAGTGTAGTCTAAAAGCAAACAGAAAACCAATGCTAAAACTGAAATGTGGATAGGCACCCAACCCTAAAAACGCTCTGATTTCCCCACAGAATTTCTGTCACTTTTCACCAATCAGAAATCTATTTGTCAGCCCCGACACCACCAACGAAAACAACCAACTGGAGGGAACAAAACCTGAATTCTTGCCACTTATCCTTCAGCTTTTTCCCCCAGCTGAGGAAAGCTTCATCTAGAGTGCGAGACACTTCTTCGTGGATCTCATCATCCGAGCTGATGTCCTCCACACACGCCATCAGCTGGGCCACCCTGTGCCGGAGCTGCACTCGGCCGCTGGAGCCGGTGCTGCTGACGCTGGCAGAGCGGCTGCGCAAGTTGGGCAGGCTCTCCAAATCGTTCAGGGAGAGCCCCTCGGAATGCTGACATGCATCCTCGCTGCTGAGGGATGCCATCCGCTCCAAGTTGAAGCTATGCCCTGAAGGACTAGCCCATTGAAATCAAGAGATTGATAAGAGTCTTCCAGATCCTGTGGAATTCAGCATTGCTTCCAACACAAAAGGACAAATGTTAGGTGCAGCAATGCTGAAAAAAACCTGTGGCGTTCCCACCACACTCACTGGGTTGTTACAAAAGCTGCAGTCACGTCCTACCACGCACAGTGAATTGTGTTTTTCATAATAGATTTAATGTGGTTAATTCTACGAGCTCAAGGTTTAAAGGAATTTATTGTTGATTTGAATCGATCATGTGCCTGTCTGTAAGACAAGGAGAAATGTAATCTCCAGCTCCCAAACATACAAAGTTCTGACAAGAACCAAGCAAAGCCACTGCTCCTCTCAACATTCACATCACAGGATTTATCTGTTGTTTCTTTACAAAATGGTCATTTCAGTACCAGAGCTTCTAAAAGAGATTTACTTTACTGTCTTGTCACATGACAGACAGGCTTGAGAAATAATAAACTGTTAATTTTCCATCCATCTTAGGGTTCCATAATGACCTTATAGACACTGATAACTAGTGAATCCCACCAACACACCCATTATTAAGGCTGTGTTTTTATTGCACAATCAACTGCCTGCTCAAGGCGACACAGAATGTATGCGGAAAAGCTGGAAAATGACCTTGCACAACACATTTAAATGATCCATAACTTCCCTCACTAATAGTGTATCTTTGTAAGGCTACGCTGAAGTCACCCAAAAGCTCCTCCAAAACAAATTTCTAGGGGAAAAAAAAAAAAGGTAGGTAGGCCGCAGATCTAATTCTGCCACCAGAGATGTATCACTTGGGAACACTCTCCAGTTACTAATTCCCTAAGACAATTACCTGATTAAACAAAAGTGAAATAATGTTGAAGCCATCAGTCATTACTGACAGAAATTCAATTTCTCAAGGTGCCCACTGACCACAGTACTGATAAAAACACAGACCTCAGCGGTAGAAACAAATACTGTCCTAAATACAAGCCACCTACAGAAGTCATTATTTAGCATCACCGATGCTAATCCTCAAATGATTCAGTAGCGGAGAATTTCTCAGCGTCACAGTGCTCATAATACAGCCTTCAGAGCATTTCTATGATATCTGAGCTATCGTCAGCTTGTCGCTTTGGTTTTTTAAGTTTTCCTGTCACAGGCTGTTACCCAAATCCCATCTAAGCAGGTTTCTGCAGGGAATCGAGCCCAGACAGGACACCGACACTTCTCGCCACAGAGCGAAGACACACTGTAAAAACACCGTAAAAGCAGAAGCTCAGCATTTACTCAAGCTTCTTCTTCCTCACAGCAAGCGACAAGTTCGAGACAGCCGGTACATTACAACAGTGCAGATGCTCGTGCCCTCATCACACATTAACAGAGCTCCGGGAAGTCCCAAGGACCCAGAAAAGCCCCATAAGCCTCCCTGAACCACTCCAACGCCGACCTTCCAAACCAGAAAATCAGCTTTTCTCCTTTTATTTCATATGACTACGCAACGCCGCCAATTTGTGTAACTCCTCGTTAATAAGCACTAACACAAGTTTCGCTAATTCTCGGCGATTTACGTAACCGCTTGGGGCCACTTTTCGGAGCTGCCCTCAGAGCCGCGCCTCGCGCCCCTCCGCGCCCACCACTCACCTCAACTCCTTCGTGGGAAGGCCCGCGGTCTCCATGCCCGGGGTTCCCGCAGGGAAGCGCTGCCGAAAGGACAGGGAAGGGGCCGGCGGAGCCCCCCGCGCTCCCCTCACACGGCCCGGCCCGGCCGCGGCCTCCGCGCCGCCCTCAGCGCTCCGCACCCATTGGCGCGCGTGACGGGGGCGGGCACGCGCCGCGCCAGGGCGCCCCCACGCGGCCCGGAGGACCCACAGCGGCCCCGGGCTGGCACCGAGACCCCAAATCCAAACCCCAAAACAAAGGAGACGGAAGCGGGAGGCTCTGTCTAGTATTTTATTAGATTTCGTTTCCAATATGCCTGTATTGGAAGATTTAGGAGACAAAAAAGGCACAAACTCACATTTAAAGAAACGACGAGATAATCTAACCCATTTCTACAAAGTGTGTGTTGCCAAAGGAAAGAGCACGAAGAACCCGTCGGGACGTGGCGGGAGGCCCAGCGGGATGAACCCAGAGGGGTGCGGGATGCGGGGGGCAAGCGGCCCTGTCAGCAAACCAGCCTGACCCAGGCTGGGGCGAGGGGGCTGCCCCCAGAACCCCAAACCCACCCGGTGTGGATGGGAGTGACGATCCCAGCACATCCAGCCCCTCTGGATGGACCTGATCCCACCGGGAGCCGGCAGGCCCAGGGGTTCTTGCCAAAGCTGATGGAAGATACGGCACGGGAACGCTGCGTGATCTTTGCTATGCTCACTAGCAGGAACCAAGCATCGAGACTGAAGGGTCTTTACAGGATTTGTCTATCCAAAGGCTGAGGGATGCTTTCACTTAGGATCAAACTGGAAGGACAGAAAACAAAGGGCAGGGAGCAGGGGGGGGAGTATTCAGGCTGAAGTTCTCACCCCTCCCCTCCAAGTTTTTCCACTAATCAGGAAAGCTTTGTGTAAAAGCTCTTACTCTGAAATCAGAGGATCAAAAAAGGATTGCAATGGTGGAATGTTACAATCTGCTTCCACGGCGATTAGTGTCATCAGATGGAAAGCCTCTTGGATAACACAAACTGAAAGAACGAGTGTGCTATGTGTATTCTCGGGTTGCCCTCAAGTGTAAGAATCCCTCAAAAAGTAACCAACGAACAAGAACAGAAGTCAGTGCATAAATTCTCTGTTAAAAATACTTCAAACTGAAAGAGCTCTAACTGGGGCCTACACTCCTAGAATACTTCTGGAACAGCTATACAACATGTCATGAAACATCCTGGTCCCGAATAGCCTCAAAGATTAAAATTTAGTTTCTTTACCTATTTTACAATAAACTCATTTTACTTCTGCCTGGTGAGATTGCTAAAACCCCTCAAACCCCACCCCAACCCCGCTGAACCATCTGAGGTCACTGAGAAGAGCCTGCCAGAGTTACTGGTACAATTCAGAGCTTATTGCACTTAGACATGAGTAAGGCAAAAAAACAAACTAAAAATAAAGGGATAAACTGCCCCCTCTCCAGAAACCAAACGCCATCCTCTCCCTCCAAGAGCATTCTCATCTTCCCTCGCACTGAAAACAGCTCTGATCCCAGCACAGCCTTGCTGAGCACGGCATGGGATCATTTCAGGATCTCCTGCTTGCAGGAGTGGGAAGGGCTGGAGGAGTCAGTGTATTACAGAATGCTAAAAAGACTCCTCAAAAGTGGTGATACACCCACGACTGTTTGGCATACAGGATTTCATGTGAGTGCTGCCAAATACAGAAGTGGAAAATAAAGTTATTACTACTAGGGGAGAAAAAAATAATCAAACATTGGGCCTTAGGGGTAAGCAAAGAAGTAGGAATTTTTTTCTCATATGTATGGAAGAAAGCAGCATTTCCTTGATTCTGTTCTGCTTAGTTGATTGTCTAAAGCTGATATCAACATAAGGATAGTTACAGTAAGTATTTGAGTTCATTAAATAACAAGACCTTTTTATATTAACAATATCCTCTGTGATTTATAATAACCAACAGATATCCTACAAAACTGCAGGTCTTTACAAGTTGCTTTTTCTACAGCACAAAAGGAGATATTTTAATCAGTCTTGCAATGGGAAGAATATTATTGCTGAGCAGAACCACTGCCCCAGGCACCTGGATGTAACCAGATGCCAAGACCTCACTTGTACACCAGCCTTTGCAACATCCCAATTTGTCCAGGGAGAATCACATTGTCATTACGAGTCAAAACCATTTCAGCTTTGTAAGCTATGGGAAGTCTCAATAAACGAAGAACCGGGAAGTTGCAACACATGTCAAGAAAGATTTTGTAAGACTGACACAATCAGCTGGAGGACAACAGAGCTACGTGGGCCAGAGAGACCCCTAAAATTGAAACACAACAGGTAAGTGCTGAAGGGCCCAGTAGAGGGCCTGATTGCAGCTTCTGGGCAGTCTTTAATTCATGTATGTTACGACAGAACAAAGTAATGCCCTGCAGAAGCCACAAACCACAACTCATCACAAACCAAGAACTGTCTGGCTGCTCCTCATTTTGTACTCAGATTACCTGCCGTTAAATATCTCCCTCTGGGAGCAAGGGTGAGAGCAGAACATTTTGTGGAAGAGTTTGCACTTTTAAATATGGACAATTTCCCTCTCCAAACAGACATTCAAAGAACGGTGAAGGGCTGGGCAGAAACAAAGGTGGCAGTTTATCCCACTTGGAAAAAAAACCCAAAACAAAACAGAACAAAAAAATTCTAAGTCACCACATCACGAGACTATTTGAGCTAAAAATGTCACTTGGAAATCAAACAGGGCCACATGGAAATTGGTCTGAACACAATGAAAAAAAGAGGAGGGAGGAGTCGTAAATACAGCGATCTCTAAGTCACACGGCTCCGAGGAGGAAACTCCTTGGGAAACACGTGCTAACATTGGAGTGCTTAGTACCAGACTGTCTATTTGCTCACAATATTAAGGGGCATCTAGAATTAGCTATGGGAGGTTTAAAATCGCCTGCCGGTCGGACAGAGAAAGGCTTGATCCAGAGATGGTCCATCAGTCAAGGGTGTGGATTCCCTCCCTGGGCCTTCCCGACGACTGTCTTGCAAACTGAAACAAAGAGACAATGGGGAAACGTTTCAGGATGACTTTGGAAGAGCAGCGTGCCAAGGGAAGTGTCAGACAACCTTGAGAGCAAAAGTGAGTCACGCTGTCGCCAGGCAGACAATGCATCCTTACCCTGCAGCACTGAGCCAGGGGAAATGGGGAAGAAGAAAATCAAGTGGAAGCTGCATTCAAAAATTCAAATATATCTGTCAAAAGACAGCCCTACAGACACTCCCTCACCTCGTGTTCCCCACTTACCACCAAGCAACCAGCAGATAACAGAGGGCAAACAGAGGTAAATAGTCAGTACTTCAGGAGGATGTGGTTCTGCCCCACCCCATTCCTTCCAATGATAACTAGCACGGCATTTTACTGCCCTAATAACCTGTTCTTCCCAACATAAATGGGCAGTCTCTTCTTTCTCCTTGCCTTCTTACTTCTCTAATACTATTGCACATTTTTGCTCAGTGTCTAAGAAAAATCTGGCAAAACCAGCCCCCAAAGTGATGACATAATTTAACAGAATGGAAAGAAAACAAATCAAAAGCTTGAAAATTGTCATTGCTGCTTCTCCTGCAATGCCCAAGTGTTACTCCAAGCCTTGGCCCATTAGTAAATACTGCTAACAAGCAATGGAAAAAATAAATTCCTTGCAAATATGCTTGGAGTGTTCAATTTCCAACCGTATTCTAAGCATTTGCATGTCTAACTTACTTTTTTTGAGACTGACAAAAGTTTCTCTGCAAGTCATGGAAAGTAACACATGCATTACAGAAATAAGAATAGCACTAAAATCTACAGAATATTCTAACACATTTTTCTTACACTTTTCACTCAGACATTTCTTTAGAATAGCTCTGAAACGAGGCAGTAAACCTTGCTCATCAACCTGTCAGTGAAACTATAAAAACAATCAATACCACAGATTTGCCTGTCAGAAGCTATGAACAGGATCATTTCTCACACAAATGTTGGGGCTTTTCAATCAAATAGAGCAATACAGAGTTTTGTCAAATCTCTTGATACCTACAGTGCACAAGGAAGGAGTCATATTAGTCATCTGCAGCCGACATTCCTTTCACTGGATCTTTTTCTCTCATCTGAAAGAGGAAACAGTGTTCAAGTACTGATTCTCACATGTGTTATCTCAAAATTTATCAGTATGGAACACCTCCTGTATCTAAGACATTGATTATATCTCAGCATCTCAAAGCAGTGGTTGTGAAGTGCACCTGCAGGTACCATTTCTGGTTAAGCTGCGGATTGGCAACAGATTTAGAACCCTTATCCAAAGGGCAAGAGTGTGCAAGAAACTAGAAGGAAATATCCTGAGCCATGAAGGGAGAGAAGGGTGCAGGGCAGGACACAAACCATGGAACAAGGTTCTCATTATTACCAAACTTGTGTTTCTCAGAGTAAGAATCCTGTTACATACCCCCACTACCTGCTTATGGTATTTAGAGCTAAAAAACCTTTTACTCAACAGGTTTCCGGCAATTAATGAGGATAAAATCGACCATTCAGCTTTGAGTAAAAGCAAACAGAAGATATTGAGGCAGTAAATGAATCATTGCCACTCAGCCCCTCATTACCTGTGGTTCAATACATTTACTGGCTCAACAACAAACAGAAGGAGAATTCCATAATGATTAGGAGGAGATGCCAGCACGATGGACTCATGGCCAATCATTCAAAGCACACACAGCATGACCTAAATAGCAGGAGCACAATTCACACCATGTCCTGACAATGCAGCAGCCTTTCCTCTCTGCTGTGCTGGAGAGAAGCAGTTTCTCACACAACCCACAGCTGCCCTGCTTTCCCACTGACCTCATCCAGCTGTCTCTTGGTCTCCTCCTCCATCCTACGGATGTCCTCCATAGTCAGATCAACCCACTTATCCAGCCAGCAAAAGAGCTGCCGGTGGAAGTTTGTGAAGAGACGCTTTTCTTGCTGCAAAAGGAGGAATAAAACACAAACCAGCTTAGTCACAGGGCAATTACCATGGAGCTCACAGGATTGTAACAATTTTCAGAGATGTGTACGCTGAAGAATCAGCTCCCTCGCCCACCTTTCCATCTAGCTGCCACAATTGGAAACTGGAGATAGCTAATTTTTATTCTTTTATCAGAATATCTAATCTAGAGCCTTGAATCCCCAGAGAAATGCCTTTTTTTCTCCCCCACACCTAGACAGCAGTCTGCACACCGCACTGAAAGAATTAGTGAATTTCCTCTGATTTGACAGTATTGTTCTGACTGAATAATTGCTCCAAGTTGGGTTTACTCAGAGCATGAAAGTTGGCCTGGAGGTGCAGAAGAAAGGAGAAACAGGTATTATTTTTAAAATCCTTGACTTGCTAAAAACTGGAAGTTAGGAATTGTAAAGGGATGACATGCACCTATCTTGGTTTTTTTCTTCTTTTGCAGTGACCTAAAAAAATGCCTAAACTTGTTTCTCACAGCTGAAAACCTTTCAGCAGAGGTGACTAATGTGCACAAGCTACTTCGGGTTTGGAGCAATTTATTTCCATTTTGTAAGAGATAAGCTAAGCAAAATCATTATATTAGACAGGGATATACAATGCCTCTAGGAAAGACCTCATTAAGGAAAGACACTTCAGTTTTACCAATTATGGTTTCATATCTGATAACCTGCTCTCATCAAAAGCAGCTTGAATGCTTTGATGCAAACCTGTAGATGCTCATAAAAAGAAAGGGATTGAAGACACTGCTTTATTCAGGGTTTTTGTTAGAGGTATTTGAAATCCTGCAGCACCATGGTCATTCCCCCCTTGGAGCTGTCTTTAGATTGTATCACCAGAGAATTGCTTTTGCAGAAGCAGCTCCGTGGTTTATCAATATCAACCACTGAGAAGTCTCTGTGAGCCAAAGGCACAGGAGTTTTATGAACACAGCACTGCCTGGAAAACCACACACAACGATTCCCAGGTGCAGCATCCTGCTGCAGCTCATGGGTTATAGACTCTGCCACAAAAAAGCTCTTTTCAAAATACCATTTATGTTTTAAGTTAATAAAGTTTCCCACCATCTGCTTATTTTTTAACATAGGTTTTTCATGCAGCAGACTGGGAGAGGAAAACATGACTAGAGCTCCAGGACTTGCTAGAAAGATCCTCAGCTGATCAGGATCAAAAAGCTGGAGCTATCTCCCCACAGAAAAATGTTTTGCCCCTAAGCAATGTAATTCCAGTATAAATGCATCAACTCCATCACTCACAAATCAACTACCAAGTGACTGCAATTCTGATCTATTAAACAATGCAAAACAGCCAATTTACCTTCACACATCAGAGTGAAAACGTTCAATAGCCAATTCACAGAACAACCAGCCAGCCCTGCCCTTGGGTTAGCAGCAAATTGAACCCAGCTTTAACTGACTGCAGAATTTCAGGCAGAGGCATTGACTGCTACAGCAGGTGGGTGATTTCCACATCTCTCCTCATCACAGAACTTACCTTCTGTATAAAGTTCTCCACTTTATTTTGCAGACCCCACCACTTGAACTTGACTGTTACCAGCTTGTAAGCACACATGTATGGACAATCTGACTGCTTCCCCAGGTTTTTCTGCAAAGACACAAAGATATTCACATTAAGCCCCTGGCCAAACACCTCCAGGAAAGCAGCTCCTTCAGTCCTTACTAGGAAGTCTTTCCACAATTCCCCACAATCCTCTTGCATCCTTACACCTCACTTATCTTCTATTGACAAGTTTTGTCACACCTTTGCTCACCCTTTTTCCAGGGTATAGAAGAGCATGATGAAAATAGACCCTGGTTTCCTTCACAGGTGGCTTTCCCTCCATTTTGGGAACAGACTATTCCTTCCTCTCCTCTGTTGTCCACTTTTTCTTCCATTAAAATTACGTCTTTCAGTATCTTCACTGTTATACCACGGTTACTTTGCTTCCTTAGAAGTCTCTTGATAAAGTCCCTATCTAAAACATTTTGGAATTAGATTATGTCATCTGAGTCATGATTATAAAGCCATAAAGAAAACTTCGTAAGGTTTCCTATTTCCTATTACAGGAGCCATAACCACTCTTCCCAAGTGAATCATATCAACTTCAGCTTCTGCCAAGTTTGCCTGCTAGAAATCAGACCTGCACACCAGTAGCTCCCCAAATCCCACTCAGGGTCTCTTTTAAAGACTGGTATTATATCTGCACTTGCAATGTCTTCAGATTCCAAGGATTTCAGTGAAAGGTTAAACACTGCTGGTCATTACTCAGCTATTTCATACTTGAATTCTCTTGGGTGAACCCTTGGGCTGAGCACCAGACAGCTCTGGAGATTTCCTGGAACTCAAACTCTTTGCACCAAGCTCTCTCATTTGTTTTAAAATCAGAACAGATTCAGTGCTGAGTTCTGCATTTCCTTCTGCAGAAGTGATTCCAGTGTTTTCCAGACATATCTTTGGCTCCAAACCCCAGTATCTGTACTTCAGTCATGCAAGCTGCTACAGTTCCTGAACTCATCAATACAAACCTTCCAGTTGGGACCCAGAGGTCCACGTCCAGTCTTGACAGATTTAAATCTTGCTGGATCTTCTTCTGCCTTGTAATCCTATTGGACAGACACAAAGATTAAACACAAATTATTCTACTGTTATCCAGCTGTTCTCTCACACAAAGGATTTATTTTCCTGGGCAAAGAATAACCCCTTCCTTCTCAAGAGCTACTGTTTTCAGACCTCAACATTAGGTCAGACACTCTTCAAGGAAACATTTCTCCCCCCTGTGCTGTCTTCCTAGACCTATGAAGAAGTGGTAACAAACTGATATGACCCCTTGTAAGGCTATCAGAAGGTCTGTAGGATATGTTTCCTGTAACCACTTGTTCTCTGGGAGCTAAACACTGCTGTTACAGAAAGCAGCTATGGTCTGGAGCTGTGCTATCTAGGATTTTTCACAGCACTGCATCACTGTGATGCTCACATGCTGCTCACTAGAAGAAGAGTACAGTCAGATTCACAGTACCACCGTGAGAATGGTATCAAACACTGTTTGAAAGTCAGGAAACTCAACCAACATTCCATTTTTATGCAGTTGATTTTTCTTCCCAGTACAATACAGAAATATCCCTTTCTTTGTCACAGTAACTGTCGTGATTCTTAGAACCAAGTGTTAGCTACATCATTTCCAGATAGACTTGTGAAGCCAGGGGTCAGTATCAAGAAGGGGGAAGTTTAAGAGAGATCCTGTATGGAAAGGGGAGTGCCATTTCCTGCTATTCAAGCACTTTAGTCAGCAGCAGTGCTGAGAAATACACTGTTACATGCACAGGCAACACATTTTACAGGCAGTGTTGACACAGTTTTTAAAAGAGCTTTTCCTCTGGCTTGCATGAGCAGTTTTAAGGAACACCTTTCCTCTTCTTTCCATCCTCTCACTTGTCCTGCTATCTGTGACCACCCCTGGAAACACAGTTTGCCCATGATCCCCTCTTTTAGCACAAAGCCTCCCCCCCTAGGGAGCTGTTACCCACCTACCATACCTTGGGGAGTACTTGGCTCCGATCAGCAATGTCTATATAAATGGCTTCTACACTCTTCCATACCTCTGGCTCCAGTTTATGGACCTGCAGGGAAACAAGAAGACTCAAGGAGCTGGTTCAGCGACAGAACACTCCCATTCTAAGAAAATATAAAGCCAGATGGAAATGCAGACACCCAGTGCTCCCCTTGGTAAACACACAGTGGGAGAGTTTCTAAAGAAGCAAAGGTGCTCACACAGAACAAGTGCTTGGGGGTCAATTTTATTCAGTTTATGTGAGAAGCCAACAGAAGGGAGTCTCTGCCTCGGTAGTGAGACAAACATTTGAAATGCAGGAACACAGTGAATAGACAGTTCCACACAGCACTCCTCTAATCCAGAACAGAGAGCAGCACTGTGACATTAAAGAGATGAGTAAAACACACAACACGAGTACTTACATTCTCTTGTGTTCCAAGATCTGATTTATGCCAGGTTTCAATTTTGATCAGGAAGTCATCCTTCATATACTCATTCTGCCATCAAAATAAAGCTTCTTGTTATTCTTAGATTATATAATTTGTCTTCTTATTACACAGATAAGCATTAGGAGAGTCAACACAAAGAATTGAATAATTCTTTGATTGGGGTCTGACTTAGGGAATTTATGAATTATTTGTAAACAGATCATCGCTTTCAGCAAAATTGATTGATCATTAATTACTTAAGATTAAATAAACCACAAGCTGTTCACCAAAAAAGCCCGTAAGTTCTATTGTTTTAGTGAAACATTTGGAGTTTATAAACAGCTTTTTCTTTAAAGGACAGTATCTGCCACTCTATTTAAAGTTTAGAAGGGGTAACATAAGTTAGCTAGGCAGGAACTGTCTTTCCAAAGAGATTATTGATCCAGCACTGAGTACATATTTTGATGCAACTCTTCAAATTAATAACAATATTAAACTGATGTGCTGAGAGCTTTTGACACTGGGAAGGGAAGGGACAAGAAGCACAGTTCTGCCAAGTTAGCAAAAAACTTTCCATTTCTCACTATTACTGTGAGTAGCAAAGGACTCCCAAAGGTAATCCTATCCTCCCTCAGGGGAGCAGAAACAAAAGCACAAGCCAGTGCAACAGTCAGCATGTAGAAAGGAAATATCAAATTCAGAAGAGAGATTACTCAAAGGGACAGCATGGCATGAGCTAACTGGCTTTTACTCAGTTTACCCAGGCAATGGTTCTTTCCCATTGCTGCAGCACAGACAGATCTCTGTCCGTGGTCACGAAGTGTCTGCAGATACACCACAGTTGGTAAGGGAAGGTTAATCCATGTGATTTTTAAACGATAAAAGCTGAAGTGCCTTTAGCTCAGGTAAAAGAGCTTCTTCTACCCAGAACACTTCATTTCAGACATTATTCCATAGATCATCAGTAAAAGCAATACTTACTGTAATTACTGGTCCAAGAAATCAACACATGAAAAGAGAGAGACACAGTACTTTAGTGAAAAAAGACTCTACAGCAACCACTGCCCTCCTCCCACTCTCAGCCAAACAGGGACAGCTTCAGCTTCCCAGGGCACTGCTGGTACCTCTGAGGGAAAAGACATGGAAATTGATAAAACCCAGCCAACTTCACCCTCTTCTCCTCTGGAAATTCTCAAGACTCGGAGAAACCCAGAGGAGCAGCAATTAATTATGTACTGCCACTTGTGCTCCCTGGCCTGCAGCCAGCTGGATGAGAAGATGGAATAAGTATGTTCAGCTGACAGCATTTTACCAATCCTTTCTCAGCTTGCAGATAAGGAGCCTCTCCGTAATTCCAAAGGAAACCCATGCTGGATTTCAGGCCAGTGCAGACCTGCCTGGAGTAACCAGACCCTCTGCATCTCTGCTGCTCATGGTAACTGAACTCCCTGGACAGTGAGGCTCAATTATTCAACACAGAAAAGCAATTAAAGATCCTGTAACAGTCAGCATCTGCTCTACCTGAGCCTACCTGAGCAATTCTACTCAAGCAGAAGGAAGTCTGAAGCTGGAGTTGAACTTCTCTGGTCTGTTCTGAAGTTTAATATGAGGGCTTGATTAAGGAGCAATTTGCTTTTAAAGGTACTGTAACAATTTTTGAGTTTCCAACCCAGCATCCTGGAGACAGTTACCATCCCAAATCACCTATCACACACATCCAGCTGCCTTAATTACCCACTGCTGGGCTTGGACTGTTCTAAACCCCTAGCATGTGAAAATTGCTTTTTACAGCAATTTTATAGAAAGCCAATTATTTAGACTGACATGTTGGGCTGGAGGGAGAGAACAAGAAGGCAGAGCTGAGGCTAATTTTTCAAAGGCTGAACTTTATCTCAAAGAACATTTCATTATTTCTGCAAGAAGGAAGTGGGGTTTTTTTCCTGCTAGTCCCAACAAAATACTGAATAAACCAGTGATAATTATAAACCATGGCATTCTCACTTTGCCATGACTATGTGCTGTGACTATGCAGCTGCCTGCAAACAGGTTCCTTCGCCTCCTTAACTTCTTCCCTGTGGGGAAAACTCCTCGTTTGTAAAGCAAACAAATTAATCTCTTCAAAAACGTCCACTCAAACTTCAATGCTCAGCTGGCTACAAATTAGGACCTCCTTCTTGAGGCATTACAGCAGCAACTCCTACACGTTTCAACTGCAGTTATAACTTCTCCATTTCTTGACATTTGGCCACAGGCCATGGTTACACTCAGAGTGGAACACACATCAAATTGCTTTTCTGAAAACATTTAAGCAACATTAATATTTAAGTCAGACTGCAGAGAAGAACACTGTTCCCCTTGGCACCAGCCCACAGGTACAACTATTAGACAACCCTCACTTCATTTTTACTGCAGAAGTTGTAAAACCATACAACAACAATCATCTCACTTACACTTTATACTCTCAAAGGAGCTAAGCAAGGCTTCCATTCAAAGTACATAAAACCAACATATTACAGCACAAACGTGCACAATTGCAGAAGGTTATAAGCTAGGCATTTAAATTCCCTCAATCTGCAGTACTACTTTGATAATGGCCCATAATATGCATATTAATTGAGCTTTTCAGAGGAGATATAGGGAAATGTAAGAAGGATGATCTCATATAGTTAATTGTGCCTCGTGGTGGTTTTTTTTTTAAGTAAAAGCACTGCTTTATTCCAGTTTAGAAGGCTCTGTGCAACAGCTGATGTGCAAGCAAGCAGTGCCCCAGGAAGAGCACAGCAACACCACCTCAGACAGGAGGGCAGAGGCAGAAGCCCCAGCAACTCCTACACACAGGTTTAGTTCCTACTGGGCTCCCTGGCTTTTAAATTTCAGATTCTAGTGAGAGGGCTGAAAGCCTGGCTGCTCTAAGCCAGCACAGCATTTTCTGCTGCCCAAAGATTCACACCACGGCATCCAAGGCACCTCACATCCGACCAAAACACCCGAGTGCATCCAAAGGAAAATCGTAATGCCCAAGGCAGCCCCACAGCACATCCATGGGTTCTCATGTCCATGGGTTCCCCCCTCCTGCCCAATTCCAGCAAGGGAAGGTTTCAGCAACTTTTCCAAGCTCTTCTTGCTTCATGTCAGGCTGGCAGATTCTCTAAACAGATTTATCAGCCTCCGCATCAAAACTGCCTTCTGCTCCAACCCCCACAACAAAGCACTTTTTATCTCATATTATGTTGCTGTTTATTACAGTTCAGGGGTTTTTTTTTTGCTTTGTTATCATTTCTAGCCTATCAAAACCTGAAATTTCTTTGATTGTGTTGAAAAGTCTTGTACTTGATTTTAGTATCCCCTGTTTTCCACTTAAGTAGAATTTTAGCAGTGTGTAACTGAAGGATAAGCAGCTTAAGAATAACAGAACACATAACTCCATACTTTTGTTTCAGAAATCGGTGGAGAAGGAAAAGAGGAGGAGGAGGATACAGCCAGGCATTTAAATCAGTTCAGTGGGCTTAACGTGGAAATAAACCAGACATTTACTAACTAGTTTTAGTAACATGCAGCAAGAAAACTGCATAAAAATTAGAAAGGTTGCAAACAATTTTGTTTCCACATCTTATGTGAGACATTACAAATTTATTCTAAAGTTGATCTGAATTTTGTATTTGAAATACCCATTCTACTAGACTGCTGCATGTAATTTCACAGGCTGAAGTTATACTACCCTCTCCCACTACAGAGCTTTTTCCTTCTTTTAAAACACTTCATTTAAAATTCACTTAAGTAAATTGTCCAAAAAAATTGGTTTTTCATATATTGGGTTTCAAGAACAGTTGGAATTTTTAAGTGTCTAGTTCCCATAGCAACTGTACCACTACCAACTAGCAGAAAATGTGGCCTTCAGAGATACAAACAGCATAAAATGCTGCCAGAAGCACTACATAAGTTTGGAGGCAAAGTCAAATTTTCAGTTCACAGCAGTGAAGACCAGAGAAGCTGTAGTGGCTAAGCACTATGGCTGGTAACTTCAGTAAGTAAATACTAACCACTCCTGTAGAAAATGAGTTTGACATTATTTCACCAGTTCACACAGCTTCCAGAGCCTCACCCCTGCCTTTACAGATGGATTCACTTCAACTGCAGCATTCTCTGTTCAACCCTCACTGACCTCAGATCCTGCAAGTGAGCAAATACCCAACACTTAACACTTGTTCCCTCCAAATGCACTAAGCAAGAGGCAGCTGAGATCTGCCCTGTTCCCCTCTTGCATCTTCCACTTTTTCCCACCTGGGCTATGCTGCACTTGAGCACATGAAATCACCCCTCGTGCATTTATTTCATTAGTGTTACACAGCTGTTCCTTTAGGAGGACCAACATCTATTTCTTGGTCTGTTTTTTTTCCTCTGTCACTCATTAGCAGCACATCAGACAAGGGCAGTTCTTTTAACTCCTCAGCACTGTATTTTGTTTTTCCTGACCACAGAAAGGGCTTAGAGAACAAAAATCCAAGATTTAAGAGCTGAAACAGCTTCTCTACTGGTTGTGTCTTTCCTTATCCCCTCCTACCTTTTCCCTTTGCCCCCAGAAACCAAAAAGGCAGAATCCAGAGTCCTTCCTCAGGCACTCACCAGTTCTGCAGTAGGGATAGGCATTCCATGCTTTTTCATGTATATTCAGAGCTCCTTCAGGGGCCAGCATTCTCACAAATCCTGGCACTTTGCTGCAGAATTTGGAAATAAGAAGAAAGGCATTGATAAGGACTACGTGGAATGAGAACTGTGGCCCAGACTGAGACAGGCAGGACATCACCTGGAATGCAAACATTAGAGATCTGCACACTTCTGGAATGGGTAGGGTTCTCCCCAATCCCATTACAATGTTTTCCAGAGATGCCAAATCAGACATGTTAACATAAACCTTCTTTACATAACGAAAGATAAAACAAATGAAAAAAAATAGGAAGCTGAAAACAGGTTGAAATCTAGGAGGTATTTTGCTCTTTAGCCAAATTCAAGTATGAAAATACTGGGTGGCAGGATCAGACCTGCTTTGAAAAGCTCAAAGCCAGATTTTCTTGGGACAACAGCCACGTTTACAGGGGTGGGTGGGTGGGGGGGTGGGTGTCCCAGTGATTCTCACTGCCAGGTGCTGTTATACTCCTGCCTTACCTCTGCATCTTTCAACCTTTACATAATCTGATTTACAGTTGCTTCAACCCTGTTACATCTTCCTCTGGTTCCTCTTGCCCAACTCTGGGAATGAAATGGTTCCCATACCTCTGTAAGTGGTAGATCTTGTGTGTGTACTGCCCACGCTCTCCATCTCTTTCGTAGGGTTCGTTCACCAGGACTTCCACTCCTTCACCTCCACCAGTTTCATTTTTACTGGCTTCTGCCACAGAATACAGCTGCCCCACTTGATACTGGAGAAGTTAAAGACATTATTACCATGGCTATAATTTAACAGAAGTAATAACTTTGCCAGCAGAAGCCAAGGACAAATTTATTACCCGGGGAGAGGGCAGAGAAAAGGACATCCCCTTGTATGGGCAGATAAGCAGCTCATTTAATTTCATTTGAGATAGAAAGCTGGAGTGGTAGTTAGGAGGAAAGCACTGCCAATAAGATAGTTACCTTTAACCCTTCAATCTCAAGCTCCAAACCAACACAAAATCAGGAGAAAGCAGCAAAGATGAAAGGAGCATCAGAAAGAAAGAAAACACAGATGACCTCAGGCGCACTGTAGCAAAATCCATTGGGTTTCACTCTTTTTGGCACACAGGTGTCCCCAAAAAGTGGAGAATAAGGCACTGCCAGTCCTGAATCAATAAGCACGTGGTACTGCATCCAGAAGAGTCCCAAAGAAATTCACATCAGGCTTTTTTTACAAAATGCAGGGTAAGAGGGAAGGGAGTGAAAAACTTCATAAGAGAGACACAAGATAAAGGGTACTTGCACCACCTGATTTAAGTGCTCCAAGAAACAAACTTGCTAAATGTGCACAGCTTAGGGGCCCCTGAGGATCAGATGAGCAGCCCCCATGTGCAGTTCAAACAACTGAGTACGAAGCCTGAAGTAAAGAGGGTGTTTTCATTCTGAAAACTTTATCTAACGAAATAACTGAGCCAGTGTCCCAGATGACCAGCTGATCTATGTTGTCACTGCTCCCCCTATTATTTTTCCTATTATCTTTGCTTTGGGTTGTGTTGTTTTTCCTCTGTATCACACTTCCTCTTAGCCACAAGCTTAAACTACTAGCAGGGAGAGCACAGAATTTCAACATACAGTAAAATTCTTACCCTAAGACCATTTCCCAGTCTCTTACAGACACGCACTTGGCAGCATTATTGCCCAGAAATCACTTAAAGTACTTGATACTATACAATTTCTTTCATAAGAGGCATTCACAAATGTTTCCCAGGGCAGAGTAGAGGAGAAATCAAGAAAACGAACAAAAGAGCACATTCTCCTCTGCAGAAGATGCAAAGACTTATACACTCTTGCCTCTTGTAGCTGAAAAAGGGGATGCAGACCTCAAAAGAAAAATGATCAAATGGAGAAAATTCACACAGGTCTCTCTGAGGCAAAGTTAGATGAGCAAAGTTTGAGGATGAAGAAGCTAAACCACTAAGTTAAAAGGAAGAGTTCTAACTTAACAGAGTTAAGTCTTCAGAACTCTTAAGTGAGCAAAACAGCAACTGTTGCCAAAGGCAACAGTACAGAGAGGCAATCTGAAAGGGTAATCCACAAAGCGTTTGGCACCAGAAGTGCAATGATTAAAAAAAATTTAAAAACAACCACCAAAACCCCCAAAAATTCCGTAACATAACTACAAAACAATGCAACACTGTGCAGGCCATCTTCCTTTTCCACAGCATAAAGCTCTGCGTCAGAAACAGGAATAGCACTTCTGAAAGCCAGCCTGGAAAACTGGAATACAGCTCAGAGCTGAGAACCCAGAAATACTTCACTGGGCTGGAACATCTTCTGCAAGGAAGGAAGATTTCTACAGTTGTTAAATTTTGTTGTCAGAGCATCCAAAATAACAACAGTACCCAAAGCTCTCTGGTACTTTGTACCATCTGGTGCCAACAAAGGCCAAGGAAACATTTATTGCTACTGGAAGAGTAGATGGCAAGCCAGAGTAACAAGGCTAGATATCCTGGCCTCAGTTAATGTGAGGCAGAACAAAAATCAGACCATTTTCAAGCTAAGAGCAGCAGCTCTGCTGGATCTCTGCAGAAGGTCCTGGCCCAGGTTACATGAGCAGCCCTCACTCGGCTGGACAGTTCCTGCACGGTCACAGCAGGTTGAGTTTCAGTCTGGATTTTGGGCTGCAGTACAAGTCTCTGACTTCTGACATTTCATACACCACACCGCTTTCCTTATGACTCCCTACATATGACTCGCACAAAGCAGAATACTCACCTCCCTCCAAAAGAGCAAAACATGAGAGTTGTGAAACCTTAGAAGCAAACTTGCTTTAGCAGAGTAAGAGCCACACAAACACTCATAGAACAGAGTATATTATGAGTTTGGTAACCATAGGATTAGAGGGGAGGACTGAATGGCTTTGACTGCTTTACAGCAAGTCCCAGGACAGATCTCCAGGAGCACAAACTAATTCCTCTTATTAACAGCTTCTTATTCATTCCTTCTCCCTTTCAAATACGTGGGTCAAAGTTCAGACACTAAGAAGATAAACCCTTTGGTTTAACATCTTCACCATTTAAACTTCCCTGTTATTTCTGAGCCTTTAATCGCATTGATAAGAGAGGAAAAGGCCCAAATAAAACTGTCCCAATGAGTAAATCCCACATCACCTCCCTGCAAAGGTGAACAGAGAAAACAGATTCTGGCTCTATGAATCCGGACTCCAGACAGACCTGAGAGCTCAAAAAACCCTTCTTCTCTTCTGCAAGAAGTCACCCCTCTTGCTCTGTGTCAAAGACCTCTTACACAGCTGAGAGAATATCTTCACTGCACCAAATTTCCTCCAGCAGGCCTGATCTCAACATAACCATCTTCACGAGC
Organism: Eulacestoma nigropectus; assembly: GCA_013397775.1. Classification (NCBI taxonomy): domain Eukaryota; kingdom Metazoa; phylum Chordata; class Aves; order Passeriformes; genus Eulacestoma; species Eulacestoma nigropectus. The sequence continues at coordinate 370,152 of VZTE01004147.1, forward strand.
AGTTGTTTTCCTGAAAGCCGCTTTGAACGTAATTAATAAGATTCCTCTGTGTTTGGCAAGCTCCTTCCCATGTGAAAGGAACAAAGAGGCAGCACAGAATGTGTACACACAGCTCTAATCCATACCAGCATTTCGGTGGCAGCTGGCAGAGACACCCACACGAGTCCACGCTCCCCAAATTGGCACCGCGCGAGGCAACGCTGGTCAGGGAACGGGAGCAAAGCCTGGCACCCAACACACAATGAGGAGATTCCCTTTGCTCCCTGCAGTGGGACAATGGATAAACCAACACAGCAGTGCAGCTTGCAGCCTGCACTTGAGCGGGACCACATTTTGGCAGGGTTTCCATGTAGAAGACAGACTGCTACAGTCTAACTCCTACATCCCAGCTTTCGAGTTTTAGTCATCACCAGGGCTTCTCTTGCACCGTTTCGTTCCCATCTTGGCTAACGAAGCAACACTGATCTCTGTGTTGATTAAGTCACAGCTCCCTAATGCCTTCCTGATCACTAGTTTTCTCTTAAATTCCATACTATTGGTCAAGATCCATTTGCTAAGGGTGGAGACTGAACGCAGAACCCCCAGCATATCACAGAACCTCACAGAGGACTCCCTCAACCCTTTCATGATGTCTCAAAGCTACAATTAATTTCATTCCCTATCTTACACTTCGGCATCAGACTTTTGCCAACAATTTGCACGCAGAAGGTGTGAACTCTTAAGCCTTTTGAGCAAAAATCAACCATATAAAACTGAAATCAGAAGTCCTCCTGTTAGCTAGAGATGCTTCGTGAGCAGCTACACAGTCAAGAGTAACAACAAGTCTCCAGAGCCCTATTTAAGAGTTTTGTACACAAGGAACTCCTTGAAAGCATTGAAGCTTTAACAGCTGGTTTGTAGAACAGACAGCAGTGCAGTGACCAAGTGATGCACAGATGTGTCAGCATCTTTGCACACAGGAAGGGGGATGAAGCAATAAACAGAGCAGTAGTCATCCTCTGAGTCAATACTGGAAAGAACCTTTCTTCTTAAGCACACCCAAGTACCTAGGCAAAGCTAAATGAACTTTAGAACCCTTTCTGCTCAGGGAACTGGCTCCTGAAATCTGCCCTACCACAGGAAAAACACCAGACCTTGGAAAGGGACATCACTCATGGGACATGGTGACAATGTGCAAGTTTGGGGAGAAATTCAGTTTGGTCCAGTTGGAGGACTCTCCACAAGCCAAGCACTGGACCCAAAGAGGAATACACCTCCTGAAACAGATAATCCCAGGGCACCTTCAGACAAGGAAGTTGCTAGAGACTGACAGATTTATCTACAGCCCAAACCCTCAGTTTTCCACACAGGCAGTTTATACACAAGGCTCTGAACAGCCAGGGAGGGACGAGAGCAAAGCAAGGGACTCACTTTAACTGGATGAAGGCTAATCCCAGTATCAGAGAACTCAGGAAAACCCCGTGTTGGGCTCCATCCAGTCTAACCCCCTCAAAGAAACAATCTGTACACTGATGCTTTGACTTTCTATTTACACAGCTTGATACCAAGGAGCCATATCACTACAAGGCAGGGTTCCTGTTATTCAGGAAGGTCCTTTCTGTCCATTGAGCTCCAGTAACTTGCCATCTACCCACAGCTTTCTCTAACCTGCAAGTTTGCATCCTTTGCTTACTTGATAAAGCTTATCCTGTTACTCCTTTCTTTGTCAAGCACTTGCTCTTGTAAGTGGCACTCAGGCACAATAGAAGATCCAAACTTCCCCACTCTAACACTTCAGTCTGACTTCTGTTAAAACTGCTTGAAACAGATTCATGCAGAAAGCATAAAAGCTACAGGAACAGACAGAACTCCTGGCATTAACAGCTTTGTTCTTGTGCTAACACAGAACACAGATTCAAAACCACTCTCTGATCAGAGGTCTAGGCTTTCTGTCAGCATCTGATACCTGTCCCAGCAGACTGAGCCACAGGAACAAGAAACTCAGCTTAGACACTGCTTTTGTTTTATTAGCCAGTCTCATGGCTGCAGGAATGCACTACACAAAGTTCTAAACTGTGTTCTGTCAAAAGAGTGAGAGTTATAAAACGGATGTGCTTAAAAAAGTGCTGCCATGAGCCAGCCCACCACTGTCTACGCCACAGTAGTTGCTATATTCAGAGGAAAGAAAAATGAACAAGAGTGCTGTTATCACAGCTCTCCCTAAGAGTTAGAACAAGGCCTTGATCACAGTTCATAAACCCAAGGCTTACAGCCAAGGATCACAAGATAAAAAAAACACATCCAGAAGAAAGAATCTGCTATGGGAGTGCTATAGACTCAGTTATTTCAATTTCTACCTTGTTAGCATAAAGGTTAAAAAACTCAAAACATTTATATGGTCAGATTCTCTGCAAGAGTGGCGTTCAGTGCAGGAGGGAGGAAGGAGAGGCAAGCTGCAACTCAGAGGAAACAGGAGGGAAACAGCCACAGAGTCTGCACAGCTATTCCATGGTCGGTTTAGTGATGAAAATAACCCTGTCCAATAGAAACTACATTTCTTCTCTCAATTCAAGTTTTATCTAAACAAAAGGAAAATTTTTAGTATGTAAGAGCTAAATAGGGCAGCTCTTAAAGAGTCCTTTTCCTAAACCAGCCTCCTAAGCCACAAGAAATTCTTGATCTTTGCCTAAGAGTTTAAAACAAAAGAGTTCCAGCAAAACACAGTTTAAAGCATGTCTTAAATTTGTACTAAAGCTTCCCCTTCAAGTTAAGAAAAATAGAAAAGAACAATAGTACTAATGAAAAGGAAACTGCACTTGAAAACAGCCTGACAAGTCAAGATTTATAATAAGCATATCTGAAAGTGTTTTATAAGAGAGATGATTGGCACCCTCAGACTTAATACAATTATTTGGTCAAAATGATGGTGAATGAGTAACAGCTCCCCGGGGTTCCTGAAGACAGCTCACATTTTCCAGTTTTTGTTTGCAGAACCTGCTTTGATCACAGGTTTATTTACAGTCCTACAGCAAGGAAGCAAGAAGCAAAGAACTTACCTCCTCCACAGACACGGGCAGGATAACGCGGCTGGAAGGGAACACAGAGACAGAAATTAGCAAATATCCCCGCAGCTGCAAAATTCCCACATTCCTCACAGCAATAGCTGCACAGCTCTCCTCTGCCCCCAGTATTCCAGCATCCACCCAGTACTCCTTAGGCCAAAGAATATTCATATAATAACCTCCAAAACAACCAATACATGATAGAGCATAACTGCAACCCCCTCCTAAAACTCTGGCATTCAATAGATGCTCAGTGCTGATATCTCACTGGCCTACAAACCCACACAGCATCAACACCACAGTGGTGTTCCCTCTCACTCCATCCTTTCAGCAATCCCATCTTACTCCTCATCAAGCTGCTGTGGAGGTTTCTGTGGGCCTCAGCAATTTTGCAGAGATCTGCAATAGCCACAAGGCACTGCACGATTCGCTCACATGTCCCAAACCAGCAGGAAACAGCAGAGGAAAGGCTTTCTCAGAGCTCACTGCAAAGGAAGGTGCTGCCACTGCTTTATATGAGCCACTTTTTTTTATTGTGGTTTCCTGAATGCTTCTGAGAATCAACTGACTGGACAACACAGCAAAAACTGCCTGAAGTCACACAGATTTTTTGGAAAAGAATCAATTTAAAGCTGACAAAAATACATGCTTGCTAAGGCCTTCTCCAAAACTGGATCTGTGTTTGACTTCTGCTTTGAGCAAGGATGATGTTGAACAAGGAACCGAAGCAAGACACAGATAGGAAATGGATATGGCTACCGTGGGAGGAAGAATTCCCAGTTCTTTGGGAATTAGTCTCAAAGAAACTAGGACACAATCAGGAAAAAAATCCTCCATATTAATAAACAGATTTTCAAAAAGCAATAGTGGTGAAAATATAAATTTTTTTTAAACTTTACCAAAAGAACAAACTGCAATAGGGGCAAAAGATTACAGATTATGCAAGATTACTTGTGACAGAAACACTTTATGCTGACTGCAAAGTACTGCAGAAAGAACTACTGAGAACTGCAAATGAAGTTCAGGGTCAATAAAAAAAAAGAATAATGCACTACAGGCACTTGTTTTTACCAAACACATGGGGTCAATGAGCCCCAAGTTAGTTATTGCCAGTATCTTGTGTCTTTATAGAAAAGCAGCAGGAAACATCAGCTCAGTGGCAGTTCAGAAGTAAACCCAATGTTAGAAACTGAAACAGCACACATAGACAAACACATAAAAAAGACAATTATGTGAATATAATCTCCCATGTACCAACATCTTGAATACTGCACATAGTCCTGGTCACCTTATCTCAAAGAGGATACAGAACAAGTGAAGGAAGTTAAAAAAGATGATTGGAGATGGGAAAAAGCTTCTGTGTGAGAAGAAGGCAGTTAAGACTTGGCCTTTCAGCTTGGGAGAAAAACCAGCTAAAAGGTTCAGGTATGGAAAAGTTTGAGAGATCATGAATGGTGTAAAAAAGTAAATGGAGAAGGAACAGTGACTGTTTTACAACAGAACAATCATTAGGCAACAAAGTTTAGACCAAATCACGTGTGCTTCTTTACATCATGTCTACTGAAGACACGGCATTCCTTGCCAAACACAGGAACTAAAAGCAATTTTTAAATGGGATTTGATCAATTCATGGAAATCCATGTGCTGCTTACGGGTAGGATACACTGAACTACAATTGTTTTACTCACTGTTACATATTGTTTCCTGAAAATACCTGATGAAAGGCAAGAGGACCAACACCAGTATGGTGTAAGAGAGGATAATAAAAAAAAGGAAATGGATTTTCACAGGTAGAATTTGCCATCAAGCATGATGTTGGGTTAGTTAGACGTTGGCTTAGCTACCTGGATAAAAGTGCATTAAGAATGAAAAGAGGGACTGGAGGATAAAGGTGAAAGACCAAGAAACAGGGAAGAAACAATGGCTTTGGAATGGAGTTAAAACATTTTTCTTTAGAAAACCTGGTGTAAAACATTGATGTAAGCGAATGGAATTCCATTTAGGAAACTGGAAGACACTAAATCTGAATTATTATCTTAGAGTTCAATGTTCATCAACGGAGAAACAGAAACACAAACAAGATCAATGGTTTACAGTTCATTCAGCCCAGCAAACCAAGAAAGTGGGGGTGAAAAACACTCACAGGTAGTCAAGTGATAAAGGAGGAGGAGGGAAGACTACTCAAGAGGATCTTGAGGAAAAGCTTTGCAGGAGCAGCAATGGGAACAAAGATTCCTAACTTTAGGACAGAATTTGCTCAATTTATGAGAAATTATATGATGAGGTTGACCTGAAAACGGTGAGGAACATTTAAGATCCCTGTTAGATTAAAATCTGCCTCAAATGACAGCAAAGGGAAGTACAGCTGCAGAGAAGGTCAGTGGCATTATTGTCACTTTACAGGAAAGGGAAGCGAGTCTCCACACTCTGATTCTCCTCAAGGTCTTCCGAGGCAGTTTAAATCAAAATAAGGACAGCGAGCAAGACTCCAGCCAGCATTTACAAACCCTGACACCAAAAAAATGCAAACAAATGAACGAAAACCATGCAGCTTATCTGTAGCACGGATGGATAGAAATGCAAGGTAAGTCTGAAAGTCTGACAGGACATCAAATGAAAACGTTAAAGTCATCACTGCATAACCATCAGGACAAGCAGCTGTAGAGAAGTAATGATACAGACTTGTCTGATAATAAAATGTGACATCAGGTTTTTGTTAAATTGCTCTATTTCTGTACCAGCTCCTAAAATATTTACGGAGCACATAACAAAACCCATCTGATTTCTTAGGGAGGGTGTGATAAGGGGTCACAGAGATGGAAGAATAATCTGCTCAGACGATATGAAGTTACAGATCATTTCGATTTTTACCACCTACAGTAGGAAGGCAGTAATTACCTGCATGCAACCAGAAGTAACATAAATAACAGCAAAAGAGTAACAGCAAAGCACTTCAAATAGCCAGCTCACACCAAAGCAAGTGGTTTCAATATGCCTTAAACAATTGCTTCCTGGAATATGAGATTTCATCAAAAACCATCTCAAACAGGATGTAAAATGGGCAATTTCGACATACAACATCAAGAATATTTAAATCTGAGCCAATAGAGTGACACAACTCAGAATGTGCAACTGTTAGAGGTGGCTGGGAACCTCAGAAAGTCAAAAATAAATGTTCATTTGGAGAGTCCAGTAGCAACCTTGACTGTCCTTAGAGCCACATATGTCTTACTAAGGACAAAACAAAGGGAAGAAAAGAAACAGTGTAATGGCAACACTAAAAAGGTTTAGTGACCCTTCTGAAAATACAAATGGAAACCTGGAAAAGGAAGCCAATGTAGTAATTCTGGTCTTTTAACCTTTACTCTTAACATTTACACTTCACACCTTGTTTCTGAAACAGGCTGTGTGAAAGACCAGTAGAGATGCTGATATGGTGAGGTAAATAATGTTGAGGAAAACGACTTTTGGAAGTGATAGTCAGGAAAATGAACTGCTCATACTGTCAGAAATCTGAAAATTCGAAGTACATATGTTCTCACCTTTACAGCACAGCTCACTGATAATGAGCTTTACTGTGGTACAGGGCAAGGGATTGTGAGCAGAAGCATGAAAAAGATACACAATAACCCAGGCAAGGTGCTGTAAGAGGGAAAGTAGTAAATTCATAGGAAAATATCAATGAAACAGATGTTACAGAAGGAGTTAATTATCTTTTCATGCACCTGAAACTAAGCACTTAGCCCAGGTTTCTGCCTACTATCCAGTTTAAGACTACAGAAGGTAATGGTGTTTTTGTGTTACAAAGTGCAGCTCTGGTGCTGCTTTTGAATTCTACACTCCTATTGTTTGGATAAAAATAGCAGGGGTTTAAGGACTGGGGGGAAAAAAAGTTAATCAAGTTTAGAGACAACTACAAGGATAAGTACAACCCTCAACATAATTTTAATATTTAAATCCACGCCACGGTCCATAATCTTGCAAAATAATTCCTGTAAGGAGGACACAGTCATGTAGGTAAATGTGTCTAAGAGAAGACCTGAAAACCCACTTTATCACTGGGATCACAAGTATCTTTTGTAAGGGGAGAAAGAAAAACAAACAGAAAGCCTCCTCCATCAGCCAAAAGAAGTTTAAAATGATGGAATGCACTCAACACGGGAATGCACTTGAGTTACCCTTAAGAATTCAGGAAAGAACTATGTGCAGAGTATGCACAGCTTGGAAGACACCCAGCCAAAGTGCACCGGTCCAAGAGTATATTCTAGGTTAGCGAGCACAAAGCTGCTGAACCGAGGACTGTGACAAGCAACGTGACTAATAGTTACACACCCTCACGTCCAGCCAGTTTTCCACCCCTTCATCCCCATCACAGGGCAGGACAACCGCAGCAGCCTCAGGGTCAGCGAAGAACTCCAAGGTGAGGCTTCCACGCACAAAAATATTTTGGAGCTACCTTATTTCTGACATTCTTGGGAGTCCCTCCTTGGAGACTACACAGCCAAAGACGGGAGGGGATCAAAAGCAGGCCTGACACTTTGTTACAACGAGCAGGGGGCAAGACGCCCCTGCCTCCCTCAGATCTCCCACAGAAATCGCCGGGACCGAGCCGGCTCCCGGCTCCGGCTCGGCCCTCGGCACCCGGGCACCGGCAACACCCACCCGGCACGGCCGGTGCGGGGTCAGCCGTCCGCGGAGGCCTTTGGGGCACCGGCCGGGCCCCGCGGAGCCGCAGAGGGGTCGAAGGCGCCCGGTGGCCGCCCGCAGCCGCG
>VZTE01004147.1:378596-411689 GCA_013397775.1 Eulacestoma nigropectus
TTTTTTTTTTTAGGTTCTCTCAAGAGGTATAAGCCGCGCGGTGCTGTTTCCGCTTTAAGGCTGCGCTTCCCAGAGCAGTACCGCAGTCTTCCCAGCAGTGCCGCTGGCAGGGTCTCTTGGCGGGCCCTCAGGTTTTTCTGGATCAGCTCATTTTAAACGATGGCTGCTTCTTTAGGTTCTCTCAAGAGGTGTAAACTGTACGGCGTTGCTTGTTTCAGCTCGAGACTGGGGTTCCCAAGAAGTCACCCTCCTGCCACCAGCAGGTTCTCCTTAAATCACAGAATGGTTTGGCTTGGGAGAGACCCCAAAGACTGTCTCGTTCCACCCCCCACCATGGGCAGGGACACCTTCCACTGTCCCAGGTTGCTCCAAGCCCTGTCCAACCTGGCCTTGGACACTTTCAGGGATGGGGCAGCCACAGCTTCTCTGGGCAACTTGTGCCAGGGCCTCACCCCCCTCACAGAGAAGAATTTCTTCCCAGTAGCTGACCTAAATCTCCCCTCTTCCAGTCTGAACCCGTTACTCCTTGTCCTATGACTACAGTGCCTGACGAAGAGTCCCTTTCTGCCTTCCCTGCTGCTCCTTCAGATACTGGTAGGTGCTGTGAGGTCTCCACACAACCTTCTCTTCTCCAGGCTGAACAGCCCCAAATTTCTCAGCCTGCCCCAATAGGGGAGGTGCTCCGGTATTTTTGTCAACTTCGTGGCCCCCCTCTTTTGGGAGGGTGGGGAGGGGGAATGACGAATGACCAGGGTATTAACACGAATAGCCAGGGGATAAGTCAGTGCTACAGTTGAGACAGGGTGAGTTGGCTTCAGGTCATGGGCTTCACCCTGTCATTAGGTCATGATTTAGGGCATTTTCAGTGATTGTCATTATTGGATTGGAAAAGTAAACCACCACAGATTTAGCCTCACCAAGCTGAGGCATGGATAACCGAGATGTGCAGCTTTGCTGTTGACACCTGCGTTCCCATCTAAGGCCACACGGTTCATTTTTCACTATTTGACAGCAGTTCACACTGTATAGCTAAGCTCGATTTTGTTCTCAACGTGCCATCTACAGGGTTTGGGTTTTTTTCTCAGAGATTAAACTCAATTGGGGAAGAAAAAATTAATTGGCATTATTTATTAGCTCCTAACCTAGAGAAGAGTCAAGGAAATGTTCAACCTGGGTCCTGCCCTTTGGCAGATGCCGCCCTGTAAAGCATTCATGGTTCCATAATCTCCTTAGGAAGCAACCAATGCTTTTGTTATGTTCACCCTCAGAAGGAAAACTAATGATTAACTTATTATCACTTTATTTTGAGATAGTACTGCAAGAGTGCACATCACCTTACAAACACAGAGAAGATGACACAGGCCTGCCCCGAGGAGTTTACAATTCGACTTCGGCAAACGCTACAAAAAATCCTGTGGACAGGAAAAGGTGGGAGAGGTAATGCTGGCAGGTTAAAGAGTGGGTTTTCTGAAAGAGGGGATTGTCTCCAGAATAAAAAGCGGGTGACAAAGGGTCAGGCACAAGGAAGTGACAAACAGCAGTAGGATGACAACGTGGAGCACAGGACACTTGGTAAAAACAGATTGCGCAGAGACAGGCTGGCAGCACGTGGAGGAAAACAAGGACCTGTGGCTTTATAATTAACATATAAGACTGCAGCTACATAACACATCATTGTTTCAGCTATTCCAGAGAACATAACATTGTGAATTATAAATCATAAGTGGCCTTTATTTTTTTTTTTCAATTAAAAATACCCCAAACCAGTCCGTTCCCATCAGGAATCCTTCTGTAATACTATTTTCCATCATGAGCACTTTGCATTTCTAAAATTGGGTGTAGGGAATACCAAAAGCTCTGCAGATGCAGGAAAAAAACTCAAAGGGGAAAAAAAAAAAAGAGTAGCAAATATGTGTAGTTTAAAGATTTCATTCCTTTTACCCTGCAGTATCCGCTTTAAATTTTGTAGCATATTTTCCAAATTCATCAGCCTGCCAAGAGGGAAATCTCCTACTTGAAAACATTTTAGTGATTTACGGACTTAGCTAAAATCTCATTATCCTGCAATTTTCCTTTGTAGACAGAGCATGAAGAGGACAGGCTTTGCTGTGGGAGTTGAACATTTCAGTTGCTGTAGCAGCATTGCAGTTAAGTTGGTGTCTCAGCAAGATTTGTCCCTTTTTTTTTTTTTTCCAGACATCTGTGTCCAGTTTCACCTCAAGGATCCAGATATAGCTTTACTCAGTGACTGAGTGTAAGTGTCCTATTAAGCGGAGCAGCACAGATTTTCTCTGCTACTTCTGACATAGTGTCATTGCATTAATGCTATAAAGGCTGTGTCGATGGGCTTAGGTTCTGACAGATTAGTGAATGCAAAAAGCTGTCAACCCTCCCTTCCCCACTCTGTGAATTTCATTTTTTATTCTTTTTTTTAATACAAATGCAGATTAAATGCATGTAAGAGGCTGTAGAGCTTGGGAGCAGTGTCTCCAGGACGTGAAATCACTTTACACAGCAACACCTTTGACTCTTGAGGTACTCGCAGATCAGGTTTCTGCCTCATTACATTCAGCTGGGGTTGCTTCCATGGAGGTCTTTCCCATGGCCACCCTCCTTGCACTTCCCATATGGATGAGGGTAAGGAAGTACAAAGGGCATAAAAAACCCCAAGTCCTACAAATTCATAATTTAAGAATTATGAGAGCAGTTAAGCACATTGACCTATATTTGAGTTATACAGATGAATGCATTATTGATGCAAACTGCTGTGACTCTCCAGTCTTTGGTAGCCCATTTGTTCTTCCCACAAGGTGGCTCATATGCACACAGGGAGCACAGCAGGAATTTTCTTGGTCCTGCATCACTCATCTGGGAAGCAGCAATGCTGTTTTCCACTTCAAATGTACGTAACCCACGATTCCATTGCCCTAAGCGTCAAAGGATGAGGCAAACTGCCCCTGATCAATCACATGTGACAGGTCCACCCCAGCTGTGTTTCTGCACCGTGCAAGACAATGTTCAGAACACTCTGAAGGCAGAATATTGCCCTCCAAGGAGCCCACTGCTGCAGGAGATGCAGCTCTGAAGCAGTTATGCCACCATCAGTAGTGTGTTTGCACATCTTGCATGCAGGTGCAGGTTTTGGATAGATAAATCTTAGACTGCTCTTGAAATTAGTTTGGTTCGCAACTGTCAGAATAAATTTCACCCTATTAGATCCGACCAGTGTTTCACTTTAGCCCAGCGTGTTTTCTCCAGCTTTGACCAATTCTTATGAGATAGAACATGCAGACAAGTATCTTTCCTTGGCATAACTTTCTTATTTACAGCAACTTAAAATCTCCCTGAGTTAGTGGAGGCATCAGACCATTGTTTAACCAGCCTCTTAAAAGAAAAAAATGGATACTTCTGTTCCCCACTAAATTATTCTGCAAAGAATCCCACAGTTTGACTTTTCATGGCCCGAGAACATGATCCCATTTGTCTCTTCAACCCTGAATAGCTAAAACTTCCCTGTGTAGCCACCAGGGCATGAACTCTATTCCTCACAGCTGACCAGCAGCTTCTAAACACCAGGGCACATCAGCAGAGACATTAAGCACACATTCACCAGTTTATCAAATGAAACTGGATTTGAAGATACCCCTAATAAAGGGCAGGAACTGGGAACTGAAGCAGGGAGGTAGATGGCAGAAACAAAAGTGTGTTCTTTGAAGTATGTGCAGCTAAATTAAAAGGCAGCAGCATCTCCACTAAGACTTCATTAAAATATGCCACTCTCTTTTCCACTCTTTTGCTGAGACATTTATAACAGGCATTTAAGTGACGTAAGAGTGGAAGCAATCACATTCAATTCTGAAACTGAGGTGGAAGTAACGCTGGGTTAGCACACAAAACACACTCCAACTCGACTTTAGGACACTGAGACTATGGATGCAGGCTCACTCACCTGATACTTAATCTGTCATTGTCATGTCACAAACATCTCTGAGCAAGAGCAGGACTCTTCCCAAAACATTTAGAAGTATTGTAATAAAAAATGCAGAAATCTGCAGAAAGCCCTCTGGCAAGCTAGGCAGGCTGTACCACTGCTGGTGGGTCTCTGAACATGTACTTGAGACGAGACAGGGGACCAGGAAAATTAATCAAAACTCTGCCTTAATTATTGCTCAAAGAAAAGATGGAAAGGTCACTAAATCACCAAAAGACAAAAAGTTACAGAAGAGTACAGCGGTGACAGCAGGCAGTAAGGCTGTCTTGAAACAAACACATTTAATAAAGGCAACACATTAAAAAAAAAAAAATCACAAATGTGTAAAATCCTCAAGTGGCGAGTCCTTCTGAAACGAGTGACTGAGGACTAAAAGGTACCGCGGAGTGCAGCAGCATCGGCCCGCCCGCACGAGCAGCGACTCGAGATGGCGCTGGCGGCCCATGGAGCGCTGGCACTGCCACCAGCCAGGGACCCGCGGGGCTCCCGGCCCTGCTGCCGAGGCTCTGGCGCTCTTTAGGAAAGGTGGAGCCCTGCCCGGGCTGAGGTTCTGTCTCCTTCAAACCCCAAGCGAAGGAGTTAAGCCCCAGCTTCCAGGTAATTTCTCACAGGAAGGTCTCAGCACGCTGTTGTTTCTAATCGCCAGTGAGCAACTCTTGTACTTTTCCAACCAGACATAGACAAGTTGAATGTCTGAGCCCCTGCCAGGTTTTGCAGTAAAACACCACCACTGGGTCTTCATAATTGTTTTATTTCTGCCCCAACCTTCCCGCAGCCACCAGCTCAGCCCAGTGCAGTCGGTGCCACACACCCGCCAGGGATGCTCGTCCTCACCCCTGCACAGTCCTGCTCCCAGCAGCTCCACTCGGTGCAGTGCTTAACACAGGGCTCCAGAGCCTGAGCTACCGACCTCAACAAGAAGGTTAAGGGCAGAAAAGTCTGCTTTAGACAGGGAAAACCTCTATAAAAATAAGCAGGTTAAAAATTCCCTTTGTATTCCCTCCCTGGTGTGAACAGACCTGGGGCACCTTTACCCACACGTATTGCTCTGACAGTCAGCTTCACCATACAATCAATCACCAGGTGCTCTGTCCAGACAGAGCATTGACATTGTAGAAGGCTCCTAGAACAGCCAAACTGGCAGCATTTTGGTCAGTCACAGTAACCTGGTGCTCAGCAGCTTGGTGACCATTATCATAGCAAGGTAAATAAGCTATGGCTAAAGGAAAAATGACATCACCACATCACCCTGCCATATGTCCACAGGATCCAGTTACCAGACACAAAGGAGCGTTCTGCACTCTTGGTTCTTTTCACCAGCAGGTCAGCTCACGGCACGCGAACACCAAGGTAGCTGAAGCCCCAGAACTCAGCTTCAAGAAGCTTCTCCACTTTACTGAATACACATTGCTGCTCCCCTCCCAGGGTCATGTCGGAGGGAAGAAGAGGCAAAAGGCAACAAGTCTCAAAGCACTTCATCGGTAAACAAGATCCAGTTCTTATCTCAGAGGCTCCAGGACTGCAGACAGTTTAAAACACGTACAGGTGAGTTTGTGAACCGGGAAGAAGAGGAATTCCAGGCCTCTGAAGGCTTGGTCTAGGACCAGCAGTCCATTATAAGCTCTTCATTTCAGTGTGGAAGGCAGATCCACTGCTCACAGTCTGTGTCATTTGCAGTAATAAAAGGTTTGGGAGCTGTCAGTGCTAGCAGCCAACATTTAGCAATACACTGAAGCTGTGCTCATACACATGGGAATAAAAACCCCTTCCCTGCCTCAGAAACAGGGATATGTCTGGAGAGACAGTAAAACCACTGGGTCCAGCTACACATCAAGCACTAAGACCATTATGAAGCCTTGGGGAGGGAAGAGAGTACAGCTTGCATCCGAGACTGCGTCAGCCAAGGTTGGGGGAAGAGGGGGAGAAAACAGACTTCAGTGTGTTACATTTGCAAACTCGAATTATGGTCTGTCTTCCCTCTTCCCCCATCCCTCTATTCCTTCTCTCCCCAGTTTCCAATGCAAACTCTGCTGCTGGAGAGTGTGATCAAGGGATAATTTAAGACACAATATCTGTGTGGCCTTTATAAAAAGGAAAAGTGTCATGTGTTTTGGAGTAAGGAGTGGGAAGCCTCCTCCTGCCATATATCTGAGGAAATCTCAGTCATGATGTCCAGCCCTCACTCCAGTGATGAGCAAAGACTGGCAGAGCCAGGGGAGAAAAGTCCTGGCTTAGACCACAGGTAGAACCCACGGATGTGGTAGGAACCTGTACAGTGGAGGTTGTATGTGAAGCACCAGTTTAAACAAAGGCTTCCTCAGTGGGAGTGCCATTGATTTTGAAGAAAAGTTTGGCATCTTCCATCTTCTGCTTTTTTTCTCTCTCTAGCCTGCGCCTGTAGCAGACCAGGTAGATTGGGAGGCAGAAGCCCAGGAGGCTCATGCCAAGCAAGCCAACATTCACCTGCAGGAGGAAAGCAAACCAAAATTAGGTTGGTTAGTAGAAGACAACCCAGTCACGCATGCAGCAGTGTCAGAGCCCAGCCCACATCACCCAGCTGTGGGCAAACCAGGAGACGCCCAGCTCCATGTGCTGGCAACATCTTCCACTGTTTTTGTATTTACACTCCTGTGCCCAGAGCACCTTGTGTGTACAAGCTAAATGCTGCAAGAGTTTGTCTCTCTGGATTATGGCTGTGGGAGTCTTGTTCCAGGACAAGAACAGAACAGGCAGGGCTGTTTGAGCTGCAGGTCTTTCACACCACGTTTGCTGATTGAAGAGCAACAGGTGTGGGCATGTGTAGCCTAGAGACCAGAATTCTCTCCAAGACCACCTATGTCATGATTTTATTGAGCTGCTCAGACTCTCAGCAAGACACCACATTAACCCTACCCTCAAAAGCCATTTGGCTTTTTGGACATTAGCATCAGCAATCCAAAATTTACTGGTAATTGGAGCTCATAGCTCTCAAGTGTCAGAGTATTTTTCCTGAATTTTGAGGTCTGCTCACACTCTGCCATTTTAACCTGACAGATTCTGACTCACCACATAAACTGTTAGTGGAAATCATTCCATTCCTCCCTTTCCATACACCATAAAGGTTACTGGCTTTCCTGCCCAGGGAGTCATTACTCACACAGGGAAAGGTCTCCTGGACAGCACCAAGGCAACAGCAGACAGGGACATGTAAAATTACAGCTGTTTTTAACCTTGGTCCATGCACAGGAGTTCTTTCCCCCCCCTTCCCCCAAGAAATGAGCCAAAAATCATCTTAACCACGAAGCTTTCACATTACAACTGAGAAGAACTTGCCCAGAGGGGGTCTCCTTTCAAAGGTCCCGTCAGTGCCATGAAGAGAGGCTGCTGCAGAAGGGCAAAGAGGGCACTGATCAACGACTGCAGCCCTGTCAAGCTGCCAAACTGAGTCGAGGGGTATCTGTCAACAAAGAAAGCAACAGCATTATTATGTGTCACCTTGACTGTTCACATCACCCAGGTCAGATTACATTCCCAGTCCAATAACAACAGAGACCAAACGTGAGAGCACAGTCCCAAGACAGGCATAATGTGCAGAACTCCCTCTTGCACTGTGTAACTGCCCCTTTTTATAGGTATTTACCTATACCCTGTGCTGTGCACGGTGCTCTCGAGAGCAGAATGGCACTGGTGCCACAGCTGGAGCCTTCTTCTCCAGACTATTCTCATCTTGAGTTCTCAAACTTTAGTAATATCAGATCCAGCACTTGTTTTGTTTTGCAGCTCTACTGTGGGCAGGTGGAAGTGTTTATACAACTCCTGTTCCCATTGCACAGGGAGCAGAGTGTTGATATTTACAAGTTAAAAGCAGGGCCTCTTTATCCAGATGACAACACTTGTGGCTGAGCAATCATTTTCATCTGGTCATAACAGTTTGATCCCTTTGGAAGTGAGTGAAACCTGCACAACAGGTTAGTGTTTTTCCTTTTTAGAGGACAAGTTTGCTATGTCAAACTAAACAACACTGTTGACTGGCAAGTGCTGGGTATCAGATAATATTAATGGAAAAATAAATTTCAGCAATCATCTTTCTCTTTCCATGACTGAGCAGTGTTTAAAAAGGGTCAGGTTAAACTAAACTTGGAAAGAAAGAAGCAAATCAAAACCTTCAAGTATTCAAAGAAGTCACATTCAAAGCAAAAAATACCTCAACTCCAGGAAGTTCCAGAGAGTTGCAATGGTCAAAGAGGATTAGTTTACAAGTAAGGGGATATGTACTGCAACATACATTTATTTACATTGCCCGAGACAAAAATATTTTGCTTCTGGCTGCCAGGGAACCAAAAGTTTATGCATTTCTGAAGCAGAGTCTTAGATGTGTTTTCTAGTCTGGATTCCCCAGACACTGGGATCTAAACCTTTGACAGGAGTCTGAGGAGTTGTGGAGTCTCCATCCATGGAGATATTCAAAACACAATCAGCTGCACTCCTGCACAGCCTGCTCTAGCTGACCTTGGTCTCAAGAAGTCCCTTCCCACCTCAACAAATCTCTGATTCCCTGAAAGAGAACAGCTCCTCTTTGTTCCTCTGTCCAACCTCTCAGGACTGAGGGACAGATCTGTTTTCAAAGCCAAAAACATTGCTTAATGAGGAAGAGCGTATTTAGATTCAGCTATTGATAATTTGCTAAGTTGGAAACAGGATGGATGATCTGTCCTGGGAAAGGGAGGAGGCATCACTAATGGTATCTTGAGCAATGTTTTACCAATGTCAGCTTCAGGGGAGAGCAGCAGCAATGTTTTCAGTCACATTAATGTTTTACCTGGGCACATGCACGTATTTGCTCACTACAAGACAAAAAAAGCCTTGAGTTTTTACTATATAACCTTAGTGTCAATAGTTTAGTCTCACGTGAGGCCCACACATAGCTGTGCCTGTCTCTGTTGCTAAACAAGGAAAGCACCAGCTGGGACTTCAGTCCAGCTATTGTCATGTCTAGAGGTGACTGAGGAAACAAGTTGCATCATTTTTCCCCTCCAACCACGAAGACCTCATTCCTGACCTCCCTCTCCCCTGGACAGCCTATCATCCCAAACCAGTTTATCTGGCCAGCCCCATTTCATAGGTAACCAGAGACTTACACAGCTGCATAGAGGCCTCCCACAGCTGAGTGGATGAATCCTCTCACAATTGTGTGCAAAATGAAGGACAGAATCTGAAAAGAGAAGCAGAAAAATGCCACATCCTAGACACCCACCCAGGTGTGCCAGAATCCAACACCAACCATTCCTAAAAGCTGCTCTTTCTAGGCAGGATTGGGAAACCCAAACCCAAAAGGTGAAATAGCAGCACGAGGGAAGAAATCTGTACTTGTCTCCAGGCGCTGTTTTTCCATACTCTGCACATGCACAAGACCTCTCTCATTTGTAGGTGGCACTGCTGCAAGGCTGTGTCCCCAGCAACCCGAGGCCAGGATCACAATGCTTTTCCATGGCCACCAATTTAGTTAATTTTCCACAAGTTATTGCGGACAACACGCAAGTATGAGCAAACTGCAGCTGTTTGCCCACATCATCAAGGCGTGTTTAAGTATAGCATAAAATCACTAAACTCCTCTGCCAAAACCAGGTGGTGCCACAGAATAAATATTTTAACAGGTTTATAATCCCACAGGTACATTTGATGCAGGAATAACCTGCTGTACACATCACCATCCTGTGTTTTTTGCAGCAAGTTTTTCCAACCTTCAGCAGCTTAAATCAAGCCCAGTTTAAAAGTANCATTGGGCAGAGCATTTGATGCAGGAATAACCTGCTGTACACATCACCATCCTGTGTTTTTTGCAGCAAGTTTTTCCAACCTTCAGCAGCTTAAATCAAGCCCAGTTTAAAAGTACAGGCACTGCTGAGAGGCTCTTGGTGGGCAAGAATTTGTTGTCACACAGCCCAACTGCAGAAACTTTTAAGTGCAAATAAATTCTGTATTGACTGGCATTTTAACTATAGCTGCTTGTTCAGGTTCTCCCAAGAGATCTGAACTGCACAGTGTTGTTTGTTTCAGCTCTAAAAGTGGGGCTTCCAAAGCAGGAGGGAAGTTTCCCAGCAGTGCCAGTCCCAGCCCTCCTGCCACCACCAGCAGGTTCTCCTGGCACTGTCCTGTCATTCTGCCAGCACTCCTACCCACTTCACCTACTCACCTGCAACGGTAGATTAGGAATAAGACAGGTGATTCCAAATCCAACCAGCAGGAAGTTTGTGAATACAAAGGCATTGATGGAGTTGGTGATTTTCTGGATCTGACGGTCACGCTTTTTCTTTTTCTTGTCACCTCTGGAAGGACAGCAAAACCTGTGTTACAAACACACTTCCAGCAGCTGCTGGAACTCACAGCAAGATTCTCCACACATCACATCAACTCTATCTACACCAGTTTGGCTACAGGTCTGCCTATGGAGGTGCTGTTATCTCCACCAGCGGAAGCTGAGGAACTTCTGGGTAATTATTTCAGTGCTGTTACTCTTGGGCTAGGAGGGAAGTGTGAGCCTCTCCTGCTACAACTTAAATTTGCTCTTCTTGACTGATCTGAGTGGACATGGAGGATAGTCTGCTCCTTTCCTCTGCAATTATCAAGTCCTCCTTCAGGCTTTCTTTTCTATACTGAAGAGCCAATATTCTTTCCAGTCTTTGATCTCACAACACATAAGGCAGAGCAGAGGGGGCCTGCTAGGTGGCTGCATGTCCCGTGTGGCGCACACTACGCACTTCTCAGTGCTGCTCTCCTCATTCTCTTCTGAGCCATCATCACACTCTTTCATTCTCCAGTCCATGATGCACCCGATCACAGGCGCTGTCAGCAGGCACAGCAGCTGCAGGACCCCAAAAATGGAAGTGTAGAGAGCCACTGTGGGGAAAAAAAAAATTAAAAATAGTTTGTCAGTCCAAGCGACAGAAAAAAAGACAACAAAAGACGCTGTTCTTCCCTATTGATCACCTCATCAAAAGCCCAGAGCAAATATACTGATGGATGTAGGAGCTGGGACATCAAAGCCCCACTCCATCCTTCAGCCTTCCAGACATCAGACTGGACATACAGGGCACACTTCCTTCAGCCATTCTGATCCTGCACCTGAATTCTCTGGGCAGCAGCAGGTAGGGCTCCAAAAACAGGGACACAGCACCTGCTTAGTGCCAGTGAGGTTTATTCTGTTTAGGACTGGCAGGAAAAGTTTTTATAAGCTTTATGTGCTGCACAGCCAGGCCTGCTTTAGTCATCTCCTCTCCTGCCTTGCTGGGAGCTGCAGCTACAGCTTCTCCAGCTGGGATGCTCCAGCAAGGACAATCGGGCTGGGAATGTGAGGACTAACCCAGTTTGTGCTGAATGGGCAAGTTTGGAAGCAGGGGGAAGGGAGATTAACATCAAAAAACCACAACATTTGTGAGCAATTGTTAAAAAAGCTCAAAGTGATGAAAAATTCGTGCTAATGATGAGAGAAGTGTCTCCATGGCTTGCTAAGGGAAAGCTGATGCCAGCAGACTCAGAAGAAATTGTCCCCTCCTGTTACTGAGCAGTTCCTCCACCCTGCAAGGCTTTTTCCCACTTCCTCTCGGCAGCCCACGTGAGGATTGAGGCACCACACAGAAGGGCTGGTGAGTCATGGTGTGCCACAGCTCCGAAATAAGGATGTAGTTCTGAAACTGCCCATCTCAGCACAGAGCACAAGTTACAGCCCTGTAAGCAAAACAGCTCCAATTTTAATTTCTCCCTCCCAATGCGTTTTTAAGTCCAGCCAAAGCAGTACAGCCAGGATTTCCACCAAAATCCACCTGGTAATGGAGAGAAAGTTTCCAACAAGTCTCTCTCCCCTATACAGTTGCAGCAAACCCCAGCAGGACTGCCCTGCTGGGCCCAAGCATGGCACCTGATGATCTTTTCCTGGCTCCAGCTGCTGGCAAAGGAGCTGAGAGGAACTTCCAGCTCCAACCTCCAAACTCGCATTCATGCCCCCGTTCCTCCCACAAAGGCAAGCCCTGAAGTGACCCCACATCCCCTCTCATTATAGCAACTGCTGCAGCCAAGAGAAACAGGTGGCATCACTCTCTATGAACACTGCAGGAGCTGATTTACTGTTGTCTGGTTATTTTTTAATAGAGGGTAAGAAGCAAGCCACGCTGTCATGTTTTGCCTCTTTATGCTATCCTGAACACTTAATCTTGGGCTCTAAACAGCAAGGGCAGAGGCCAGCTTGAATTAGGGAGTGAAATTTATGGGATCAGCAAGAGAAGAGGAGGGAAGACAGTAGCTGCTACAAAACAGGGCCCCCTCAGCTTATCTGTCATCTTAAAAAACATTCTTCCCTGAGGAGAAAAAGCAAGAATACCTAGAAAAGGAAGCACATATGGGCACAAACCTTTACATTCCCTGTTCTAGATGCTTTTCCCTCAAAATTACCCCAAACAAGCACCTAACACAGCTGAGTTTTCCAGCCCAGATTCTCCCCAAGGTCTCCCAGTATCACCACATTTGAAAGAAGGTGACAGTTTATGAAAGATGCAAATTTCAGGTTCTAGGCATAAGAGGTCTACTTTCTCCTGCCTTCCTCCAACACAATTACAGAGTCATTTACAGAATGAACCCTTAAGCTTCTTCGTCATCTTTTGGGGGGTTTCAGCAGAAAAGCAGCCACAGGCTGACTGCTCTCTCCACTTTTTGGTTCCATGAAAGGTCTAAGTCACCATCACCTGCACAGAAAGAACTTTCAAGGACACTGCAATTAAAGACTTCACTACTTATCTGCATGATTTTCCCCACATCCTTCTCTCCTGTTCTGCTCCTGGGAATATTTAACTTTTCTTTGACCACAACACTTGCAGGGTTTGACTCAACTCTCCTCTTCCCTCGCTCAGTGCTCCCAAGGGCAGCTGCAGGTGGAGGGAACTCTCTGAGCAAATCCCACCCAAGTGAATAAACGCAGGGAGAACGAGGAATGCAAGGGAGCAGCATCCCATCCTCTCCTGATGCACACACAGATTACACTTCTAGAGAGCTGCACGTGCCTTGGAACTGCTCTTGCAGCAGAGCCTGACACTGCTGAGACCAGACAATACCACTGTTTTGCTGATGCCATGGAAACACCAAGACAGCAACTGCACTGCAATGAGCCCAGGCCACACTCAGGGGGAGGAAAGGAAAAAATAGGAAGAAATCTTAAAGGTGGCACAGAAAAATTGCAGTATACTCAAGGGGCACAATCCCTGTTTTAAGCAAGGAGCTTGTTCTAAGCAGAATTGGCAGCTTATATAGTTAATATTAATTCTGAAATTCCAAGGAGGGGAGGAGAAGGAAAGAAATGAAAATTAAATGAGTATAGCAAGCCAGGGGAAAAATAAGTAAATAATAATAATTTTTTAAGAAGCAGTGTCAGAGTTACAAGGTAAGCAGAAAAGGAAGCAGTGTTGGGAAAGGTAGGCAGTGTGAAGTTTGCCCTGTTTTGCTGTTTAATGTCTAAGCTGGCTCCTGAGCCAGGAGATAAAGAGCTGAATGCTGCAGGCTGTCAGAGACTCAAGAAACAAAGCAATTCAGGGAATGCCAGGGCACTTGGAGTTTCCTTCCCTCCCCCAGAGCTCACTCCTGTTTTCAGAGGAGTGCCTCTTGATTTATCAGCTTCATGCAATCCACATTTAACAAGTTCAAACTGGATCTTACTACAAAGAACAAAACCAAAACAAAAAAAGGCCAAGTCCTGTTTTGCAATCCTGGGTATTTTCAACAGTAAACTAATATACTCTTTCCTGTTTGCTCCATGAACTTCACCAGAACTATAAATGCAGAGAGTCCAGTGCAGGGAGCACCCCTGAGCCTCCCCAGCACCCACCAAGCTGCACAAAAAACCAGCTCTGACTTCACTTCTCCCGCCCCCGGGTGCTGGGCTGAGGCACCGAGTCCAACCATTACTCATGAGAGTCAGCTGCTCTGCATTCTCTGCTTGCTTAGGATAAGTTAAGCAAACACCTGATGAAACAGGTTTTCCAGTTAAAATAAAAATTATCACAGTCCACCCTGAGAGGCTGCTTGCAACAACCTTTGTGGAGAAATAACATGGGGTAGGCATTTGACAGACACAGGGCTAAAATTAGCTTGACATTCAAGCGTCTGCCTCGCTGCCCCTCTGTGCTGGGCTGGTTCCAGCCCTTCCCTGGACCCTCCCAGCAGCTGTCAGTGCACTTGGACACCATGGACTGCCCTACACAGAGTATCTGCTGAGTAATCAGGTGCTCTGCCTTCACTGACCAAGTCTGGGTCAGCTCCCAGCCCCAAGGATGCAGGTAAAGGTCTTCAGAGGTTCCCCTACCTTTACTGTTGTCTCCAGACAGAAACTCAAGGATGGTGTTCATGGCTCCCATGTAGAAGATGAGCCTCAGCTGAGTGACACACATGGTGATAAGGCTGAGCAACAGGATGGGACTGAAGACACTCTTCATGAAGGAGGGAGTAGCTGCAGAAGGAATAACAGAGTTTCTGAAGAAGGCAGTACACCTTGGCAAGCATTTACAATTTCACCTCTGGCCTGGTAGGTCCTCTCCTGCCTAGAAGTGCCAGTGGCAGCTCCAAGGAGTTCACCTGGTGCCTGACAAACTCCCATAATCAACAGCTGCAGATGCTTGGAGTTTGGCTACCAGTAACTGGGGCAAGGAAACAGGAAGGAAGACTTCCCTGATTCAGTGGATTAGGACAAAAAGAAGCCTCAAACCATTTGCTTTCACCATCAAGGCCAGGTTGGACGGGGCTTTGAGCAACCTGTTCTGGTGGAAGGGGGTGGAATGAAATGATCTTTAAGGTCCCTTCCAAGTTAAACCATTCTGTGATGCCTCTGAGTGAAGAAGGCTTGGTCATGATGGCAACAATCGACCTAAGAGCCAGCAGTGACCACCTGCCCTGTCCCCCTGCAGCCACACCCACTCCCATGTGTTGTCCCCACCACTGGCTACACCACCGGTATTCAGGCAAGGATACAAGGACAGGATTCTTTATATAACTGAACTTGTATTCCACTCCTGGTGGCTGGCACGAGGCCCTGGCAACACCTGGACCACTTATTGCTCCCTCACAAACAGGTCTGGAGCACAGCAGGGAGGCCAACAGGCCTGTGCCAGCACAAGCACCCCCGGGGCACCCACAGAACCACACCTGCACTGTCAGGCTGGCACTTCACTTCCAGGTCCACTGTAGACAGACAGAGCTTGTTGTTCTCCTGCAAAGCTGCTGGCTCCTTGGGGCCCTTCATGGAGCTCCCCACACTGAGACGGCGCCCCACGGTCGTCACTTGCTTGTAGAACTGCTTCCCGGTGATTTTGTGGTCAAATCCCAGCCAGCTGAACTTAATTTTCACCCTGTTGGGTTGCAAAGAGCGTGACAGCTGCAACACAGGGCGAGGAATCAGAGGCAGCAACGTTGCAGAGGAGTCAGGAAGGCTCTTTGTGGATTTAAGGCACTGGTTTCTATCTACAAACCCACAAATGGTTTCCATCCAGAGCACACTGAGATACTTTCCCATGGCCGACTTGGCATAAATCAATATAAAAACACTTACGACCAGGAACAGATCATTTTTCCTTGATAATTCCCCTCAGTTTGGAAAGTTCCAATTTCCACAGGTATTCACATGCTAATGGCAGGCAGAAATCCTCAGCCTAAGAGGTGGCAGCAATAAACAACATGCAAGGGGTTCCCTGTCTACTCCTCCAAATTCTTTGTGCCAGCTCTTCCTAGAGGATTAGGAATGGGATTAGCCCTGGAGGAGACTTACGAGTAGTCCATGTCTTCTGGTCCTGGGAAAGGCTCCAAGGGCCAGTTGAAGAAGCAGTTGAGGAAAACGAGTCCTGCACAGCTTGCCCAGACAAGCAGAATAAGGATGAAGGAGACCCCAAAGTCATATATAACCTGGAAATCACAAGGGAATATGGTTTTGGCTACAGGAGCAGAAAGATGCTTCAGTATTCTTGGAATGAAGTCCGAGAGGAACTGGCAAAGAACATCATGACATACTTAAAATGGGTTAAACTCAAGTGGTAACAAAAAACAATCTCATGACAAGAACTTTCTTGGAAAATCAGCAGAAACTTCCCTGCACACCTGAGACTGCAATGAAACATCCCTGGTTCAGAACCAGGTCATCCATCCAGGCAACCCAGGTGACCATCTCTCATCCCTTCAGTGCCATTTGCCAGCAATAAATTATGTTCCAAGCCAACCATTGGTGACAATCACACAGATAAAATATACATATGTGTACAAAAAAAATTTTATATATATATATATATATATATATATGCACTCCTTACAGATTAAAAAGCAACCTTTTTTAGAAAAGATACTAAGTTTTTCACTTCTACTTAGCACTTCTAAAAGTTTCTATCTGCTGCATTCTTGAGGCAGTCACTTGGGAAGTCTTTAATACAGACAGGAACCGAATCTTGCAAATGCACAACTCCAAAAAAGTACTTCAGCAAATTGTCCCTCCTTCTTGCCACGCTATTGCTAAACAGGGCAAGACGCCAGCACACCACCACCAGTCATGAGCCTTGATCCCATGGCCTCACCTTGATTCCTGGAAAAGTCACAGCAGAGGAAGCATAGGAGCCAATCATCAGAGCAATGAACGTGGAACGAAGGTCACCAAACATGTTGGGCAGCTGGGGAGAGAGAAAAATCAGTTGAAACACATTGCTGCCAAGGGAACGAGGCTTTCTCGAGAAGATATTGGCATTTAGGATTAATTCTCCTGGATACCAGAATGTGAAATAGCCAGTTTTACTCAGGCATGACTTAGCTCTTCAAGATATTACTCTGCAGGTTGCACTGGTGTCTCCAGGGACAAGGAATGCCTACAATCCAAGATTTATGTGCTTACTGACGTTGCTTCTTTCCAGACTGACGGCATATTTTGCATTGGTCACCTTTAGCACAGGAGTATTTGTCTTTAAGAGTTCCTTACCCCAAACCTGTAGCCACCGCTTTTCCTCTCCCACAAACAGGTGCCCAAATTCTCTATTTATCACCCTCTTTTCAGTCAAGGGTTGTTAGCCACAGGCTGCAGTCTTTAACACACCCTGCAACACCTTGAACTGCCAGCTCTGTTTACGCACCTTGGGTCAGCACCCAAATCTTTTGCAGCAGACCAGAAAGTTCCTGTTATAACAAGAAGGAGCACAGACAAGCATGAACGGTGCTGCTGCTGTTTGCATTTCCATTTCTAGCCATCTCCACAGCTCCTTCTGTGGCAGCAGACTCTCTCTGCTGATCATTTCTGCATCACTGGGATGGCTCAGATGCCTCAGCACACTATCCCAGAGCTAGGTGCAGGGAAGCAATCGCAAACACCACATATCCGAGGATTTATTGCTCAGCACAGCCACTGAGCTCTGCTGTGAGCAACACCTGGCATTGCCATCCCTGCCACCCACCCCACCTCACTGCCTGGGCTCCCATCAGGTGCGTTGGCACTGCTGAGAGCAGACCAGGCTGGTTCTGCAAGGATCCATTGGGAAAGCAAAGCTCTCAGCAGGGACAGCCAGCAGCAGTTCACAGCAGCCACTTCTGCCACCTGAACAGCAAAATCACTCCCAGGATGGCTCACCAGCCCCTGTTTCCACTCAAGATCCAAAAGCAGAGTGGGACAGGCAGAAATAGCTGGGAGACCTTCTCGCTCTCCTGGGAAAGGAGGAACTCCCTGTTTTCTGAAACAACCAGAAGTGAACAAGTTCCCATCACTCACTAGTGCTGGCCTGGAAACTGGAAACTACAGGGAGAAGCTTTGAAGTTGTCAGGCTATGGAGAGCTCGGCTGATAAGTCCTGAAGCTGGTCAATGGGCAGAGATTCTGCTGCAGGCTGGCAGATTCCCCTCCCACCTCCTTTTTTTTGGGTCACTCACTCCCCAAATTCACTTGAGCATCACTACCACGTCAGCCTCAGAGGGCCTCAAAGCAGGACACTGCAGATGCCTTCTAGGACTGAAAGCACAGCCAGCACTTGATCTGTGCAAAGAGGCTGCTGAACAAAATGATTCAGAGAATATCAGCCCGAGCCTGAGCAAGCAAATGCTGCTATCACACTCCCCCCTTGCACGGCTGAAAAACAAATCCATCTTTCCCAGGAGCAGCATATAAGGCAAGCAAATCTGGCTTGTGTCACGGCCTGTTTACAAGGCAAGTATTCCTGTGCTGGAGCACTCCGGGACCCATCTGGCTGTTTATCATCCCTGTGCCTCACTGCAGAGCTTCCTATGCAGTGCAGGCTCCAGGTCCTCAGATAACCCCGGGCTGGGGAGCAGCAGGAATGATGTGCTGAGCCTGATGCTGCCCGTGAACCCCAGAGGAGGAGGAGGA
The DNA here is from genome assembly GCA_013397775.1 of Eulacestoma nigropectus. Classification (NCBI taxonomy): domain Eukaryota; kingdom Metazoa; phylum Chordata; class Aves; order Passeriformes; genus Eulacestoma; species Eulacestoma nigropectus. The sequence goes on from VZTE01004147.1 coordinate 396,946, forward strand.
GGCAGAAGAGGCTGCGCTGCTCTGCGGAGCATCCCCACACCCATCGCCGATCCCCGCATGCGGGAGAGCTGCCAGCAGGCTGCTCTCGGGAGCTGCAGACAGGAAATGGCAAAAGGATCCAAAGGTCTGTTACCAGGCGCTGAAAAATCTCCTCTTGGAAGCAGTGGCCTAAATTTACACACTCCCAGAAAGCAGCATCTGCGGAGTGGAATTTCTGAGGGTTGCAAAAAAAGGCCAGTCACTGTCACCAGGCTGGGTATTTGCTTCATCCCAAACACCCCAAACCTAAAATAATGGCCAGAAATTACAACAAAACTGCTGCTCCTGCTGGGGAGCTCAGGGCAGGGCAAGAGCTGCACAAACACAGCTGCTTCTTGGCTCGGGGTGGTTTTCCCCAGAGATCCAGAGTCCACAAAAAGCCTTTTTCATACAGCAGGCAAGCAACTTCCAGGTAGATCCTCCTGCTCTGAGGGCTACTGGAGACACAGAACAGGCAGCCATGACCAGGAGAACCCAAGGCTGCCTCTGCCTTGATTGGGACTGAAGTCCTAGAAAGGCTAAAGATTTCCTAAAATCCAATTTGGCACCAAGCAAGCAGCTAGATTAAAAAAATTGGACAAAAAAGATTTTGTCTTATCCAATCCAATCAAAGCAGAAACTGCAAACACTGAGAACTTGGAAGGAAGAGAAATGTGGGACTACCTGGAGGGGCAGAGGGGAGATGAAGGGGGAAAAGTCCCTTCAAGACAGAAAACATCTCAGACTGTGCCAGCACTGGCAGTGCCTGTGAAGGTCTCATCTAAAGACCAGCTACAAAAATAACATGCAACATTTACCAAGTCATTTTTCATGCTGTCTTTATAGTAGCAAGCATTGGAAAAAATGAACCACAGAGAGGGAAAAACAAAAAAACAAACAAAACAAAAAAAAACAAAAAACAAAAAACAAAAAAAAAAAAAAAAAAAAAAAAAAAAAAAAAAAAAAAAAAAAAAAAAAAAAAAAAAAAAAAAAACAAAAAAAAAACCAACAAAAACCACAAGCCACGGAGCAAGTGAGCTCTGTTTTTCTGCCACCAAAAAGGATCTAATCCTCATTCTGATCTCATCCCCGCAGGCCAGAAGTGACTCCTCCACTAACTTCTGCCCATTCTGGTATGACAGCTCCAATTCTGCAAGACCTATGACGACAGAAACTCTTAAGCCTCTTGTTTAAAGGTCACTAATACCCAATGTACTATTAACTTTATGCCCTGTCACAAAGACACTCAGTGAATGTTGCCACACGTAACTGTTTTTTACTGGAGTCCTTTATTGCAGGTCTGTAATCCTAAACTGATAAATCATTTCCTCTTGCAGATTTTTTCCTCATCTGCCCGACAGTGATTTTAAAATAATTGATATTGTTTTCCAGCTTTTCCTCGGAGACATTCCATATACAGAAGATACCACAGTATTGCTACCAAACCCTGTTTCCCTCCTCTTTCAAGGACTGTTTGAAAGAACAGTGGAAAAAAATCAAGGCACTGAGAACTAGACTACTGAAAAATGGTATTTTTGTTCAATTAAACTTTGTTTTCCCTGTTGGGGGTGTATTTGGAAGTTACACAGACACTAAAAATATGTTCTCCAGGAAAGCCTCAAACTGCCCCCTTTGCCCAAAGCATATGGAAGCTCCTGTTCCCATTCTCCAACAAACAAAAGCTTACAGAGTCCTAAATTTTCCTAATATTTCCAAGAAAAGAAGATTCCCTACACAGAGATGTCCCCCCCCGCTCTGATTAAAGGGGGCTGTTTGTAGCAGAAAATCAGAGCAAAGCAGCTGTAATTCTTTGAAAGGAAAACAGGACAGAGAACAATCTATAAAAGGCTCTTTGTGGTAATTTATCACACATGTTTATTTCTTTGCATGAAATAGCTTCGGAGCAGAACCAGCGCCAGATTCCTGTGTTGCTGTCAGAGCCACCAACACACAGATCTGTTTCCATTTCCAATCTTCACTTATATTGGCCAAGACCAGGTCACAAGGCAGAAATGTCCCCTCTGCATTTTAACAACAGGCACAGCCTGACCTTGTTCCCAGAACTGAGAATCATTTGCTGGCTGCCCCCTCCTCCCCAAGCCACAGGCAAGGCACCCAGGAGCAGCAGCTTGTTTTGGCTCCACAGCTTGCCATGTGCTCTCATGATACCCTGGGGACTTGTTACTGAAAAGGGCTTTAAACTCAAGAGGCAAAGCTTTGTGGAGCACTGTCCCAGGCTCTAATCCTCACAGATCCCGTTTATCCCTGTCTGAGGGTCCCTGCCACCAGATCACACCATGCCCTGGGAAGTGTCAACACCTGAAGCCCCACAAGCTGGGTTTCAGGGACACCCCGCCACGAAGCAGCAACCAAACCCTGCCTGGGGTGGCTGAGGACCATTGCAGCAGCGGGTCTGACCCATTTCCTGGAGCACCTCGGGTCACCTGCAGCTGGCAGGAGAAGGGAGTTGCCTTGCCGGGACCGGTGCGCGCACGCGTGCGCTGGGCAGCCAGTGCCTGTGGCAGCCAGACCGAGCTCCCCTGGCACCGGGAGCCGGGCAGGGCTCATCGCCTCCACAATGAACGTCCTTACAAAGGTCTTTTGAGTGTCCCCGTTCAGCGTTCAGCCCGTCCCCTCCCGGGCACAAGGCGGAGCACAGTGTGTATGAGCCACGGGCTTGTCCCTACGCTCCTTCCTCGCCTGTCTCCAGGGGCCACAGCTGGAAGGAATCCACGAGATATCACCCTGTGACAGCAGAAGATGGCTCTTGACACACCAAGTGCAGCTTGCAGGCAGAATGATACAGCTGTAAGCTGCCAACCACCAAAATACAGCTGGTTCCAACAGTCAGCAGCACAGCTACGCTGCGGTGCAGGTGAAGAAGTGCTTCCCTGCCACTTCAGGCTATTTTTAATCACATTCACACGCCTCAGGTACAGAAATGCCTCTGTGCAGCTGCACAAGCAGCTACACCTGCCTTCTGGATTTGAGAAGTCAGGCCTGAAGCCACCCCAGCTCTTTGCAGAGCACACCTGGAGGGGATGGGCTCCACCTCAGGCATCTGTGTGACCTCAGAGCATCGCTGCTTGCTCCAGACCTCCTCAGGGCTTGGATCTCTTCTTGGAAGATCTGACCTTTTTCCTCCTGCTGCTGCTCTTCCTTGGCACTGCAGAACTGGCTCACTAATGAGGGCACTAATAAGTGGCTTTGCTTACTTCTGCTGCTAAAAGCCACAGTACAGCACACCCAATCTATTCCTGCCCTATCCTGCCCTCACTCCTATCATCACCAGTGGCTCTAAAATAATTTGTGAGCCCTTAATAATCACCCAGAGAGACAAAAACCAATGCTGGCAGCAGCAGGATGGGAATCCTCTCCTCTCCCACAGCACTACTGATGTGCTCCTCTCCTCCTTGCTTTTATTTGAAGTGTGGCAGGATGACATTTGCCCCCCCAGTTCCTTGGGGTCCCAGCCGAGGCTTCCAGGGAAGAACACCACACATGAAGGAGAGAGCAACATCTGCACTGAGTTTTGAAAGCTTTGAATATATGAAAGCAACAGCAGCAGCAAAACCACAGTACACAGAGTGCTCTGTAAAGCCAGCCTCTGCCAAATTTAGGTCTCAGGAGTTCAGCCAGTGTCTAAGCCTTGTTCAGCCAGTGTCTAAGCCCTGTTAAATTAGAGGTAACTTTAACAGGAAGTTTTGCTTCAACAGCAAGTTGAAGGTAGTGCAGTCCAAATCTGAAAGTGTTCAACTACAGCTCAGGAAAAAAAAACCCACCAAAATTGGTGCTTCCCAGGCTTGTTTTCTGGGCTACTTTCCACCCAGGCCTGTTTGAGCCACACTGACAACAATCAGGGTAATGAGGCAGAAAATAAAGCAGTTATTTGGAGAATGATACTGCTTCTGCCTCCAGGCAGAAAGAACCCCAAAACATAGAGATCCAGCTGACAGTTGTTGACCAAAGCTTTCCATACAATCCTGAACATAACCAAGTGGGCTGTGCACATCCAACAACACAGCATTTCTAAGGAACCCTGCAAGGGATTCTCACTCTTCTGAAAAGCAAAAGCTTTTGTCATCAAGAAGAACCATTTTCCTGGGGCGAGATGCAAACTGTTCTTGCAGAAAGCTGGTCGTACCCAGCTGCAAGGGTTTGTGCCCTGCTGATTCCTCCTGCACTATGTCAATGCTAAATCCAGTGCAAACACACGTCCAGCCTGTGCCAAGTAGCTGAGCGCTGCATGTACAGACACATTATGAGTCCTAGACAAAAACACTTCCTTTTTTCCCCCCACCTTCACCTGAGATACAAAGGGCAGGTGAAAAAAAAGGATTAGGGAAAACAAACTTTAGAATAACAACCAAGGACTCACTCTCAAGGGTGACTGACCCTTTGTACCAAACACAAACACATGCCATTCAAGCCACAGGCAGAAGATCCACTTTGTTCGTTCCTGCCAGCCCAGCTTACAGCCACAGCGAGGGATAAAACAGTCAGGTAGTAACTCCTCACTTACCGTGAGCGATGTGAAGGTCATGCACATCCCACCAAAGCCATTCAGAGCCAGGGCAATGAATATCAGCACAGACAGAGCTGCAACAATAAAAAACCTGCCCTTAGCTTCCACTGGGTGCAGAGGGAAAGGAGACAGAGCCCTGAGGGCTTTGGTCCTGACAGTAAAAACCTCAGTGGATCAACACCCTCAGGACATGTTACGCTGTTCCTGACCCAGCACCCATCTTCTCCCCAGCCACACAGCCTGGGAGGGACAGAGCTCTCTTCCAAGGCAGAGTTCAGGATGGGATGGAAGGGTTCCTTTTCTCTAATGCACAGACTTGCTGATGCAGCTTGTCTGATGGGTCTCAAAAGGAAGATTTACTTGAACAAACTGAATCCGAAGTGTCATCTCACGATCTGCTCTTGAGGGGCAAGCTCCATCTATCTCTGGCAAAAAAGCCAATTACACATTGCGTGCTATTACCTCTTTCCCAACCCTGAAAAAGCCATGAACTCATTTGGAATTGCTCCTTTACAGGACCTGGCCCTGCCCAAACACAAAACTAAGAGACCTGGGTATCTCAGACGTTTGGCCCTTGCTACACTCTCCACTTGGTGCTGTGAAACACCAGCCCTTCCCAGAGCCACTTGGCTCCCTCAGGCTGGCAGATTGCTTGGCTTGTGTCCCCAGCAAGACCCCAGTACAGCATCAGAGGGTGACAGTTTGAACTCTGCTTCCCCAAAAACCCCAAACCACAGCCCTGAAATGCTCCCAGCTCAGCAGAAAGATGCCAACTTACAGTCTGGGTTACTGGCACCGTATGCGATCAGCACACAGGACACGGCAAAGCAGGCACTGAAAGGGAACCAGAGCCATGAGTTTCTCACAAACAGCTTTACCCACAGTCAACTACAGCTGCTTCCACCTCCTCAGCGCCTCGCAGGGCAATTTCTGTAAGAGGGAGAGAAGCTGGCAACTCAGAAAGAAAAATCCAGGGAAATACCCAGATATTACTGGCAAACAAGTATTACAGGCAAGCCTTGCACAAGGGCTGAGGCAGGAGCCTCTCCTCCCAGCACTGACGCAGCTCTGTCTGGACCCAAATTCCCACTGGTTTTCCAGCACAGATCTCTGCCAGCCCTCACCTCAGGGTGACCAAAGGCAGCAGCAACAGCAGCCTTTGTCCTGAGCCCCAGCACTCAACTCCTCTCTGGTAGGGTCTGACTCAGAGACTTGCCCTGTTTTTCCCACTCTGCCCACAGGCCAGTTTGGTTTCTGATCAAGTTCACTGCACTAAAATTGCAACAATCAAAACAGTGCTGGGGTCCACTGATCCCAAAAGTCACTAATCCCTACGTGCTATGACAGAAGCAGTTGACAACCTTGCTGTTTGAGGCAGAAAGCAACACACACCACATGGAAGAGAAGGGTCCTGGGAAAGGCAACAGGACATGTTTATCCCCGAGTTAACTCCTCAGCCTGCAAACAATGATGTAACATCTTGGTTTTGTGCTTCTCAGGACACAGCTCCCAGCCCAAGGAGAAAGCTACCTCCCTGACTCACAAATTACTCCGCTCTTCCTCCAGGCTCCATCTGGACAGGGATCACAGAGTAGCACTGGAGAGCTGAAGTGTGGACATGGAGTTCCAGGCCCTCCCCTTATGGAGCAATTCACTGTGCTGGCTGAAATCACCCCAGAGCTGCTCTGCTGTCCTGTGCACAGCTCCCAGCACATTCCAGCCCCATCCCTCAGACGCCTCCCAAGGCTGCAGGGACCCCACAACAGGCACAGCACCCAGACAGGGTGGGAACTGAGCCCTCAGCCCACCCCTGGAGCCCTGCACACCCACCTGCCCAGCAGCCGCAGCTTGCGAGGGCCGTACTTGTCCATGACAATTCCCAAGGGCAGCGTGATGGCGCTGAGCAGGAAGGAGCCAATGGTGAAGGCCAAGTTCAGCATTTCATCCTGGGCGTTGCAGGAAGGCCATTTGTGCTCTGAAGCTGTGCTGTTCTCGTCCTCAGAGCTGTTGGTGGTGGTCTCTACACGGGGTGAGAGAGGACATTGTGTTAGGATGAGGTTTGAAGCGCTGCAGGAAGGAGGAAAGGGAAAAGCCCTGCTGGGCATACGCCCTCCACAGTCTAGTTTTTATTCTAAACAGTGAGAAATGGAGAAGGAGAGCAGCAGAAGGATGAGGGAAACCTGATGAGCTCTGCTTTGAGCAGGAAAAGGCACCCAGGGGACACACATCCCATGCAGCAGCAGGGTAAAAACCTAAGGGTGGAGATTCATTAATTTATTAAGACAACTACACAGCAATGGCTTGGCAATCACAGGAGACTAAACCCAGCTGAACCTGAAGGGACTGATACAAAAATAAGGTCCTCCTAATCTACAGCTGTCATGTTCTCAGAGATCTTTTCCCTAACAAAACTAACGACAGCTACAGCCAAATCAGTTATTTTGGTTCCAGACACCAGGCTGACAAGGCCTGGCACTGAGCAACAGCCTGCTCAAATGAAAAGCTTCCTACCCTCACTGCAGGCATCAGGATGAAGAATGGCTTTGCAGTAGCCACCCTGCTTTGACTGCCCTGGCTCTGAAAAATCCTTCCTGGATTTAACTACCCTGTTCCCAGGGGGGCTGGCAGCTCACCTGCCTTCTCTGTTTTTTAAAAGCTTGATGCATCTTTAACTCCCGCCCCGTAATTAGCATTTTCTATTCTTTCAAAATGGGTTTAGGTCACACAGATCAATTGTATCTCCAGCTATCTGTTCTTGCCCTTACATGAGGAACTCTGCCTGCAAACTCCCACGCTGAACAGAGCCCACGTTGTATAACTGAGACAGAAACAGGACAGTTCAAAAATAAAAAAAAGAAAAGAAAGAAAGGAAAGAAGTTTCTTTTTACTGCCTCATGTCAACTCTTCTCCTGTTACATGCCTATCCCAAGGTTGCTTACAGCTCCTCGAGTGAGTATGTGTGCATTCAGACTTCCATTAACTCACAGCTCCAGTGCACTCCACCTCTCCTTCTCCCAACACTTATTTGGAACCTTTGCTGGTATGACAAAGCACTTGCTCCTTGCTGCTGCAAGCCAGTGATAGAAAACACTCTCCTTTATTTAATAACTGATCTGACAAAGTTCAATATTAAAGGAGGAACAGAGAGAGAAGTCACTGACATAACCACCTGCATGAAGTGAGGCTGGAGATTCCCAGCAAGCCCTGGTTGGTTTAGTTAATTAGCAGGAATCCCTCATGTACGAGTGACTTCACATTCACTGCTTAGTGTGGCTGGTGGGGGAGACCCCCTTGGCTGCTCTTCCCTTCCCTGCATTTCTGGAGATAACACAGCCCCACCTTGCACCTCCCTCACTCCGAGCCAAGCCTCAGCCTCTCTACAGTTACTGGTTTCACCCTGGCTCTCCCAGCTGCCCTAAACCACCCTGCCAGCTTTGTGTTCACTGCAAACAAACCTCACTCCACCTTCCTGCCATCAGGTATCAGCAGGAATTCAGGCACTGATATCTGAGGCTTTGGAGCTGCCTGCAAACCTTCCTCTGTCCCCTCCCAGCACTCCAGGGAAGGCAGGGGCATTTCCCTCCATCTTCATTGCTCCCACCAGCATCTTTGCTAGGATGGTTTCAGACTGCCTGTGTTCCTTTCCACTGCCATGTGCTCCTGATTGATAACTTAATCTGCCCCTTCTCTTGCCCTGTTAGCCATGGATAGGCAGAGTAAGCAACAAATATCCCCAAAATGTCACATGTGCCACCAGCAGCATCTCCTCTGCAGGGAGGGCAGCGCTGCAGCCCAAGGCACATCCTCAGAAATCAGTCCTGGCCAGACTTTGGGAGGATCTCTGCAGTTTTCACCCACAGCATCAAGGCTTTTGGGCTCTCTGCAAAGATAAATTCATAGGAAACAGATGTGGGTGAGAGGTGAAACTCGGGAAAACAAGGGGGTGGGGGGAATTAACAAAGTAGTAGCAGTTTCCCTGTGTCAGCACTCTCCGGAGATAGCTCAGCTGCGGAGTAGAAGGAGGGCGGAGGGACACAAACAGTGCAGTGACCTTATAACTTGTGGCTGCACGTGTTAAAGCCTTGGTAGCCCTCCCCACAAAGAGATCTCCAAACAGAAATAGTCAGCCTTTAAAGCTGGAGAATGTGAATTCCTGTTCGTGTTTTGACGTGCTCAGCTGCTGTGTCCCCAAGGAGCTCACACAGGACACACCTGCCGGCCTTCCTATAACCAGTGTACACGGTGGGCACCAACACCAGGAGGTGATGAGGACACAGCTCAGAAACACCGAGGAAATTTGCCCCTCTCTGAGCACTTGCTACAGCCAGGAAAGCTGGGAATGGGACACCAAACTCCAGTCCCTGCCTGTACCAACCACCTTGTTTACAGCTGCTCAGTGCCAGCGCCAAGGAGGGGCCAGGCAACAGCGCTATGTGGAAATACAAATTGTTTGTGAAAATAGAAGCAGCCCCTGAGCAACAAGAGAAGATCCACTGAGGCGTAATGGAAATGATTCCAGCAGCCCTTGGCACCCTGACATCCTCTGATCCTTTGAGCCACCTCCATAAATAGAACATTTTGGAGGGGCTGCAGGTGTGTGCAGCGGGCACAGGGTCCAGCCAAGAGCCAGCTCATCCAGGAGCACAGATTCGAGTGCCAGCAGCTCGTTGGCGCAGGAGAGCGAGTGGCAGCACAGGACATGCAGCTAGGAGGGGTTTAATGGGCAGAGAACCTGCCTAACTACTCACCTACCTAATGCACCTGGTTACAGCAAACAGCAGCTTCCCCTCAATCACAGCTCAGATCCTGTCCCAGATTGGTGCACGCCACACTCCCAGGGAAAATCTCCTACGTGCCTGGCTCCATCTGGAAAACTGCTCTGGGGAAGGGCTGGCTCTGTGCCCACGGCGGTGCCCTCCCCAGATTCTCTTGCCAAGTCCACCTGCATGCAGCACTCTAGGTGTGACACCCGGGCAAGGCAGCAACACGGAGGCTGTGCTCACTCACTGCTGCCTCACCGACGAGCCAGGAGGAGCTACAAGTCTTTACCAGCAATTACAAGAACATTGCTGCCTATTTTTACAGCACTCCCCGCACAAGCAGCAGGATTTCTACTGCCCAATTAGTAGTTCGAGTTACTATTTAAAGAATGACAGCTTAGGTGAGGAGAAGGCTGCCTGGGTAATCATTTATGTCAAGATCATCGCTGGGATTTGTTCAGGCTGGAACATTTAAAGCCATCCTTTCTCCCAAATTAAGTGCTGTAGGTTCCCTGTGAGGGTCAATCATTAACTGTTCTTTACTGACCTCTTCAAATCCTAGGCACACACACACCCCACATTAGCAGAGGAACGAGTCTGGCTTTTCCAGGAGTGACTGCCATCTCAGATGGCAGAGAGGAGCTTTCCTTTCATCTTGTTTCATGGATCAGACTGAGTCAAACAGGCAAGACACCCCCAGCCACCCTGACAATAGCTCTGTAGAACACAGCCTGCACACCCCTCACCTTCCTCCTCATTTTTTTATAGAAAAAGAAAAAAAAAAAAAAACAGAGGGGAAAAAAAGACAGAAATCAAGGGCAAAGAACTGAGAGTATTGGCTTAAAAAAAATAGCACACTGAACAACATGTGCAAACAACTGATTCTGCAGTCTGCCCACATAAGAACATGTTTTCTCTTTTCAGGATGGTGTCATACTTCTGGGAAGTGGGAGGAGATGTTCTTGCTTTGTACCACTGCAAAAGCAATTTGTTCAGGTTTCCCTGCCCCTCCACTTGCACTTCCAGGACCCCCTCTCAGGGTGCCCAGCTGAAAGTCTCACATGGCAGTCTCAGTTAAGCTGCCCTTCTCTCCCCAGCTGTGGTTTCATTTTGCAGCAGTTCTCACCCAGGGCCAGCATCTTCCCACGACAGCTGCTGATCAGCACAGCGTGTTTCCTGTAGAAATTGAGTGTCTACCATTCTTTTCCTGTTTACAGCCTCACCTGTGCAGCCCTTCTACAAACCGTTGGTGTCTTATCTCCCCAGATTGTAAGGGACCTTCAGACTGCAAGTTCCCCACCCCAGACTTCAGATAAAAAGAGGAAAAGAGCTGCGAGGCAGCACCTTCCCCCTGTGACCACATCAGGGCTCGTTAACTTGCTGTAACTGAATTAGCTTATCATCCCTTTGGTATTCTGCAGCCCTGTCTTAAGAGGAAAGCCCTCTGTGCCCCTTATCGCTGCTCTTTGTGAGCAGATTATCAAGTTCAGGACATTTCTTTTTTTTTTTAAACATGTTTCAGACCCATTCGTTCAGCTTCCCAATCCCAGAAACATCATAGCAAGGCAAGGCCCTGGACTGATCAAATTCCCCACGAGCTGATAAGGCCCAGAACCGTGATAAAGACTGTGGAGTCAGCACTTGCACCGAATAAAAGATGCTGCTTCAGTTGGTTAAAGGCCAAGTAGTAGTGTAGTAAAATTAAAATGGGAACAAAGTGCTACTACCAGGCTCCTTGTCAGCGAATTTCAAACATACCTCTCAGGAGGTGGCCCAACGGGTACAACCCCCCACTCAAGCCCTGTTGCTCAACTGCTTTTGAAATATTTTGCTATTTCGGATTTTTTTTCCCAGGTGTCCATCTCCACCCTCACGCCACTGAGTCCATGGGACCCCCACATTTGTACGGTGGCTGAGTAAAATCCAACACAAGGAGCCAAGGGCAAACCAGGCAAGTGAGGGATTCAACAGGGAGACAAGGAGTCCTTCATGAACTGCAGCACTTTCTGGGCAGCTGCTGTTACCTTCAGAGAAGAGCCTGCAGAAGGGACAAGGTCTAGCTTTCCCTTTCATTGGAAAGCATCACAAAGTGCAAGAGCTTTTGCTGACAAACCCAAAGCCCTGCCAAGAACCTTTGGCTCATTAGGAGAAGTCTATTTTTTTTTTTTTTTTGCAATACTTCCATGCCCACAGCAGCAGTAGGAACAACAAGTGCCCAAAGGCTACTAGTCATGATTTGTTTGCACCAACCTTCCAGCCAAGCACCCACTTAGGCTGCAGGATTCAATAGGTTACACTGAAAAAGGCAAACCTTAATCCCAGCAAAGGGAAAACTCAGCTTGGAGCTGGTCATTGAGAGAGTCTCCACACACTTGGAGCCAGGAGTCTTCCCCATAAAACTCTTACAACGAGGACAAAACCAGAGAAAGGAGAGTGAGTCAGCATGGATGAATGTCCCCATGCTCATCATAAGCCATCAGCGAGTTTCAGCAGTGATGGCCAGATATTTGAGGACAATGAGAACATTTGACTACACAAGTTTCTTCTCAGGGGTGAAGCTTTCTTGCCTCAGGGCACAGGTTGGCCACTGGGAGGGAGCAGTTGCCCCCAGGGCAGCAATTTCACAGCTGTCCAAACATTTGCATCTTCCCTGTGGTCTGTAGGCATGGGCATTCCCATGGGGAGAGCCAGAAAAGCCACAGATTGGCAAACAGGGGTGAGAAACCAGAGTGAACCTCACTGATTTGGGACAAACTCAAAGCAGTCAAAGCAAAAAGCAGGGGGTGGGCCCCAAGTGGGGCTCTTGTCAGCAGAGCACATCTCAGGAAGCAGACAAGCAAATGCCTGCTCATGGGGACAGTCAGCATTTGCTTATCAGCTCCTGTGTGCTTTATCTGGGTGGCAGAAAGTCTCCACCTGATAGGTTTAATGTGATCTCTTACACAGGCCTGTGACAAAGTCTCCATGAAGTGGAGAGAACGTAGCAGCCTTGAACAGAAGTCCTGCAAGGTCTCCAGGCAGTGGAATGCTCCTGAGGAGCCAAGTGGCATGGACACGCTTGGGAGCACTGCCCTGAGAGCAGAGCACAGGATGGAGATCGAGCAGCCAAGCTGCAGCTGATAAAATCCTCAAACACGTGCATGTTTGCCAGGTGCACCAACCCAGGCTCTGGTACACAAAGCAAGAGAGATAACAAGCAGCTGATGAATGAGCAAAACCCAAAGTATCATCACAGCTATTCACAGGCACCTTTGCCTGGACTTTGTTTCCCCACACTTCAGTTCTCCCCCACTCTTCTCAGCCATTACTCACTGAGGGTACATGCTCTGATTTCCAATTCTTTTCACAACTCTTTTCCTCCATCAGCCCCAGCTGGGCTGATCCAGTCTCAGTCTCCATCACACATCTCTGGAGAGAGCCCAAACTGCCTGTCTTCACTCTGCCCTTCCCTTCTCTGAGCACATGCAAACCCTCAGTCACCACAGCAGCTTTCCAAATCCACACCACTCCTTTACCCTCGGGTTCCTTTTAACCCCACTGACCACCCAAACACACTGTGGGATGCACAATTCTCTCCATGCCCAGGCTGGGGATAGATGTCCACCTCCAGGCTGTTTTCCCAGGACTACCCTTCTCACACCACGAAATTGTCTCTCCCCTTCCAGGACATGTCTGCAACAGGGACAGCCACTTGTGGCTGGGGCAGAGGGTAAATCTCAAGCCCTCACAGAAACACAGCCTGGTCTGAGCACATCCTGGGTGCTTGAAGAAGGAGAGGAACAATCAGGAGCATTTACTTCTGCAAATTCTCCTCAACAGCAGCACTGGACTGCCCTGATTTTATTGCCACCCATGCTCATTGTTTTCTTACCACTAAGGACAAATAAACTCAGGACACCCTCCCCACAAATCATCATCCTCCAGAACCCATCCAGCCTTCCCTTGCAGAGGAAGAACTCGTGGCCAAGTGGAAAAGGCCATCCAGAAAAGCTCTACCTCAACGTTAAAGCTTCTTTTTCCAATCACCCTACAAAGCCACAGCACCTACAGGCACACTGCACCATCACAAGGATGCCACCGGTTTTGGAAAGGAGCACACATCCCTTCCCTCTCCCCTGGGACTGACGTGGAGCTCAGCCCTCCTCCAACCAGCTCCACGCCACCCTAAAACGGAGAACCACACCGGCAAACCTCAGCAGCAACTTATCCACACACGAGCCCAGAGCATCCTTACCTAGCCCGTAGCACAGGTAGGAATAAAACCCTTCTGCCTTCAGCATGATGAGCAGGGACCCCCAGCCCAGCAGGACGGCGGAGAAGAGCAGGTTCTCGATGATGGCTGTGAACGCCATCCACCAGCGCCGCCGGTGCGCCGTGGCCAAGGTGGGGGCCATGACTGCCTGGGGGGGTGGCCTCCTTCAGAGCCTCAACCTGCAGGGAGCAACATCCAGTGAGTCCACACAGACAGCACACATTATTCAAAAAGCATGGAAAAAAAACCGGTGGTTTAAGGAATGTCCCCACTAGCACCCAAGCAAGGCTGCCTGCTGAATGCCAGGCACTCGGATGCAGAACTGGTTTTGGCAGGTACCAGCTTGCCGAGTGACCTGGAGGGATGGAGGAGGCACAGGTGCCCTTGGAAGAGCCCCGCGGGTGCTCACTCTGTGTGACACAGGGCTCTGCTCAAGGACTCTGTTCCACTTCCCGAGCAACAGGTATGAAAATGCAGCAAACAGCCTCTGCCCGGAGCCCACCGCCCCAGCACCTGCACGGGGCAGGCAGCTCGATTGTGAGGCAGGGAGGGAATAAATGCCAGGGCAGGGGGACTTCAGCCAGCACCCCGATCTCCCCAGTGCCATCAGGCAGGGGCTGGGGACACAGCCCCACATCCCCAGAGATGGCTTCAGTGACCCACCAGGTCTGCTCTGCCCCATGCAAGAGCACAGATCTGCTCTCGAAGGTGCGTGAGGGTTCTATAAATGCAGTTTATATCACCAGTGGCTCATCAAGGAGCACTTTTTGCCGCCTGCCAGACCACCCAGCTGGGGGACACCGCAGCTCACTGGCATCTCCAGGCTGCCCCAGATGCTGGAGCTGCATTAACCATGTCCAGCTCCACCTGTCCCAGTCCCTGGGGAGCGAGCAAATTTGGGAACACACCTGGCTGTCCAAGGGGCAACTCTGGGGAGCCCCGAGGTGAGGGGCCGCCCCTGGGGCGCAAAGCAGGTGGCCTTTTGAGACAAGCTGAGGCTTTTCCCAGCCCAAGCACACCTCAGCCTGCACTGTGGGGAAACCAGCCGGCCACACACCCAGCCAGGACAGCTTCCCTTAGGGAAGAGACCCCAGCACCGGCTGCTTTGGCGGGATGGGGGTCTGACCCAGCTCCCTGCAGGGATGCCTGGAGGTCAGGGCCCCCTTCCAGCCACAGCGGCCGGTTCAGA
>VZTE01004147.1:413219-427711 GCA_013397775.1 Eulacestoma nigropectus
CACACAGAGACACAGACACACACACAGACACACACATCTCACACACACACAGACACCCACACACACACACACCCCCCCACACACACAGACACACACAGACACACTCACACACACACTCTCTCTCACACACTCACACACACACACACTCACACACACACACACACACACACACACACAGGGACCCTCCTCGGGACACACGCTCACGGCCCCGGGGACAGCGGCACCCGAGCGGTGGTCGGGCTCTCCGCCTTCCAGAGAAAAGGGAAGAAAACGGGATCGGCGGCGGGAAGCGATGCGGCTCCCCCGCCCGGCACGGCGCGGGGACAGCGGGGAACGCCCCGCGGGATTCGCTGCCGCTCTCCGCCGCTCTCCGCCGGCCCCGGGCGGCAGCCGGGGGAGCCGCACCGCGCTCACCGCGGAACGGCTGCTGTGAGGACAGCCCCGCTGAGCACTGTCGGGAGCAGCACTCGCGGCGTTGCTCAGCTGCTGTGGGTACAGGCACCGCATCTGTCCTGCAAAGCCCTCCTGTCCTGCGAAGCCCACTTGTCCTGCTCCTGTGACCAAGGAGGGACCAGAGAAGCTGCCCCCACCCCGGTTTAAAGGGCATTTTGGGAACAGGCATCCAACACAGCCCGGGGTTGACCACCCTCACGGCACAGCCGGACAGGGGCAATGAGCCCTCGAGATGCCCCAGCCCACGACATAGCTCAAAGAGGCACAGAAAGGTTTGGGTGGGAAGGAACCTAAAAGATCATCTCATTCCACCCTGTCGTGGGCAGGGACACCTTCCACTATCCCAGTTTGCTCCAAGCCACTGGCCTTGGACAAATCCAGGGATGGGGCAGCCACAGCTTCTCTGGGTAACCTGTGCCAGGGCCTCACCGTGAAGAATTTCTTCCCAATATCCAATCTAACCATACCCTCTATCAGCCATTCCCCCTTGTCCTGTCACTCCATCCCTTGTCCCAAGTCCCTCTCCAGCTCTCTTGGATCCCCTTTAGGCACTGGAAGTGCTGTAGTCTTCCTGCACCCTTCTCTTCTCCAGCTTTCTCCACCCTTCTCTTGCCCCCAGCTCTCTGAGCCTGTGTCCATAGCAGAGGTGCTCCAGCCTCTGATCATCATTGTGGCTTCCTCTGGACTTGCTCCAACACACCCATGTCCTTTTTATGTTGGAATCCTCACAGTACTCCAGGTAAGGTCTCTAGGGAGTGGAGTGAAGGGGGAAAATCCCCTCACTGAACCTGTTGATCACACTGCTTGGGATGCAGCCCAGTTTCATGAAATAAAGGTAATATCACAAGCCAGCTTCACGTCTGACTTCACCAGAGCTCTGCCCTCTTTTTTTCTGTTAAATTATTTTTCAGAGCATTCCTCTGAGGTATTTCTAGACCTGCCATAAATCTGTCCCTCATTAGCAAGGTCCTGGGTCGGAGGACATGGCCATGTATCCCTAGAATCTTTATAGAGGATATTTTCTCAGCCAGACGAGATGAAAACAGCGTTTGTGGCAGGTAAACACCCCAGAGGAAGCAGAGGGTCCAGACAGACGGACGTGTCCCCACCGCTCCATCCCTGTGGCGGGCGGGAAGAGGAAACTCCTTGGCCTTGGCTGTGGGAGAAGGGTCAAACATTTCAACAGCTGGAAAGTGGATTTAAGCCAATGCAAACAAACAAACAAAAAGCCCAAAGAAAACAAGGCAGCCTGGATCGGTGCCAGGTGTTCAACAGAGGTAGAGGAAGGCTGAGACAGCACGAGACCCAGGAGACCTCAGCACCCAAACCTGGTTGCTGTGTCCAAGAAACACAAACTGTGATAGGGAGGAGCATGAGGAGGGTTCGGAGGCTGTTTGGGGTCACGGGAACCCTTTGCCACAGCAAGAGCGGGGAGGGCTCAGTTTTCCTATCCTAGAAGGAGAAAAGAAGCTAACAGGTGATCCATGGCCAGCTATAAATACCCCAAGGACTGAGTAAACAGCATGGGGAGAAAAAAAATAAAGTGAAGCCGAAGAACAGCACTGACACAGAGACATGTTTTTAGAAACTGGCCAGGAATGAGTTTAGGCTGGAAGGGAGGTGACAGCTCCTGCTCTGGCAGAGCCACTGGGGTAAATGATGTGGTGCTCTTCAAAGGCTTGGGCAGTTTGGGAAAGGAGATGACAAGGCTGACAAGATGACAAGGACAGACCACCATGGGACAGACCCCAGGAACAGCTCCAGCCTCTGTTCCTGCCCCAGCAGAGCACACAGACACCTCTCTGCTTACAGACAGCACCTGCACACAGATCTCTTCCCACTGCCTGCCTTCCAACCACTGCAGCAGCTTTGCAAAGTCAGAAATCCAGCACAGGAAGAGATTCCCCCCTCCCTCACCAGCCAGCTCTGCCTTGCAGACCTCCCACATCCAGAACTGAACCCCCCGGCAGAGCCGACAGAAGCATCTCCATCAAGAAGACACCAGCGCAGCCACGCTGCAGGCGTGTGCATGGGCAGCCACACGCTGGAAACCTGCAGCTCGTTTCCCTCTCGCTGCCCAGACAGGGCCAAGATGCTTCATCTTCAAGCAGGGGAAACATCCTGGCTCCACGGACACGGAAGGTTCTCCCAGCAGCATCGTTTTCTCACTGGTTTGAGCGGCACGAAGGCTGTCAGGTGTTGTCAGCTATTTACATGCTGTACCCAGAGTGAACTGGCTCACGTGACGTTCACTTCTGGCACAGCACTGCTCAGCTCACAGGCTCAAAATATCCACCCCATTAGGGAAAAAAAAGGCTGCTTATAAATCAAATGTGGGCCTGTCCCTGCCGCTGCCATAAAACGGTGTCAAAACAAAGGCAAGCCCATGCAGAACAGGCTGCTGCTCCAGTCCTGCCAGGATGAGCAGTTTTATTTGGATGCCAGAATATTTGGTGTTATAATTACAGCAGCAGATGATTCCACTGGAGGAAAAGGGTGCTTCGTGCTGGCTGCAAAATTGGAAGTTTCAGCCACGTCAGACCGTGGGGATTTGGTGCCTTGTGCTGCGGAGAAGCACCCACAGAAAGCAAAAGGGAAAAAGCAAAATCCACTGTGTTTTCTGAAACACCCCAAGCCCTGAACCCCAGCTGAGCAGTGCTGGACCAGAAGGATTCACGTGGAGCTCTGCACATGATGTGTGAGGTGCAGGCTGCAGCAGAGGGGCTCTGGATGCTCACAGCTCACTCACATTCCCCCTGCACTCCAGTCTTGGGCTCTGCGCAGGGCTCAGCTCAGTGAGTGAGAATTCAGAATTCAACAGAGCCAGAAAATTTTAAAAAAGCCCCAAAACGGAAAGCCTAAGGCTGCTGACAGTTTCCACACTCCGGAGAATATTCCTGGTTATGTATTTGACTCAGAGGGTGGCTGGGAAACCCATCTCCTGAAGGGCATTTAATTTTCATTCCGAGGCTTTCACGCCACGTGAAATAACAGAAAAATACACAAAAACCTTCTACTACTTAGATACATCTAAAACCAGATCACTCTGCAAATCCCCTTTGGCATCTCAACCGCCTTTACAGCAGGAATGAGGCGTGGGAGGTGGCAGGAGCTTAGGGCACCCATGGAAATCCCATTTTCCAGGCAACTTCCATCCTTATCAGCACGGCGCCGGGTGCACAGGTTGATGGTCACTGCCCAGCTGCCACGTTTGCACAACTGCAGCTTGGAACTGTGTGGAGTTTAAAAGGCTGTCACTACACCCCCTGTCCTGCCACGAGCCTTTCCACATGGAAGCAGAGGCAGCCAGGGTCTGCCACAGAAGCCAGAGCCACACAGATAAACCCCCGCAGACCCAGATACCCTTTGAGATAAGCAGCTAAAATTAATTGTCTCTGAAGCTGCTTGTGACAGCCCATCATGTCTCCTCAGCCCAGCTCCATGAAATAATCCCCTTCAGCGAGAAGCACCTTTACAGCAGGAGGCTCCGAGCTGCATCACTGGAATTGGGACAGGGAAAGGTGAAAACCGATGGGGTGAGACTGGATTTTGTGCGCGCATTCCCCAGCTGAGCCCTCAGCAGCCCTGCACTGGGTGTGTCCCCAGTGGTGACAGGGACTTGAGGGTGCCACCACAGCGTCCAGAGCATCGCTGTCCCCGCGGGCAGACACAAATGGGGTGGGTAGGGCAGGGGGGAGCAGAAAACAGACCTCGAGCACCACAACCCCACAGGCTGTCCCCGCTGTGGCTCCAGCGAGGCTCCACAGCAGCCACACAGCACGGAGGGCAGGGACGGGGTCACCAGGAAGGCTCGGTGCTTCTCCAGTCCACAGCTCGGAGCGGCTGTGGCTGGGGCTGGAGCGGGCAGTGGTGGCTCAGGTGGCCGGAGGGGTGGCCGGCAGCTCTCTGCCGGGGCCGGAGGGCGAATCAGCACCGCTGCTGGCCACGTTCTCGTATTTCGGCTCTTCCTCCGCCGCAGCCTGCCCCTTCCTTTCGAGGCTGCCAACTAACTCGGGGCTTTTGCGCTTCTCTGTGGCACCTACGGCTTCGCTGGCCCCGTCCTGGGCACCGGTGTTTTTTGACGAGAGAGATGCGAGGAGGAGGGACAGTCTCTTTGCAGCGGGATGCTGGTGCTTGCCAGGGGCTGACTCGGCAGGAGCCCCCGGGACACTCTCCCTCTGCTTGCAGCTGTTCTCCGAGTCCCTGCGCTGCGCCAGGGCCCGGCGGGGAGGTTTCTGGATGGCCTCCATGCTCCTCCTCACCTTGGGCTCCTCCTTCGCAGCCCACTTGCCCCTCTGCAAGCTGCCCAGACGCTTCAGCACAGCCTGGACCGGTCCCTCGCCAGTCCCCTCCGCCTTGGGGTCCTGCCCGGCCGTTCCCACCATCACGTAGATGGTGGTGACATTGGGCTCCTTCCCCTTGGCCTCCCAGCTGCCGGATTTCGCAGCCGCTTCCAGCGCCTCCACTCTCTGGGCCACGTGCCTGGTGCTGGACACCACCCTGCGGCGTCCCCCCGGGGTGGCCCGAGGCGATGGCCGGTGGCTTTCGTCCCCCTTGCTGAGGGGCTCGGGGTTCTCGTAGCAATCGCTGGCCGGGCGCTCGCTGGGGGGCTCGGCCGCCGCATCCCCCGGCGGTGGGGTCAGCCTGGACGGGCCCCACGGGGCCTTGGGCTTCCGGCCGGGGCTGGGGGTCTCGGCCTCCCCGAATTTTGTCCCCTCGGCGAAGGACACAGAAGGTCGCTTGGCCTTGGCGATGCTGGAGGTGCGGGGGATGGCGAAGGGCTGCGAGACATCCTCGGAGTCGAAGGCGGACGGGTCCGGGAGCGCCTCGCCAGGGGGGGATGCCCCATCCTGCAGCTCAGCCCCTCCCAGCAGCGGGATGCCTGTGGGACAAGGTGACACGTGTTACGGCTGCCAGAGCTGCCACCCTGCCCGGGGACATAACTGGGGACACTGGGACAGGAGCTGATGCAACAGGATTGTCTCTGGGATCGTTTCCCAGGGAGGAGGTTGTGAAATGGGGTTGCCCCACTGGGCACCTCCCATCGCACACGGCCAAACACAGCCCTGCAGACAGGAAAACAAAGGTTTGGAAATAAACCCTGTGTGCGCCAAGCACACCTCCCTGGGACGGCCAAGATTGACCCTGGCAGCCCAGAGGGGATCAGAGAGGAGGAGGAGGAGCGTCACCTTCTCTGGGAGGGACGGAGTACTCGGGTCCCTCGTTGTCGGTGTCGAAGGAGGAGAAGGAACTGTCTGAAACCCACGCAGACGATGGTGGCTCGATGAAGCTGGGGTTGAAGGGGATTTCTGTGTCGTGATGGGAAACTGGGGAGGAGAAGACACCCAGCTGAGCTTGGGCACCCTGGGGTGCTCGGGGGAGAGGGGTTTCAGGCTCTCCCCCAGTAGTGGCACTGCAGAGAGGGCAGGGTGACCTCCTGGAAGTGCTGTTGGCAGCTCTGCTTTTCTTACCCGTGACTTTGGGAAGTTTCGAGCCACCCAGGTTAAAGCAGGGCATCAGGGCACTGAGGTTCGCCAGCACCCCCTGCACGTGGTGCTTCATCCTGGCCAGCACATCATCGTCCGGCACGGCCGCCCTGCAGAGCAGAGATGGACATCAAGGGACACGGGAGATGGGGTTTTGTGTCAAAAGTTGAAAAATATGATAAAATACCTGTCTCTGGCATCTGCTGGGCCGGCTCCACAGCAGCAGCAGGTGACACAGAGCAGCAGCAGCAGGAGAGGGACGAGGATGGCGGCTGCAAGGGCTCCGTGCTCCTTCAGACCTGTGTGAGGAGATGGGTTGAGTCTGGCATGTGCTGTGGCTGTGATGCCCATAGAACAGCCCTGCACGGAGAGCGCAGGGGCTGACAACTCCTGGTGGGGCCAGGAGGCACCAGGATGCATCCCAGCCTCCCAGCACCTTCCCTGGTGAGGATGTGGCCATCCCTTGCCCAGTGCCAAGGAGTAAATGGGAGGTTGATCTTACTCAGCACACAGTCACCCTGCACAGGGTCGCAGGTCCCACGGGAGCACTGGCAGGGCGAGGAACAATTCACTCCAAAATACCCCTCGGGACAGGTGTCATTGCAGCTGGGAGAGAAAAGGAAAGGAGGGAAATACCCCAGAGAGAGCGAGGCTCCAGCCCTGCCCCACTCCCAGCGTTTATCCCAGCGTTTTCCTGGCGTTACCTGTCTCCCCAGTAGCCTGCCTGGCAGATGCAAACGCCTGTCACAGGGTCACAGCTCCCCGAAACACACTCGGGGCAGAGGAACTGGCATCCATCACCAAAGGTGCCCACGGGGCAGGAGCTGTTGCAGCTGCCAAAACAGAGAGAAGCATCAGCAACTGCACCCCGGAGCAGGGACACCCACAGGGACCGGTGGCCTCACCCTGGGCGTACCTGGGTCCTGCCCAGCCGGGGTCACAGCGCAGGCAGGACCCGGTCTGGGGGTCGCAGGGCTCCCCGTGCTGGCAGCGGGGACACGGCTGGAGGCAGCCCTCCCCATGGAATCCAGGAGCACAGGGATCCTTGCAGAGGGTCCCGTTCCAGCCGGGCTGGCAGGCCAGGCAGAAGCCATCCACGGGCGAGCAGGGCTGGCTGCGCTTGCAGCTCCCACAGCTGCGTGGGCAGAGAGGCACTGAGGTCACAAAACCCACCCTTGTACCCCTAAAAAGCAGGTCTCGCCCCACAAAAAGCAGGTTTCAGCCCACGAAATCACCGAGCATCATTTTGGACCAAGGGGAAATACACAGTGGTGCCTAATGCTCTGTGGTAGCAAGAGGAGAGGAGGGCAGCAGAACCACAGAATGTTCTGAGCTGGGAGGTGCTGCTTTATTACCATGGGGAGAGGGACTAAGCACGACCAGATTTCAGGGTGACACCTTCTGCTGGCATCAGTGAGGTGTTTCTTTTGGGTCGACACTGATGCTGCATCCAACCTGGGATGCTCAAACCCCCAGGACGGGTCTCCCTGCCCAACCAAAGGGACGGACACAGCGCAGTGACCTCCCCCAAGACCTGACTGCAGCCCCGCTGGATCCCCCCCCCGCTCCCCCACCTCACCTGTGCACGCACTGAGATCCGTATTTCCCTGCCGGACAGGGGTCCCGGCAGCTCCTGCCCTGGTAGCCGGGCTCGCAGGTGCAGTGGCCGGTGAGGGGACTGCAGGAGCCGTGCCCGCAGTCGCAGCGCCGCTGGCACGCCGGCCCCCAGAAGCCAGCCAGGCACTCGCACTTGCCCGTCTCCTGCGCGCAGGGCGAGACGTTGCAGGAGCACTTGAAGCTGCACCTCCTGCCCCACCAGCCCGGCAGGCAGCGGCACAGCCCGCTCAGGGGGTCGCAGTGCGACGTGGAGGGGTTGCACTGGCATTGCTTCCTGCAGCTGGGCGCCCACCAGCCCGGCTCGCAGTGGCAGGCGCCCGTCAGGGGGTCGCAGCGGCCGTGGGGGCCGCACTGGCAGGAGAACTGGCAGAGCCCTCCCCAGTGGTTGGGGTCGCAGGTGCAGTGGCCGCTCACGGGGTCGCAGCGCCCGTTGGGGTGGCACGGGCAGCTCTGCTTGCAGTCGTGGCCCCAGTACTGCTCGGGGCAGCCTGCGAGGGGAGAGGACACAGCCAGGATGGGGAGAAGCCCGGCAGCCCCCCGAGCACCCAGCTGGCTTTAAAGGGGGGTGGCAGGGGCTGAGCGCGGGGAGGACACTCACGGGAACTGCAGTCTGCTCCGAAGAAGCCGGGTTTGCAGCGGCAGAGCCCAGGTTTCAGGCACACCTCGCCCTCCCTGCAGGCGTCCTCCCCCTCGCACACGGCTGTCGGGGCAGGAAAGGCACTCAACACTCTCTGGCCCCCCCAGCCTGGGCTCACACCCCACCTGCCAGCCACCCACGTCCCGCAGGGACAGCATTCTCGGGGAAACCGCCATCCCGCTTCCCACTCCATCCCGCTTCCCACTCCATCCCGCTTCCCACTCCATCCCTCCGGCTCAGCCGCAGCACCATCAGCAGCTCGGGGGGTCCGCACGGGGCAGGACCCCACTGGCACCGCTCGAACAGAGCTGCAGGGCTTCCCCCAACACTCAGAGGATCCGCCTGGATGAGCGTGGGGACCACGCTTTGGGATTCATCCCCATCCATCACTCACCGACCGTGCACTGCCTCCCGTCCTGCTTCCAGCCGGGACAGCACGCCGGGCCGGCCGGGAACCTGCGGGAGAGACCGGGGGGTGTCAGCCAGGGCGGGGGGGGCCAGGGCGGCTTCATGGCCTCGGCCAAGGCGAAGCGATCCTTGCCCCAGTGCTGAGAAGGCGGCGCGGCCCTCAGGGCAACGCTCCGGAAGGAAACCAGCAAAATAGAAGGAAATTTAAGAGGCTGCAGCCCGGGTGGGCGGCGGGGCCGGCCCGCCCGAAGTGCTGGGAATGCCCCCATGGAGGCCGTGCCGGGGGTCCCATGCCCTGGGAGAGGCTCAGAGCTTCGCCAGCAGCGCAGAAATGAGGCACCGAATGAAGGCAGCGAAAGGCGTCACCGTTGGTGGAACACGATGGGAGAGGCAACGTGGCAGCAAATTCAGGGGACATCAGCTCCCAAAGCACTTTGGGGTTTGCTACACCGACGTTTTCCCCACGATGAGTTTTGCCAAGGGTCCCATATTGCCCCGTTACCCTGCGCTCAGGGGGTGAATGAGAAATAAACCCTGCAGAAGGGGTCTGGCTGCCCCAAATGCCCAGACGTGCCCAACCACGCTCCCCAGCATCACCCCAGCCTCTGCACCCACCCCGTGCCAGGCTGCACATCTCAGCCCATGGAAGAAGGGATGGACAACACCCTGTGGGGCTGCTGAGAGGCCCCAGGAGACGGAGGGGCATAAGTGGGGACCCCCGTGGCACCTACCTGCAGACATTGCTGCCCTCAGGGTCGATCTCCTGGGCAGAGCTCTGCACCCACAGCCACAGCTGGAGGCAGAGGATGGGCCGGGCGCTCCCCATTCCAGCAGGGCACCAGGGCCCCAGTCCTGGCGGCTCCCCAGCCCCACGCTGGTGTCCCTCTGTCCCGTCTGTCCCGTCCCTCCCGTGGTGCAGCCTCTTCCTCCCTCCAGCCTTGGGTTTCTTCCTGAGGAAACGTGGGAGGAGGTGCCCCGATCCAGACGTCAGGGGTGCGGCGGGGAGGGGGAGCAGGGAATGCTGCTGCACGGGCTATTTTTGGCCCTGGATGCCACCCTACCACCAAAAAGGGGAATCCAGAGGCTGGGCACAGCCACACAGCAGCTGGTACCTGCCTGAACATCTCACCCCACTCCCCCTGTGCCATCCTCCATCGCCCCCAAAGCTGCTTTAGCCAACGTCCCCCCATCCCAAACAAGGTGTCCAGTGCCACCCCCTGCCTCAACCCCCATGAGCCACCCCCTGGCACTGCCAGCCCCTGGCAGGGGCTCAGGGGAGGGGTCCCCACGTCCCCCATGGCAACACAGCCTGACCCATGTTGGCCTTTGAAGGGCTGCTGGCCACTGTCCCACCTCGCCACGTCCCCAGGAGCTTTGTGTCAGCAGATGCACAGGAAACACCTTTTTCCTACCCAAGGCCAGCTCAGCCGGGGGAGCTCTGGGTTGGAAGCACAGTGCTCCCCTCGGCCACGCAGGAATTAACTCCTCCATGCCCAGCACTGTGGGATCACCCCCCTGGAGACCCCTCCCCACCAAAAGGGACTCAGGGGTACCAGCCATCAGTGGCTACACCGGAGAACGGTGAGGGAAACCCCAGAGCATGACTTGGCCTTCCCAAGCAGAGAGCAGAGGCTGCAGCCAGAACCTCAGAGGAGAAAGAAGAGACTGATTTATTTCCAATTTAAAGGTAGAAAGTACCTGATCTGAGGGGACCGACTCGCCCCGATGAACACAAGGATTGTTCCAGTCTGCCAGGTCCCAGTAGTGGCAGGAAGAGGTCCCAGTACAAAACTGATTCACCCCACGCCTGAGAAGTGCACGAGTGGCCTTGGTGGTGCTGATCCTGATGGCTCCCAGCCACGGGAGCACCTGGACACCCAGTGCAGTGTGCTCAGCCCCTCCCAGCCGTGTGGTGACCCCAGGACACCCCAACTGGACCTTCACATTGCAGGGATTGGGGAGGTACAGACAGAAAGGGGTGAGGTAAAACACCCCCACAGAGCAGGATGGGGCAGAGGAATCCTGGGCTGTGAGCAGAGGGGTTTGCAAAGAGCCACCAGTGGATGGGAAGATCCCTTTTGGGGTGTGGAGCAGGAAGAGGGTGCAGACCCCCACCACGCTGAGCTGCAAGCAGGGAGCAGTGGGAAGGGGGCACAGCTGTGAGGGACCCCCTGTAGTTAAGCTGTGGGCACAGTGAAAGGGTGGCTGGTGGGCAGAGATGCCCAGAGGTTCTGAGCTGTCCCATGCCAGGCTGGCACCCCATATCCAAGTGTCCCAGTGGGTTTGCAGGAATCTGCCCTTGCTGTGGCTTCGCCACCACCACGGCACGGGGAAGTGCCAGGGCTGCCACGCTGCTCTTGAAGCCACTGGAAGAAGAGGATCCAGGAAGTTCTGCTGCGAGGCCAGATCCTGCTCTCGTTCCCGTGGGGTCAGAGTGGTGCTGTGGCTCTGTCGGGGGAGCTGGGCCCTGCCTTGCTCTCTCCCTCCGGCCCCAGCTGCGTGTCCAGCGAGTCGATGATCTCCCAGGTTCCGGAGCAGCTGGATGTGGGGGGGTCTTTGCTGCTGCCCTGATACCACAGCCCAAAACTGCAGAGAGAGCAGATAAGGGCTGTGGGGGAGAAGAACCTCCCCAGGGAGGATGTGGAATCCCAACCTCCCTCTGTGTTTGGTGGTGGCAGGAGCGGACAGCCCCGGCTGCGGGCCCTGGGAGCGTGTGGCACCCAGGACAAGGCAGATCCCCCTAAAACAACAACCCCTGTTTTGGCAGCATCCCTGCCAGCCCTGTGCCAGCCTGCTGCCTCTGTTCCCATCATATCCAAGCTCAACAGGTGCCAAGTCCCAGCCAAGCCCCAAACCTCTCCAGTGGGAGAGCACAGGAGCAAACTTACAAGCTCCTAATTTTGGATTCTGGAGGCTGAGCATCCACACAGTCTGTGCCATGACCTGGTAGCCAGGAGCCCTCCTCTTCATCGCTGCAGCACAAAGAAATGGGGGTAAACCCGCACTGAGCCACAGCAGCAAGTGCTGGAGCCACTCTGGAGATTGTCCAGTGCTCCCAGTGCCACCACCTCGCCTCCCTTTTGTCACATGCACTCAGGGACAAGCGGCATTTGGCCAGGCCTGACTGGTGACAGGGACACACGAGTTGCAGCACGAAGCCCAGCCCCTGTGGCGCAGCTATGCCAGAGCAACACATCAACCACAGACATCAAACCTCTGATCTCTGGAGGGAGGAGGCAGCTCTGGGCTTGGGGAAGTTCCAATCCAGGGCATCACACACATGGAAACGCTGGAGCAGGCCAGCCAGCACCCACCCTGCACAGGAGGATCCCAGCACCCAGCCTGACTCACCTGCTCGCCGACTCCTCTGTGGTTCCCAGCATTTTGGCTCTGATTTTTTTCCTCTGCTTTTTGATATTTGACTTCATTGCATCCAAGAAGAAGCTGGGAATTCTCTCCTCGTTCAGCAGCTCCCTGGCAAAAAGCAGCTCGCTGGTCAACCGAGAGCTTGGGGAATATTCTGCCCTGACTGTGGTGGGAGCAGCCTCTGATGGGCCATGGGTGGCTGCAGTACTCACCTCTGGTAGTAGGCCAGTTCCTCCTGCACCAAGAACAGGTTGGTCTTGAGCTCGTTCCGCTCTTGCAGGATCTGCTGCAGCTCTTCCTTGGAGAAGCAGCAGTGAGCAGGGCTCCTGTCCCCATCCTGGTGCTGCAGCTCCTCTGAGGGTGACAGGGCTCCCTCCTGGGGGGGATGGAAAGAGTCAGCAGACAAGCAGAGACCTCAAAACCCCGACCTCAAGGGCTGGGTGCGCGTGCAGGCAGAAATGGAAAAGTCCCAGCAATTTCCCCATCTCAGCCAGCAACCACTGCCCATCACCACACGTGGCAAACCCTCCTCATCCTCTGTGTCCCACCTGGTTTTAACTCCCATCACCTCATCTCGCTCCACCCGTAACAGTTTTTACAGACAAGGTGTTACTGGCATTGCAGGCACCGCACTGTTCAGTTCTCAGCTGTGGGGTTTCCTCGAGCAGCCAGCAGGTCTGGGTGTGCCAAAAGCCCCACACAGGGCTGGGAATGTGGGGTCGGTGTTGGTGATGCCCAGCAGCAGCGAGGCCACAGCTCAGACTCACCACACCAGGCTCTGGCCGCCGGCTCTCCAGGGCTGTCCTGCTCCTCCTGCTCGTTTCCCTCTGGCTTTGCACCATCGCAGCCTCCAGGTCTGACTTCTGCTCCAGAGCACTCTTGAGCTGGGCCTGCACCACGGCCACCTTGTGCCGCAGCTCCTCGTTCATGGACATGAAGCGATGGAGCTGTTCCTGCAGCTGGAGGGCCCAGGGCAGCCAAAGGTGAGGCAGTGTCCCCACCCAGGGCCATCAGTGCCACCGGCCCCAGCAGGCCCAGCAGCTGTGACAGGGCCGGGGGGGATGTGACAGGAAAGCAGGTCCCCGGGCCCCTGGCACACCACACCCCTGAGCTCCCACGCCCTCACCGCCTCCGTGTCCCGGCTCTTGCAGAGGATCTCGTGGGCCTGGGCACGAAGCTCGTCCCTCTGCCTGTCCACCACCTCTTTCAGCCGCAGCATCACCTCCCGCTCCTTCCGTGCCGTGCTGTCTGAGACCAGACAGGGGTGGGCGGGAGTGAGAATCCCCCGGGAATCCAGGGACTCCCCCAGCCCCACAACACTACAAAGTTCCTCAGAGCTTCTGCAAAGTCTGACTTGTTCCTGGTAATCTCACAGTAGGAACAGTGGAAAGAAGGGAACTGAGAGTTTTAGACCATTCCTGATGCATCCTTGTGGTGGCACAGCAGCCCACACTCTGTGCCTGCCTCCACCACCCTCCTGGGGGCTTTCGAGGTGCTCTGGAAGTTTGGGTTCCCTCTGATTTGCAGAGCAAGGCAACGCCTGTGCTCCCTGGCAGGACAGGTCTCCAAGGTGAGGGAAAGGAGAGCAGCATTCCAGGCTCCAGAAGAGCAGGTTCAGCCCTGCACCCAGCCTGGCACTCCACAGGGACACCCTGTGGCATCAGGGGACCCCAAACCCACTGGGACACCCACCTTCCTGGGACTGGCTCTCCGCAAGCTGCCCCAGGAGCTGGCGGTTCTGCTCCTCCAGGCAGGCCAGGCGGCCGTGCAGGGCTCGCTCCCGGCGCTCGGCCTCCCACAGCCTCTGCTCCGGGTCCTGGGGGACGGGGACAGCCGGATCAGAGCCAGCCCGGGGGGGCAGCGGCAGCCAGGTCAGCCAGGGGTCAGCCAGGTCAGAGGCTTCCCAGGGGATGGGGGACAGCGGGGTCAGAGCCACCACCGCGGAAAGGCGGACAGCTGGGTTAGAGCCATCCCGGGGGCCAGAGCTATCCCAAGGGAGGGGCGACAGCCGGGTCAGATCGATACCAGAGAACAGCGAGGTCAGAGCCGTGCCAAGGGAATGGGGGACAGCCGGGACAGCCACCCCCTGGGAGAAGGGAACTGAGAGATCAGAGCCGTCCCAAGGGACGCAGGGCAGCGGGGTCAGAACCAGCCCCCGGGAAAAGCGAACAGCCGGATCCCACAGGGAACGGCAACAAGCCGGGTCGGAGCCGTCCCTCGGAATGCGGGACACCCGCGTCAGCCCCAGGCCCATGCCCTGGGAAAAGCGAACAGGCGGCTCGGCGCCGTCCCCGGGCCGCTCCCGCGGGGACACGCGCGGCTCGGCGCCACCGGCGCAGGTCCCCGCTCCCCGCTCACCTCCGCCTCCTGCGGCCCGGCCGGCGCTGCCGGCGCCTCCCCCTCAGCGCCCGGCGGGGCCACCAGCGCCTCCAGCAGCTCCAGCAGCCGCACCACGGGCGGCACCAGCCCGGTCACGGCGTCGGGCCCGAAGCGGGCGGAGAGGCGGCGCAGCTCGGCGCCCAGGG